>CM031235.1:763135705-763687803 GCA_018340775.1 Taxus wallichiana var. yunnanensis | reverse complement strand
TCCTTCATTAAAGGATTATTGATCTTACCTAACATGATGATGTCATCTTCCACCTCAACCAAAATTTCTTGAGCATGATATAATTCTCTTGGTTGAAATCTCCGTAGTGTGAAACTTACTTGAGGAAACCGAGCATTCACAAAGAATATATTTAGATTATCTCAGTAGTGGGAAGAGAAATGGTGGGAATCTTGTCTATTAGCCTATTGAATTTTTCCACAAAGTCTATCATGGACTCTTACGGCTCTTTAGATCATTTGATTCAATTGATTAAGGAGGAAATGAGAATCTTCCACATTATTTAACCTCTCTTTGAACTTCTTCTTGATATGAGACTAATTGGAGATTGGCGTGATGGATGGTAGTAGAACCAATGTTCCACCGCATCTTGTAATGTTTCCACAAACAACCACAAAGAAACATCTTTATGGTGCACTCGAGGATGCCGCATGCTTTGTGATAAAGGATGTGATGTTATCGTTAGGATGTTGCTTTCCATGTCCATATAACTTTGGAAATATCTTTCTCAATCCTTTTAGAATCTCATGAAGTTGTAGAGTCAAATCCAATGGGACAATGTTTTTTCCTTTGGCACAAAGTGTTATGTAGTCGGTTATTCCTCTCTTTATTCTTCTCTTTCTTATTCCAAATCTTCCTCCCTTTCTTATTCTTCTCTTGGGAGTTCAAAATTCAAAGGTGGGTGAAAGATAGAAGAATTTGTAGGAGAGTAAGTAGGATTTTGAATAGGGTTACCATGGGCACTACTTGATGAATCAAATGGGGATGAGGCTTGAGAGAAGTATCATGGATTATCTCTTATTGGCTCTTGCTGATTTTACAAATCTTAACAAAACAAGGTGAACAATTCCTCTAAACCTATTATGTCTGGTGTATTGTATTTTAGCCAGATTTATCAAGAGGTTTAAAAAAAGGCTTTTTAATCATTTGAGTTATTTTTTGGTATTTTTAGAGATATTTATGGGTGCATGAGGGAAGATCTCTCCCCAACAGAGTTGTCAAAAATTGTTTGTAAAATAATTTTTCGTATGGAAAATTATGTGTTTCCACCAATACTCACGGGGTTATGCCTCTCCTTCTTGTGTATGGGGAGGCTCCCATTATTGAATGTAACTATCCTAATTCTATCTAACTATTTTGGGGTGGAAAAATAGATTGGGGATCACACAGAACACTTCATTGAACCTATAGAATTTTTTTTTATAGGGTATAAGGGGGAGTTTGTAGTGATGAGGAATAAAGGAGAGGAATTAGGAGAGGGAGGTTATCGTTGTGAGAAGAAAAGTGTAGTTTCCACACCCAATAACTGGAGTAGTTCAACATTAAATTAGAGGAAAACAACAATTTAATTAGTGAGACTAACAAACTAGAGGCACACAATTCTTCAAGTTCATCTATCAAAGACACCAAGTTCCTTCTTGATCACCATATTTGCAAATTTGTAAAAAAGAGATATTAGAGGAAAACATGAGCAAAGAAATGGAAGAATGTAGCTTTTATTCCTTGTGTAGTGATGAAATACAAAGCATCAATCAATCTACCACAATTCACAATTGATATCAACAACTGAAATTTAGGATCCTTTGGAATGGAGAACCCATCCTAATTTGTATATTTGTGAATTGAATTTTCATCTCCCCCACATGATTTTTCATGTCCCTATTCCACTTGTGACCTTTTGATTACTCCCTAGAAGAGAAAAAATAAGTATTTTTCTTATAATTTTGAGAGAATGCTATTACAAATTACAAGTATGTCACTTAAGTGAATAGGGAAAACTGCAATCATTGTGTAAAATGAAGAATTAGAATAAAAGGAGAGAGGATAATGAGGGAAAGGTATTGACTAATCTATTGAATAAGATAGCTCTGATGTAGATCTTCTTGTGATAATATTAATTTCCTCCTTCTATCCACTTTGCATAAATACTTTAGGTTTCATCAAATGAGTGTGAGAGATCCACCTATGTGAGCTTAATATGATCGCAGAAATTTCTCATGATGATCCCCTTGATGTTTGATCAATTAACTTCCTTATATCACTTATCTCATTGAGCTTACTGAGCTCATTCCAATTATCCCATCAATTTTTCCAAATATCATTTGGTTCACTCGTAATTCAACTAGCTTAGCCATCTTGCTTGAGCCGACTCACTTGCATAAGCTCTTCATGAAAAAGGATGATTTATAGACTAGCTCACCCGTGCATCCATTGAACTCAAACTTTCTAAATTCAGCTCAAATTAACTCAACTAAGATCAATCCACCAAATTATCCAACAAAATCGATGAGATCGCTTCAACTCAACTAACTTAGTCACAAAAACTCATTGCAACCAGCTCACTTCAACCAACTCATGTAGCACACCAGCCACCGGCTTTCAATCGGATCACCAAGAGATGATGATGGATCTCACCTAACTAATGAGATATGATGAACATCTATGATGAATTACTAATTTCCTTGGACTTTCCTATGTTATGCTTCACCGTGACTCACACTAACACTTCCACGTAATAATCCTTCCCCCCTTTTTTTAGTTGTAGTTACCCCGACTTTTGCGCTTTTTTATGTATAATCAGATGCAAGCTTGGGCATCTTTCCCAACGGAATCAATAGAATTAAAATTAATTGTCTCTTTCTCGATGAGAAAGTTTGCATTTGCATTCCATAACTTTTGGAGTCAACTTGTGCGGCTCTAGGTCATATTACTAATATAGCCGAATAAAATTTGATTTTAAATGTTTATATTATCAACTATTGTTGCAAAGTGAAAAATTTCCACTTTGCACTATCCTGATTAGTTCCATTATCATTAATAATATTAATTATTAATAATAATGTTTTTTTAATCTCTTGACCATCCCATTGAATAAGTGGAAGATTCATTGATTGAGTCTATATAGAGAGAGAAGGGTTCGCTCTCCTCACTCTCTTCGCGCATCACCGTATAGATCAATCATTGATGGGAGAAGCCCCTATATCTATATGGCTCGGCCTCCTCCCCTACTCTATATAGATAAGATGCATATAAGACCCTTATAGAGGTTTTATTTCATATTTTGAGATATGAAATCATTCTACAACCCAGTGAAGATGCCAAAAAGTTGAAATGTGAGTGAAAATGGAGCTAGTTATAACTTTCTATTTTTAACAGTAGGACAAGGACTTGCTATTTTTTGGAACATATCACCTAGTTTTCACAAATCTAACCTTCGAATCTTCCGAAATACTCCATCCTCTTTCATTTATGATTCATTTAAATTTTTAGCAAATTTCTATGTTTAGCAAGTTACTTTTTCCAAACTTGCTATATTGGGAAAATTGTAAAATTTGCCCTGCCTTCAATTTTACACCGTTTAAGACTGTTACAGGTGATCTTGTTATCTCTCCAAAGTACACCCTATTGAGAGATGACTACATGTGTTCTAAGCTTGCTTTGAATCTCTCACTTTTATATATATAATGGAAATACCTCAAGTCTATGGGTATACCTATTGTTGAGGTGAGTCTCCAATATCAAGGCCAGTTCCTTTTTGATGTATCCTAAACTAATTTTTGGGGTTTTGAGGGTAAAAAGATGACTATAACTGAATTAAAAATGGGGTGATACACAAAAATGGTTGAGGTATTTGACTGAGTACATGCACAATTAATTTGAGGATGGATTCTAGATACACAAATAAATAGTTTTCAGGAGAATATTAATGCAAAACACTTTGTGTATTGAGGGAATGATTCACAATAATACAAAAAAATAAACACGCAAACTAATATTATATAGAAATTACTAAATTTGTAGAAAGGTAAGATGATTAATCAAGGAATTTGACATTCACAAGGATTAATGAGATATACACACCACTGCAAATAATTGGAAAAATAGAAATCAGTTCTCATTGAAAGGGAAAAAATGGAATTGTTTTCTTCAAAGACTCCTATGTCAATAGATTCCTCCTCTATGCCTTGCAATTACACAAAATATATAGAAAAATTATTCATCCATTCCATCCTAAAAATAGGCTAAATTTTTTTAGTCGTCCATGCATGCTAATTTTACCCCTTATCATGAATAAATAAAGGAATAAAAATAGATATGCTAATACAATGAGGCATTAATAGCCTTAATTACAAAAATATATTTCAAGAAACTACAGGTTGACTCGATCTATTTTTAAAATAAAGTGGATGAATAATTTGGCTAATAATATCCCTTGTTTGTTGTGTAAGTATTCTCCAATGTGCATGCAATCTCTATCTTCTAGTGTTTGATGTGACACTTACATTTTGATCCACTTTCAATGATAAATTTAGCACTCTTTAATTCTATCCCTTTTGATGCACATGTAAAAAAATAACCTCCCGTATGAGAAAAAATTCACCCATGTATTCCATCTATAATGGGGACCACCTTTGGTATTGATGTTGACATCTGCTTGTCTTCTAGTGAATAACATGTAAAATACTTCTCTGCAAATAAAAATGATTCAACCTCCAATTTTCACATAGTAGGGACCACCTTTATGTAAAATAATATTCTCATTTTACTCCATATCCTCCTTGCACGACCAGTTTTCACAAGATTAAGGTACTTTTGTAAAAGTTAAGGTGAAAATGTTGACCTTAGCATATAAATCGGTGGTTTCTTTGCATCACTGGTATACACCTTCAAATTATTTTGTTTGACATACCATGCCTAATCCTTCTCATGATTTATTTATATAGTCGATCGCATATTCCATAGTCTCCTTTTGAATAATTATCACACACATGGTTTAAACTAGACCCTTCTCTTATCATTATAAACATCATTATTTTGGGGCTTCTTTTGGCATATTCTAAAGTTTGGAAACTATAATCATTTGAATAGTATGGTTCAAACCTTTATCAAAGGTCAATATAGTGATTTTATAAATCATGGGGCTGGCCTCCTTTGATGATGACTTACCCCATGGCATGTCAATGGAAAAATTGCTAACCTTTGTTAAGATTAGGGTTTCTGGATCTGTAATTAAATTAATTCGTATAATTCTAAACCCTAGTTGAGTTAGGCAGTCAATGAATGAGTTAATGGTGGTAAAAGGTGTCAAAACCCTATCATTTCACATTTTACTTGGATCTCCTTTTGAGGTAAGGAAACTTTGGTTGATTTCTTCCGTGTCGTAATGAGATATGATATCGAAGCTCCTAAGGCTCTATTTAGATGAATGCTAATTACATTTTGTGCTCTATTTCTTAGCATTTGGGTTCCATTCATTGCTAGTACAATCTATGGAACTTAACTTTCATATAATTTTCATTCCATTCGTGGTTTATTCCATTGAACTAGGTGTTGGCGAATAATATTCGTCAGGTGAGACGTCTTTTTTTTCTTGTGGCTCGCAATGTGTATTTTTCACATAATCTAGCCATTATTCGAATCATTAGTCATGAAGGCTGGTTTTCTTTTGTGGACAAAGCCAATTTACTCATTTGAGACTTGTGCTTGCTGTAAATGGAGATATGGGTGTTCGAGTTTATATTTTTGTAACTACTTTCTTTTAAACTCATTTTCTACATACACGAGGGTTTGAACCCTATAACCTCTCGGGTGATTGCTACCTTCTATGGCTATTGCTTTCACTCTCTTTTATCGATCTTGGTTTGTATTGCTTCATTTTCTCTGTATTTGCATCTAACACCATTATTATTTCATTGAGCTCTCTATTCTAACTAGAGCCTCTACCATTAGGTTCAGTTTACCTAGATGGTTATGAAATTTAGGATTCCACTAGTTACTAGTACAAGAGT
Organism: Taxus wallichiana var. yunnanensis; assembly: GCA_018340775.1. NCBI lineage: Eukaryota > Viridiplantae > Streptophyta > Pinopsida > Cupressales > Taxaceae > Taxus > Taxus wallichiana. The sequence continues at coordinate 763,681,996 of CM031235.1, read as the reverse complement.
TTCGATGTTACATTTATGGCCAACATTGTTGAAGAAATATATAGTTTTGATGTTATCTCTATGACTCGAATAAGATGTTTTCTTCACCTTCGTGACTTTTACATTCCTTTGTGTTTTTTTTTCCGAGTATTTATATCCTAGAAGCTTTGATTTTCTTGCAAGGAAAGCTCATTTTTATACATTGGATTTTGGCTCAAGGGTTTCAACTTGTTCCTTCTCTAATGGCTATTGTTTCTATATCATAGGAGATTCTTGCTCCTTCATTTTTAGATTTCATGTATGTAATGTGTGATAATCTTGAACCACTATTATATGAAGATGAGTAGCTTATGAATATGTTCTTACCATTACTAAAGCTTGATTGTGTTTCTTATCAAATTGTGACCATTGTGTGTTTCTCGAAATTAGAGTTCAGAATTTGCATCAAATTTTGTTATTTTGAAACAAGGATTTATTTTGAGACCGAGACTTTGTATATGCTTGCACAAAATAACAATCTGGGTGCATATTTTTTTGCTATTTGTGATTATAGTGTTCTTATATCAATGTATAGCTTTGGAACTAGTACAATCCCATCATATGAAATAGATATTTGTCTCACTTTCTGCATTTATTCTTATAAGATCTAGGTGTGAGCCAATTTATATTGCCATTGTTTTCTCGAATTATGCATTTGAAAGGTTGCCACTATGTTCACTACTGAAATAAATGATTTTATGCCTCCAAATCTAAACATGTCACCATGGATCTTGTGTCTTTTTAGTCTTTGATATTTTCATGGTTCATGTTTAATCTTTGTTGTTTTACATCTATTGACACTTTTAGAGTTTGAGCTTCAACATTGTATACCATAAGTTAAATGGTCATGGTTAGATTTCATCTAGCCAACTTTGATGGAATATGTGTTTCAATGTCAAATACAACTATATTTGTATTTGAAAACCCATTGTTATCTTCCTATTAGTGACTATCCACCTCAAGAGACATATCAAGCTATAATTGGAATAATTGAAAAGCCATTCTAAAATAGAAGTAACATGTTTATTGAAGAAGAAATGTGCTTGATACTTTATTTTGATTCTCCGGTTCTACAATCATTTTTGTTTTGTGATTTCTATTTGTGAGCACTTGCTTCCTTTTGATAATTTCTTTATGGACTATACTTGATCAATTTCTAATGTGATGCCATGAAATAAGTATTAGGAAGCAATTTAGTATATCATTTCCTTGCAATTTTTATGTCACTATAATCCATGATTTTCTCCTATTGTACTTGATGCATTTATTTTCATGATTGGATTCATTTCTATGCACTATGTGATTAATGCATGCTTTGATCATCTATTCAATCCTCTACATGCCATGCTTTCTGAAAATGGAATTCTTCTATGCATTTTACTGTACTTTTTATGATTCAACTATACTAAGAGATGTTCTTTCTGATTCTGTCCTTTATGTATCTTGTATGTGCCTTCCTTAAAATATTCAGTTACTTGAAACTATAAACACATGGATATAGACCAAACTGGAGCTCTAACAAGTATATACTATATATCCATAGGTACCTATTGTTGGGAACTAGAGATGAGGATGTAAAGCAGCTGAAGATGAAGTAATACAAGAAGCACGAGAGAACCAACCCAATCAGGCAATGATGGGTTTCTTCTCTCTCCATTTTCTTATAGTTTTAAGTATATGCTTATTTTATTTTCCAGTACATATAAGTTACATCCCATGGCTTGTGTGGGTTCACTTTACTTTTATTCCTTATGATTAAATGAACTATTTTTATGTAACGAGATGTATGTATTATCTTTTCTACACTTTCTTCATTTGTATGGATAATAAATGAATTTATACAACTCAAAACACTTAAATAATTCACTTAATCATGGAAATAAATTAAAGTCAAATGTACCTTTTTGATGATCATTGGATGACTAAAATTTATTCTGCACCATGTCCTTCAAAACTGTAACTTGTTTGCAGCCTCAAAACATCATGTCTGAGACATGCTTCCCTTCCTTCCTTCCTTAAGGCCTTTCAATGGTATTTTATGGTTGTTACATAGTTCCTCGATGAGGGTTTTGAATGGAATGGTTGCATCTATGAGATAACATTATGTAATCGCCCCGAGTTGTAGTTTTGATGCACATGTGACTTCCAATACTGTCCAAAGCCAAACAATAAAAATTGTGTCCCCTTTCGAGATGGTTGTTTCCAACATAGTCTTACCTCGACCCATGAAATCGAGAAACATAAAATTTTTGAGTTGACCTTTTTTTGCATGGGGTGCAAAAATTTCAACGCATCCAAACTTGCAATAGTAAGTGACTTACTATTTTTAGCATGCAAAGGAGCATCATAGAGAGAAAATGAAATTTTTGATATCTCAAAAATAATAAAATTTTATTAGAGTTTCTAGATCTCTAATGAAAAATGAATGCATGAGAAATTGTAGAAATTGAAATAACTAACAATAAGATGCAATATGATCAAAACTCACAAGGAAAGAATGGATCCAAATCAACTCAATGCTCCATATTCTCCATATTCTCCATGAGATAGAATAATGTAAGTCATGTACATATAGGAGGTGAATGTGTAACCTCCTCCTAGATCAGTGGGGAATAAATCTCACTAACTGATACTAGAAGTAGATTTGACTCCACACAACTAGTAGGATAACTCAACAAAATTGTTATGCTAACTCAACAGAACTAGTAAGATAACTCAACACAACTACTAAAACTAAGAAATAATATCCCATGAGTGTAGGAAAGCTCCAAGTAAATAAACAAATACAAGGAAAATAAATATCCTACACTAACACCCCCCATAAGCACAACTTAGGTGGGTAGTGAAAAGGAAAGTGGGTCTTGACAACAAGGCTTGATGAGGTACCCACATACAATGAAAATATCTCATAAAGTGGAGAAAAGGAGAAAACCCAGTGGGAAAATATCCCCCAAAAGAGAGACATGAAGAAGTGAAGAGGGTAGAAGGCCCCCCCTAAAGATGATGAAGATGCTGACGTAGATAGAAGAATTGGGACCTAGAAATAAGGCCATGATAAGTACCCAAGTACATAAAAAGATGAAATGGGAATAAATAAGACAACCCAATAGGAATCCAAGATTGGATACAAAACTGATAAAGAATCTCCAACAAGTAGAACTTACTCCAAATACCACCTTCTAATAAGTAGAACTTTCATGAATAAATATTTCCAATATTGTTTTAAAACCATCTCATTGCCCAATCAGGCATAAAAATAGAGGACAAAGTAAGAACTATAGAGGAATTGAGAAGTTATGTAAACATGTCATGCTCAAATATTACTATGGGAATTCACATCAGCTACAAGGAAGACATCGTAATCGGTGAACTGGGTTCCGAAAATAGGTGCCATTTTAGATACCCATTTATAATACATGTACACAATTCTTCTCAAGAGAAACACATGTAATAAATGTACTTATTGTAGAAATAATAAAAGAAAAAAACAATTCATAATGAGGGGTTTGGTATCCTACCAAACTAGGCCTCATCATACGAGTCCTCAAAATAGATTTCCAAAAATGAACCAAGTGATCATCATCTTCTTCATCATCTATTACAAGAACCCCCAAAGTGGTACTTTATAAAGTACTTGTGTTTATAAAAATAAATAAATCCATCATGGAGAGCATGAGAAAAAAATTCACTTTTGACCCAAAAAATGCTCAAATATGAGTTGATGATCAAAATTTATAGAAAATACAATTTCCCGTAAATAATGACTTATTTTATTAAAATTTTGCAAATGCAGTTAAAAATGCCGTGAGAGAAAAGGGGGTCGTGATATACTCATTAGAAAGATGATGAAATGAAGAAAACATTGGTTGCATTTATGAGGGGAATTCACCTCTTGGAAACCCAAGCCTCACCCTTTGTCTTTGTTAAGCAAAGATACAAGTTTAAAAACATTTAATTCTCCCTTAATAGATTAAATCAAATTGACTTATATTTCAAAATCAAAAAAAGATAATATAAGGAAAAATTCAAAAGGATAAAATTAATTTAATTTAATCCTTAAACTTGGAGTTAATGTGGAGAGAGGAACAAATGTAGGTTTTAGAAAACTTAAAAAAAACGTTATCTTTGTTGCTGTTTTTTTTTTAATGTTTTGCTGATGTTGGTGCCTCCATAGACTACAAAATCAAGGTTGAAGATCCATCTGAAGGGATGGATACCACCGAGGAATGTAAATTCAGGTTGTGGAAGAAAAACATCATTAAATGCAAGCCAAAAAATGCCTCAAACCTACAAAAAATGTCCAATGAAATAAGAACTTTCTATGCAATTTGAAAATATATATAAGTGATGGAGATTTTTGTAAGAGATAAAGAGCCAACTTAAATGGTCAAATTGTAAGTTGAATGTGAAATGAATTTAAGAATATGTAGGTGGAAAAATGATAAAATTATCCTCCCATAATTATGTTCTTGGAATGTTAATCGTAACTAAGATATAATCATGGTAATGATGTGTTGTGGGTTTGCCAATCATTGGGCCCCTTTCTTGTGGTTAGGTCATTGTTAGCACTCATCAATTGAAAAAGAACCAAGACGAAGTCAGATATATTTCACATGAAATATTATTTTCACAAACGAAGTATTCAAAACTACAAAAAAACCAGTAATGGTAAACATATCACTAGAATTGCTCTCGATACCATATGTAACGCCCACACTTTATGTATTACACAATACAACACTAAAAATATCAAAATAATCTGTTTTGACTTACATTGTAGTACTGATGACACTACATGAGATTAATTAGGACTACACACAACACATGATCTATTTGCACAACATTAACCCACTTAGATAACATGAAAACATGTGATGCAAAGTGAGACCACCTTTTGTCAAATGACAAGCCAAAACATAATGATTTGAATACAATATAAACTTATAGATAGGATCTTCCCACGTAACGAGTTTTTATTTATTTCACATTTCTTACAATGATGATTCAATATTTAACTTAAGTTCTAGAAAGGATCACAATATGTGAATCTTACATTTCTTCTCATGTTGTTAGATTTTCTTTTATAATGTGTAACATTTAGCTTACAATATAAGTCATTAAATAAGGATCATCTCTATTATTTCAATCACTTGTTAAATTAATTCATTTGTAAAAGCATATTTATTTACACACAAGGCTATAAAAGTACACATAAAGTCACCATCCATGACACCACACTTTCATAGTTTATAATTTCATTACCTCTATCTTTCATTATTGGCCTTAATTGTTGAAAATATCTTTCATGCGGTCCTTAATTCTTCTTAAAAATATACTATGTTATCATTGCTTTACTTAAATTTTCACTCCCTCTAATTTGTCTTGTTTCCGCTATCACAATGGAAAGATGTGGCCTAATTATTGATAGAAACATATACTCCCATATGAGCCTTTGGTGTTTATTGTAAGGTTTTTCTTTTAAGTTGATGTTTGTATGGTTCTCGCAATTTATCTCGGTTTCCACAAAGGAAGGTTCACATGAAATGGGTGAGGTTTATTAGTTCAAGAGTGAATAGATTACACATTATTTTCATATTAGTATTTAATTACTAAGGTTACTTGATTCAAGTTTTAATTAATTACAACTAACCGTGTATCCTATATTCTTCATTTAAATGCTCAATCAATAAGGTCATAAGGATTATGATTCACACTCATCTAAGGTTGGATTCCTAGACAATAAGTATTAGATGCTTGTTACCAGGAGGAATTCAATTATAAATTTTACACACCTTACTAAGGTCACAACTAGAGTGATTGAACACCCTTATCTCCAAAATCATCTTGTTACTCTAGGTACATTCAATACTTCTTAGAAATCTGACACACTAGTTAACAGGGGTTAAAATGGAATTCACAATCAATATTCTCATGTGTAGGTAAATAAAACATAAGATCCACTTGAATAATTTTAATTCATATTAAAATGGTTTCACTTTATATGATATGATTACCTTTTAAAAAAAATTTGTGTAACCCATTTATTAATAGGAACATTGGTATGCTCATGAGACTACTTGTCTTTGTCTTAGGGGTTCATGTCCAGAACATGGTTACATGGTTTCACATCATACATTGATTAAAAAATAGGACAAGTGGGAGGATAAGATGGAATAGTTCATCCTTTAAAGGGTCAATGTTGACATTATATTTTACACAATGTGGATCCTTTTACTCACCACAAGATGGTTCAAGCATGTTATTAAAAAGATCTAAATTTACCTTTTTCCCAAGCACATCATCTTTTGGTTACATTTCCACAAACTAATCATAATTTAATAAGTTTCTAAGTTTCACATTTAACTCTGAGTATTACACCATAGAACCCAAACAATAATATAAATTGGGTATCGAGTTCATTTATGATCCCAATTCTTAAGGGTAACTTCCAAGGTTAGTTGGCGATCTTCACCACTAAACATGTATGTTGGTCCAAGAGGGTTTTAAACTATGTTTAATTTTGGTTTCATATGGCATCGTACTCCTAAGAGAACACATTATCCTTACTACACACAGTCATCTATCAATCCTATGAGGGGAAAACAAATACCGAACAAAGTTAAACCATCTCATTTCTAAATTTTAGGTTTACGACAATGTTGCTAAGAATACATGCTATGAAAATAAAATCAAACTAGGTATCCTATTAACTTAAGCTATAATGTCCCATTGAGTGTAAGGATTTAAGTTCATTCTAAGGTCTTAGTCTTCCATGCTGAAAGTAACACACAGGAGGGGTAGTTATGCACAAATTTTATGCGAGGGTTAAATCTTTTGGTTAGATTTATTTATTACATTTTAAACATAAGTAAAACCACACACCAATTATTTAATCATCAATTACACACTGGAATTACACTATAAGCTATTAAATTCAATTTCATTTAACACATTTATCCAACTTTTACAATACAAATTTTGGGATCGAAATAACACCCATGTTTAGACAGACATTTCCCTTAAACACTAACATCTTAAAAATGTTACAAAACTTCACTAATAAACCTTTCAATACTTTGCAAAATGTTGAACTATCCTCTACAATTTCACTTATCATATATATCCAACCCCCTTTTACCATATGTAAATTTGAATCAAAAGAACACCTATAGTTAAATGCACATTTCCCAAAACATCCCTAAAACTAACATCTCATTCATATTACCAAATTTCAATAATAAGTATTTACTGTAACATAGCAATACATAAAAATTTATTTCCATTAACATACATAAATTACAATAATATCCACTTGAATCAAAACCACACCATTTCACCATCTTTCCGAGAAGGCAAAACCATGTGAGCATGAAATCAACCATAAATCACCGACATGGAATCACCTAAATCTAGCATAATTAATGTTATTGTTTTTCCATTTACATGATCATAAAAATACACACGCAACAAGAGAGGGTTAGGGGCATATAATCATTTCATTTCATTCCATTCCTTAACTAAGGGAGGAGAGAGAAAGAGATAGGGAAGAGAGAAACATTATTTTGCCAAAAGTCAAAATTTCACACAAGTCACAAGATAGAGTTTCAAATAGTTATTTACAAGTGTTAATAAGTTTCCATGATGGTTTGCTAACTTGATTGGGGTCCTACAAATTTCTTTTTACATTTTCCTACTAGTTGCAAAAACATCTCATTTTGGCTTGGAGGCTAAGAAAGTGCATTCAAAACTATCTTCCGATAGTAAAATTCACAACAGGAGAATTCCTACATGTCCACCTATATAATAAGAATACATAGGAAATGATGGTGTCTAGAACTAGTGAATGGTGTACAATTGGTAAATGGTTTTTGAGCTACTGTCAGAATCGATCAAGTTTGACCTAGTCAAACAATGACCGGAGGCCTATGAAACCCCTTTGCCAAACTAACTAGGGAACTATTTTTTCCAAACCAAAGGTTCCAGGTAATTGTCTAGTAAAAATAATAGGGGTTTGCGATGGAAGAAAAGCATTTCATTTTTCAAGGCCCACACAAAGTGACTTGATAAGAAAGCTAACTTTTCAATTGTTAACAACTTCCTAAAAGTGCAAAACGAGGTAAAAGGGCTTCTAAAGGAGTAACGACGAGAATGAAAATGGTAAAACCAGGTTGAGATAATTCTTAAATTGACTCTATACATAATAGGGAACACACATACAACACTTGGCATCTCTTTTACGGGCTCAGAGGCTATTTTACAAGTATCTAGAAATAGTGTTTTTTCTAACTTTGTAATGAAGATAAAATGGTTGTTTTAGTTAACTCATCTAGATCTCACCCAAAACCAATGGAAACAAGCACCTAATTTTTATACCGTGAGTCTAGCATATACAAGGTTATGGTAACAACATGGTTGATGGTCAATTTGTAAACCTGTAGCATAGATGACTAGGTAGAGTTTTATTATTTCACACTAACATTCTAATTAAAATACTCAACTGTACACTTATCCAACGGTTTATTATTTCTATTACATTATAATGAAGAACCAAATTATATGAAAATTATAAAAGAAAAGGTAAGGAGACCATGCCTAGAGGGATGAATGTGGTCAAAATTGAGGGATTTGGTTCTGTATCTTGAATAGGCATTTCGTCAAATAGTTTCACTACCTTGTACACTAGTTCCTTGTCTGCAAGATTTGCAATCATCACATTCCAAGACAACACATCTCACCAAGGAATTTTCTTAACTAGTTTCAAGGCCTCATCAACAAACCCATTCTACACAAATCCAAAATCATAGAATCCCATGAGGCCACATCTCTTTGAGGCATTTTTTTAAAAGAGTCCTCAAGCTTCATCAACAAATATGTGCTGCGTATATCCAGAAATCATATTAGTCCACAAGATCACATTTTGGGTTGTACATTTTGTTAAACATGTTATGTGCCTTCTTTAAACTTCCCCATTTTGCATACATGTCCAAAAGGGAATTTGACATGAAAATTTTATACTGGTATCCACTTCTTATTACCTACTCATAGATCTCCATTCCCTGTTCTAAATCCTCCATTTTGGCATAGGGTGGAGGATAATGACAAAGGCTGTGAAGCCTAGATTGTCATTTTCTTTAAAGGTTCCAAGGCCTTTTCAACAAACACATTTTGTACATATCCTACTATCACTATAGTCCATGAGGTGAAATTTTAGGAATTTAGTCAAATAGTTCCAATGCCAAGCTCATGCTTCCAAATTTTGCATACATACCTACTAGAAAACTTGTAACTACAACATATAACGTAATCTTTTCGATTATTCATTATGCTTTGGTTTCATACAATTATTGTAGTTCATACCACATTTCTTTCAAGAATTTATTTAAATAGTTCATATGCCAAATGCATGCTTCCATATTTTGCATACATATCTACATGAGTGCTTACAACTACAACATTTGACAAAATTCATCTATCTTTTATGTTTTGGTAGTTATCCATATCCTATTCCAGAGATCCCATTTTGACATAGGCCAGGAGGATGTTGAGGATGGAAAAGAGAGGGCTTCACACAGAGGAAGAGTGAAATAGACAAAATCTTGTGGAGGTATACGTGGGAAAATAGGAAAGGGTGCTTTTAATGTGTTAATTAATACAACAAACTACTCACAGTAGAAGGTAAAGAGGAAGAAAATGAAGTGATTATAGATGCCCACCCAAAAATGGTGTAACCAAGCTATTGTGCTCGTATCACAGGTGCATAGAAAATAGGAGAAGCAAAAGTCCATATAATTGGACATTACATTTGAATGAATCTCCTCAAAGTCCTCAATCATTTTATTCTTTCTCATACAACAACAATATAGTGCTAGGTGAAAGTTTCCTTTACACCCAAAGACAAAATAAAATGATTTAGAAAGGGATACATATCCAAATGGATTAATTTGCATAGCTGGAACATTGAGATTGTCGCGTGAAGAAACCCATATCTTTTGAACTACCATTACCAAAATATTATCCCATCACCATCTTACAGTCTCCCGTCACATCTTCATAAATGTCTACTAATGCACATGAACTTTCAAATTATCGCTAAGTTTTCAATGTGATCATGGCTCACAATTCTCTTTGCACGAGATGATGGAGCCCGCCACACGCAACCACCTAGGATTACAATTTTCTCACAAAAATAACGCCCTATACCCTACAACATGCTCTCATCATTGTTTATTATTATTTTGATTTTTTTTTTTAGTAGGGCACTACACCATATTAGAGTTTATAGATCTCTAATGAAAAGGAATGCACTAGTAATTGCAGAAACTAGAATAACAAACAATAAGATAAAAACTCACAAGAAAAGAGTGGCTCTAAATAAATGAAATGCTCCATATTATCTATGAGATAGACTAATGCAATTCATGTAAATGTAGGAGGTCAATGTCCAACCTCCTCTTAGATAAGTGGGGAATAACTCTCACTAACTGATACTATAAGTAGAGTTGAATCCACACAACTAGTAGGTTAACTCAACAAAACTGGTAAAATAACTCAACAAAAATGATACAAATAAGAAATCATATCCCATGAGTTTAGGAAATCTCCAAGTTTATAAAAAAATAAAAGGAAATTAAATAGCCTACACTAAAAAAATTATCATGTAAAAACTAGTTTCCATGAAATTAGATTTTTCAAAGATCCTTCCTCCGAATTCGGATGATTTTACCTTCCGAATTTTTGGGAAATTGAAATTTTATTCAAGTAGGGAAGAATTCTAATGAAAAAAAAGTCATATATATCCCCAAAAGATAGGGAATTTATGGCATGAAAACTATTTCACATGAAAATCAATTTTCAAAGGATTGTTTCCTCCAATTTTCATGTGATTCCACCCACAACAACCTTAAGAAGTGAAGATGGGCCTCATTGTCCTTTTTTGTTGTGTCATGACATCCATTAATAGAGGATTTAATATTTTTCAGGTGCAAAAGTGGAGGGTGAATGAAGAATTCCAAACAATTAGTCAAAAAATGAGATTTTATGACCTTTTTGTGTTTCTAGTTAACTACAACTTCACCACGGGGAGAGAAATCATGGTGGCTTTAAAATATGCTTTGCACTTCATGAATTTAGGAAAATTTTATTTTCCCATATATAATTTTGTCACAGGAAATTTGGGATAGCTACGGCCAGAAAATTTTCCCTCTTCCCTAGGCTTGACAGGTGGCGAGAAGTGAATGGTGAGCATGAAGGATGAGAGAGAAAGATTATAGCACCTGGGAGACAAATTTTGAGGTCACGTGAAGAACCTATGTAAAAATAGTAGTAGGGACCATTTTTTTGTGCCAACTATCTTGATTTTCCTAGAGAGTTTGGATAGTTGGTGCAAAAAAATGTGCCCAAGGGTTCAAAACCTAGGAATTAGCCAAATTTACACACATGATCACTTAACACTTTACAGGGAAGGAACATGGTCTCATGAGGGTCCTAGGATATAACTAGGGGGTGGGATATGTTATTTCCCCACCATCCCCATTTTCCTGGATAGTTGGGATGATTGGTATAGTTGTGACCATTGGGACACTCAAGACACCAAAATGTTTTAGGCTTCCAACCGTGAATTTGACTAACCCTCAAATCATGAAACCAACTTTCCGAGAGTTCTAGAAACTATTTTTGGAAAAATGCTGAACTATATTGAATCCCAAGACCATTTTAATATCAATGGAATGGTTTTCAAGTCTTTATTCTACTTCCTTCTCAAAAAAATTCCAATTTTTCATTTAAAACTACAAGGTGAGTCTGCTTAGATTGGTCTACACTAAGAAGCTCTTAGTTCTTGTGAAAGATGTGAAAAATCCATCTTGTATAGGATCATCTAAAATTTCCTATGGTATCTTTTTTTCCTCTAGAATCATCCTAGATCTACCAGAATCTCCTTTGAAGTTTAGGTACCTTTTCCCACTGAAATCTCCTTAAGTCTCTAAAACCCGCTTTCACTGTTTCGCTCCAAAACCTCTAAAATTTTCCAAAATATTCTTAAACATGTTCCATTAAATTTAAAAATCTTCATTAACATCTTCAAATTACTTTAGGCTACTTGATCAACCCTAGAGGATGCACACGTACCCCGGATAGCCTAGAGAATAGCCTTCCTAGGCTTATTGAAGAACTCACCTTTAGAAGCACTACATTGAAATGACATGGGTCACCCTATCTCAACATTTTTAACACTTGGGTAGGTATTTACAACACATATTTAAAATTGAAAGGATATTATAAACACCAAAAAGAGGGAAGAGTGATCCAAAGAGGGTTTCAAAAGGCTTAAGAGCAAACATTTTGAAACTTGGGTCCATTGTCATGCTTGAAAATTTGAAATTTTCAGGTTTCCCATTTTCATGAAAACAAATGCTAAATAATTTATCGTCATAATTATCTTTTTAGTACCATTCTAAGATTAAAACGAGGTATGCTTAAAACAATAATTCTTGAAGAAAAATGCTTACGCAGAACATATGTGTCTTTGATAAATGTTACTAAATTACATTTCTTTCCATTCTTTCCCAAATGAAATGTTTATAATTATGAATATTTAGACAAATTCTTCTCAATATAATTATGGAATACATTTTTCACTATCCTATAATGTCAACAATAAGTGGACATCACATGCATAGTGTGAAGCACATGCCACATATATTGCATACATGATTAAGAAAAAACACCCAAATCGAAGACTCGCCTCTAAACATTAAATCTATGTTAGTAACACATAAATTACTACACCCATATCTCTATTGGTTCCTTTCTTACTTCATATCCTTCAAGCATATTTGACTAGGTAGCCTGTTATAGTTAGTCAAGCTAGTAGTAGTTCAATCAACGTTTGCATATTTCAAGATGAGTTGGAGATTTTGTTCTATAGTCCTTTGACAATGACCCACAGCTCATTTCTCTCTTGTTGAAGCTTAGTATCTAAATATAATTCTTTTTGCCAAAATAAGGAATTCTTTGAGATTATATCTAGTATCTTAAGAGATTTAAAACACCGAGGGCATGCATTTGATGTACATCAACTCCAGGTTAATGGTGTTATTATGGCCAATACCCACAAATATATGTGGGGATCAAGGTTTAAGTTTAATTACATGCTATTGTGATTTCCTGACAAGGGGAAAGATAAGCCTTCATATTGGGTTAAAACATTCTAACACTAATGTTCCATTTTAAGTGACAAGACACTAGTGCTCCAATGGCACCAATCATGGCTTATTGAGCATTTCTAAAGAGTTAGAAATTGTGCACTGAGTTTCAATATAGATATCAATATATCTAGCTTAAACATAGAAAAAAATATGACACTTTGTATTTCTCCTACTCATTCCAAACTCTATTTTGACATTTGTTACTTTCTTTTAATTGGTAAAATTTGAATTATATAGATATCAATATTAATAATTTAAAAGTCTCAACATAAATATCGATATATTTAAATTAAATATCATAAAAATATGACAATTTTTTATCTTATTAATTTATAGAGTAGCAATTCAATTGTTGATATTTTTCTCATTCTTTTGTACATGGTTGGATAATAATTTCGTCACTTTTTTTTTAATAGGTATATATAATTTTTTTTTAAACAATATCATTTACTTTCATGCTACATGAAAAATGCTGGTTATGGCTACATTGTGCTCATTGTGAAGATGAACCAATGCAAGTTGGGACCTCTTTACTCATGTTGTAGACTGTGTTTGCTTCCATCGATCTTGTAATAAATTTTCCATCTTCCTTTACTTATCAATGGAAGGCCAAGCTTTAGCTGTTCAAAATTTTGTATTATGTGTTTCTAACATTTTATTGACACTTTTTAGTTACTGGTATATGCCGGAAAAAAGAACCTTCACCGAAATAGGATATTCCTTGTCAACTTACATGTGTCATAATTGATAAAACACGATTTCTCATTTCAACTAGGGAATACAACCTCATATTACGAAATGCTTCTTTCACAAGAATACCTCTAATAGTTTCAAGAATTCTCCCGCCTACATGCATGTCATTTACTTTCAAGTTTCACTAAGTGTGTATCTCTATCATAAACTGATGTAACAATATATGTCATTCTCTGAATTTACATCAAGAAAAAAAAATATTTCATTTTGTAATAGCCCAAATTGACGCCACTAAAATATAAGCTAAAATGATAGATGAGGAGGTTTAATTTGTGTGGATCTTTTTTTGGAAGAAATAAATACACAAAATTCAATAGGGATACTTTTATCAATAAAAATGAAAAATATATTTCCACTATACTCGGAAGTTATCAAGGTTAGGGTAAGCTTCATTCAAGGTAGATTTATTATAACTTAATGATTCTCCTTTACTAAAAGATTTCTATAAACATGGGATGATTTCCAACCCCCTTTTATGTTGTATTTATTACTTTAATCTGCTAATATTTTGATCCAAAATAATTATTTTCAAAATCGTTTTGAAAAAGACGTTTTGTAAGGTTATAAAATTCCCCTTGCTCGAGTAGAAGGAACCTACTCATATTAATGAGAAATAGCCCTTTTAGAAATAAAATTAAATATTAAATCATTTCCTTCATGAGCTAAAATAATTCCACTTCTAAACTATTGTTTAAAATTAACAAAAAAATCCACTTAAAAAGTACTATTAGTGTGGAAAATTAGACTAATTTTTAACCTTAGATTCAAGCATTCCTAGTAGTAGATTGTAGGTTTAAAAGAAAACCTAATTTTCTTTTAGCATATTACACTTTTTTATTTTATTACTCATATGTTTCATTTCTCTTATAATTTTATTATTTTCTATTGGTGGTTATAGGGACAAAATCGAGGTAAAGAAATGGAGGTTTTCCCTTTTTTTTTAAAGGCATTTCATCGCATACTAATTTTCACAACCCTTTATAGTTTTATTTCCTCCTTTATTTTCATCTTGTTGTTTCTCTTTGGATTTTTATTTCTTGTGCAGGGTTTGTTGAAGATCTATGGAGACTAAGAAGGCTATGCCCCTTTTGTTTTTTTAGGTGTGATTCATTATTCTATTGCAGTCATCCAACCGTAAGAGGGTTCTATCTTTTTCTTTTTTGAATTATTTATTACTATGATGGATTCATTTTAATTTTTTAAATTTTATTTTAATCATTTTATCATATCTCTTTCAGGATTCGATTATTAGATCTACCCATATTTCTTGTATGTAACGGTCCTTGCAAGACAAGGAAGCCATGACTGTGATCGAGGGGATCTCGAGTTTAAGGAGGGGCGATTTAATGTTTTAGAGAGGGAAAACCTGTGGACACGCCTATGGGAGAGGATGGAATGGATATATTGAGTGTAGACACATATGGGAAGTGAAAATGAGGGTTATAGGGGCGCCAACCATGTACGCTAAAGGGGAGGAGAATGGAGGATCGAGGTGGTGTGGCATAGCTACACCACCATTTGGTGAATTCAAAAATCATTAGGGGCGCAGCAGCTTCATCCCCTACCCTCCCCAAATTTTGAAAAAAATACTTTATTCAAAAAAACAAATATGTTGTATATAATTTAATTTTTTTATTATTAAATCTAATGATAACAAGAAATACCTCTTCCGAGAACAGAGTTCATCCCGCTAGTATTTACTTCATTAAAATATTTATTTTTATTGATAAGGTGGGTTGATGGGACCCGTTCCTAATAATAGCAGGGCCTAATTACCCCGGAAGATAAAAAAATAAGTTGGGAAAACACCCCAAGATTATAACCCTATGAAATAATGTTTATCCAACCGAAAAAAAAAGAGGCTATCTCCCAACCTGGTTAAAAAATAGTCCTTGATACTACGTATTTGACCTTTTTTATTTTTCTTATTCTTGACTTCTTGCCACTTTCCATTCCCATATATAATATCTATTTGAAGAGGATTTGCTAAATCCATTTGATTTCCCGATAAATATTCTTGATCTCGAATCTGATTTGATAAGAGAAAGACCCCTTTTTGTTCCACTAACAACTAAAATCCCCTGTGATTCCCGAACATTTTCCATTTTTCCACATTCCACACTCTCAAATCCCTTATTCTCCTTATCTACATTGCATGGTTCCACCTTGAAAGTTTCCACTTCAATCAACTCCACATCCAAAGATTTCCATCCTTTGGTCAATCTCAAACAATTATTTTTAACTAGTTTCTTAATCACTTGACAAGATGCGTGCAAATGACCCAGATTTCTACAATTTCTACACCTAAAAGACGTATTTTAGTAGTCTAATGGTTGAGAATGTAGAATATTACCAAATTTTAGATTGATATGATCAGGAAGACCTTTACTTAGATCGACGTCCACACACAAATAGGCGTAGGATCATAGTCCCACATGAGATCTATCTATGTCTTCTTTTAAGAATCTACCCAATATATTGCCAATATCTTCCAAAGAATACCACAACTACAGAGGAAGATTGGAAAGTCTCACCCAAAATAGTATTTTATCTAGATTGATAGTGTGTTTGGGTCAAATTCAGAGAACCAAAGAGTCAAGAATAAACTAGCGGTACCCTAGAACCATGGCCCATCAGCCAGGCAATGCTTGAAAGTCCCTTGCTTCTCTAAAATAAACCATAAAAAACCTCTAGAATAGAGGAAAATTTCACATTTATGTATCCAATTTTGAAATATCCATTGATACAATGTTATGGAAGAAGGCCAAATTCCATTGAATCAGCCAATTATGGCATCCCGAGACAAATTTTGATAATATTCCTCCACTTCCTGGCCTTCGATGACTAGTGATGGGATTTCTTCAGCAATGTCAACCAAATACTGTTGATTTCCTAGATTATTACCTTTGGATCTTCCTAGGGCCTGTTTGAATGAAATCCTTCTGCTACCCTACACTCCACCCTTTTTATTTCCTTCAGGATTTATTCCTCATGAGCCTTGCCCAGCCACTGATTTGGATTTTCCAGTGTTAGGTTTAGGGTTAGGGCATGACCGACCTTCCATAGAATCATTCCTACCATCCAAAGAGACTCGCTCCTCTCCTATAGCTCCATCTCCTTGTCTGGTTGTCTCCCCATGTTCCTTGCACCAATCTTGGTTGAACTGATTTGCAGTCACCATCCTCTCGACAAGTTTGTAGCAGATCCCCGTCCTTTGCAAGCTCCTTGCGTAAAAAGTTTAGTATCTATTTCATTAAAATATTAAATATATGTATTTATTATATATATATATATAAAGCTCCAGGTGACAAAAATTTCTAGGAGGGATAACTATTTAATTTTTAAAAAAATTGATTTTGTATAGCAAAATAAAAAGATTATCTTTATACATATTTATATATGGGTGTAAAAACTTGTATACTTAAATAACAATTTTCTTTACAAAATTAATATAAAATCTATGTAATATGTGTATATTTCCCCAAAATGACTGAAAATCGAACCATTGGTACAAAGGCCATTCTTTTCTCTCACTAATGCATAAGGAAATAATCATTTGAATCCACAAAATATTAGTTTATAAATATGACTATTTTTTTTTCTTTTAAATGCACCAAAAACTAAATGATACATGAAATATTCAAATGCATGATTTCAATACACAAAAATCCCTTATCAAGAGAAACTTAAAACAACCAACCCCTTGTTTATATCAAGTGTTTTACATTATAAGTTCAAGGGTAAAATAGAAGAACTTATACAACAAAAAGGAGAAGGAATACAACATATAATAGGCATGATTAAATTCCATACAACTTGAATATAATCCTTCAATTTCCTTTGAAATAAGATATACAAGTAAATACAAAATAGTAATGAGAGCTCCCACCAACAAGAAACAACCCAAGATCCCATAATAACTACATTATCTTCACCAGGATGTAAGCAACCAAAGTCTTATTTGAAAATTTACATATCACACTACAAACTAGTATGAGAGAGCTCTTATTATAAAAAGGAAGAGTCAGCTTACATCCTACTCAAAAAATAAATGGAGTTATTTTAATAAGAATACATCAAGCATACAAAAGGTCATTACATATTCACTAAAGGATGGCTAAAAACTATTTCATCAAGCACAAAGTATACATGGTTCAATCCCAAGGATATAAACTCATTTACAATGAACATTACAACAACCAAATTATATCCAAGAAGTAGCACTCTCCCAAAATTGGGGAAACACAAAATTCCAAGTATCCAAGAATGTTCCATCCATCCTCAAGCTCTATAATCCAGGTTTTGCACTCCATAAAGTCTTTATACACAAGGACAGAGCTCCGATTTACCACCCAACCTATAGGCATTATTACATGTCCAAAGGTTAGAAGACATGCTAGCCTCCCCAGGCCTATGGGAGAGAGAGATAGCTTCCACAAATGTGCACAAGAATAAGGGAAAGGTAATAATAAGCACATTACATACTAGACCAACCCATACACAAAAAACACAACAAATGACAGCTAAACAAAAAGATTAGAATACCATGTTCATCCTAAACAAGGGGAAGAGTGGATGAGACATCCAATAATATCGTAGAGTTTCATCCAACCATAGGATGCACACATACTAAATATTCAAAAACTCCTTATCCCTCCAAAAATCATTCCTCCTTATTACTCCTCCGATTCACCTAAATTCCTCTTTAGGAGGATTTACAAACCCATTTGGTTTCTTCTTAAAGGATGGGGAAGGAGGATCAAACCATATTAACCACCTTCCCCACCTCAAACCATATGAGGAGGTAAAATATAACCAACATGGCTTGTCCATCAAGTGACAAGGTTTCGAGGGAAAATCCCTCCCTTTTCCCCAAAAAAACTTCTAAATCCATCAAGCCATATGATGAATGGAGAAAAAATCAAAAGAACAAGAACAAGTAATTATGCAACACATGTAAAACAATAAAATTCATTTAACAATATGCAATATACATTTTATGTAAAAAAATAACACAAGGATAAAAATCCTACCTCCAAAATCTCTCCAAACTCTAAGCTTCTCTAAATCCTTTTCTTAGCAAAAGCTCCAACTCTAAAAGCACTCCCCAAAAAAAAATGACAAGAAAATATTATCTTTCTCCCCACTAGGGAGTATTTCAATAAAACCAAGTAATTTCCCTCACAAATGAGGGGGTGACGTGTTTCACCCTTCTCTTCCTCCAAGCCAAGATTCCAAAAAAAAAAAAAAAAAGATAAAAATTCATTTTAGCATTACTCCCCCAAATTACCGAAAAGAAAGTGAAACAAATCCATGTAAATTTTCACAATACACAACCCTAACCATTCCTACATGAATGGTGAGAGGCCAAATGAGAGGTAAAATCCCTTTTTACCTTGAAATTAATCCCCCTACCTAGTATGTAGGGTCGAAGAGCTTATTTTTTATTGGTGACTAAAAATGCCAATGATAACCCAATTTTGGGTTTGACATTTTTAGACATATTATTTGTTAATGTGGGCCCACTCAAGGGTGCTTATGTGACCACAATCCTTATTAATCAATAAAACACTTAACAAACACATCCTTAATACAAGTGGGGACCGTTAGGTCCCCCACCTAGTTCCTAACAATAAAAACAACCGAAGCACAATTAAATTTTACAAAATATACAAAATTACAATCTAAGGGTTGCTCATGGTGCCTAAACAATACATGTAACCAATAAGGCTTCATACAACTAACATGGTTAAGAGTCATCCCCATGGGCCGCTTGTGTATATTTGTGTAGCCTTCCTAAAACCCACATTCTCCTGTGGCCTTTAATCTGCAAAGTCATTGCAAACATTAAATGTATATGTCCAATAAAATTATAAATCAACTACTCAAGTAAGTCAATCGAATTATAAACTTGTTAACTATGCTAACACATCATCAATATGGAATTGTGATTGCGAATCATGCACAATTTAAAAAATTGGCATGTGTTATCCATTATAGTACATATAATCGACATATATCCACGATATCATATGATCATAATCAAATAGTCCATAACATCAAGATGTGTGAAAAAACCATGTATTCATCATATATCAAATAAGATCAATAACATATCAACATGTTAGTATCCAAAATATCTACTAAAATGTGCTAACATACTAGTAAGGGATAAATTGGTGCTACACATCAAAAACATCATACATGTCTACAAATTATCAAATATCATAACATAATATCCAAATGTGCCATAATCCATGTATAATCATAAAAATGAGTATAGAGCTAGTAGATAACTGAAGCTAGAAAATGTGGTCACTACATCCCCTCTCGTAAAATTAGAATTCCTCCTGAAGTCACTAGGTGGATTAGGGATATAACCTCAAGAGGTATCATGTCATATCATGCGGTTGTTGGTCACAACAAGCATGTCCCACCAATTCAAACTTGGTCAAGTACTAAATGTTTCTCTTACTTAGATTAATTTAATTAAAAGAAGTTATATCTTCCAAGGAAATTGTTATCAAAATCATTTTCTAAAACCTCTAAATGGTCACACGTAGTGTATGTCCAATGTCGTGGGGACAATATAGGGGAACTATATTATTGTTATTTTTTTCACAAGCATGTCTTATCAAATATAACATGGTTCAAGTTCAAGTGTATTTTTCAATTAGGAGAATATTAATCGAGGAAAGTTGTAGCTTCTAAACCGAATTCATTTGCTTCAACGTCTAACATTTCTATAAAGGTCCACATAAGAGGATGTAAAACATAAGGTCTACATTTAAAGGAAAATAATTATGGGTGATGCAAGAGAACATAAATGTTGTTCTAAAATGGTTATCAAGGTTTGTATACTGGTTGCTTATGAGCCCACTCAATAAAATCATCCAAGATACTACAAATGCGACACAAGAAGAGAGTTAAAGTTTTCAAGTTTGCATGTGTTTTCACGCCCTAGCTCCCCATTACTCTAAAATATTGAGAAGATGGTTCACCAGCCTATTTAATATGGTTCTAACATCTACATTATTCACTAAGTTTAAGGATGAAGATTCACCAAATACGAAACATAATTAAAGGTGGTAACTTAATTTGACCATTATTTTTGTTTTCACATAATGATAGTACTAATACATTATGGTTGAAAAATATATATCTAGTCATTGAGTTAGGATTGGTTGTCTAGTTTAGTTTCAAGGTTTCATAGCATGTACCCTTCTCTAGATCATCTCATTTTTGGTTCAAAGTTTTGTTTAGAAAAGCCATAAAGGATAGTTTAATTTATTATTATTTATAAGTTTTACAAAAGTTTTTTTAGCATGACAAAACAAATTTTGAACTTTCTACATCCCAAAAAGGCACATTGACTTAATGAAACAACAAACAATTTTTTTAATTCAATTAAGTCATGAAAAGTGTTTGCTTTAATTTTATCGTTTCTTTATCATTATAACCAAGAGAATGCATAAACAAGTTAAGAGAACAAAATACATTCAATGGGGGAATTCCCGAACCCATTAAGATACTATGCACATAATAACTTGGATGACATAGAACAACTTACCCATTCATACCTTCCTCAAGAGTACATGAGGTCCAAACATTTTCCCTTAAGGGAAGGTATATTCTAATGCTTCTTGAGTATGGAATTTATGTTAACTTTTACTCAATAATTATTTTGGTCACAAATGGTACATTAGGTTAAAATATATATATATATATATATATATATATATATATATACACACACACACACATGTGCACAGCATAGATACACTCATTAACTAGAGGTTGAATCCATATTTACACAAAGAAATTTAAATTTTACCACCGTATTGAGCGGTAACAAGAAATGGGGCCTTGTTTTAAAAGAGTAACCCAAAACAACAGAGCTTTCAAACAACTCCAAATTTACATTTCTTAATCAATTTTTATAATGATAACAAATGACACCTTCATGCAAGGTAGGTGGAAAGATTAGTTAATCATTACTTTTAGTCCTTATGATAAGGGTTTTCACCATTTATCTTATAATAAGTTACTTATATTTTTAATGTGAAGGAATTATTACGAATGAATCTCATACCACCAAGTATCGAAAGGAATTTTTAATTAGTGAGACCATTGCAACCTTTGACTATTCACATTATATTCTCATCTAAGACTTAGGGATGCCAATGTAATGCCTAAGTTACGTATATAAGACCAATAATGTAGATTGCAATCCATTTTATATAAATATCACATAACTAAGATTTATAAACATTACTTATTACATTTGAAACTATAACTTATGATTACCTCAATTTATGTATTTTTAAGGGGAAACAAATGATAGAATTGTTGGCCAATCAAGGTTTTTAGCTACATAATAAACGATTTTTCCCATTTGCACATATAATTTCATGATTTTATTTTTTTTATAAGTAACTAAATGTGGTTATAGATATATATGTATATATTTTGGTGGGTTAAAAATCATTTTTTCACCATTATTGTACCATATTACTAGTAATTTCACAGTGCTAACACTAGCGTTCATATAGCATAACACCCAACCAAAAGGGAATTCAATACTAATTTATTATATTTTATTTTATTTTTAGAGAGAGAGAAGGAGAGATTGCAGTTATTATTTGAATAATCATTGTCCTTCTCAATCCACAAGATCATGCTAGAAAGAAAGGGTGATTTCGTGTTTGCTACACATAAGTCTTAGCATTATAAACATGATTATCTAGGAACATTTTAATCAATTTGATGAGGTTTTTAATCGCAAGTACACTTACTAAGGTAAAACATTTCAAACCAAATTACTTTGCGCATAACTTAGTAAGCGGTGAAAGTATAAAATAGGGTTATCGAGCTCAAGAAGGATTATAATAGTTTGAGCACTACTGAAGTTACTCCACAATTATTCTGAGGGCATTGATAAGGATTTTAAGTTGTATAAACTAGAGTCAGTTTCCAATAGCTCAAGGGCTACTTAGTTTACTTAGAAGAAGATAAAATAACTATGAAATATCACTTCATATAAAGCCATCATATGAAAAGAGACACTAAGAATCATTTCCTTTTACCATATATTGTTTAGAGACAAGTTAGAGGACCTTACATTATCAAATATTCTCATCCAATTATGCTTATTTTGGTTATATAATTTGAAAAGGAAACAACAAGATCATATGGTTGTTTGGTAAATTTACTTATAAAGAGGGTTATAAAATTAGAAATTAGTAACATAAACAAGAGAAGCAAAAATTATTCCAATTTCATAGTATTTAAATTTAAAAATTTAGAAGACCATTTTATCATATTGAGTGGTTCTGTACAAGATACATTTATTTATTTTACGAAAAGGGTTTTTGTTAGGTTTAAAAGTGGTGTCCCTAGTATTTCGGTTGAGATTCAAAAGAAACAATGGATAACTAGAAGAGGAACCAACTAACCAAATAACTCAAATCTATTCCTTAGACCAAGGTAAAAATTCTACATTCTTATATTGACCTACTACTTATTTCAAAACCAACAACTAGACTGTTTTCGATGTCCGAAATGACCAACCTAAACCAAGGCCATGAGCATTCAAAATTTCTTGTAGCAATACATTTGTAAATACTTAACCTATAAAACAGATTAAAAAAATCATGAAAATCATATAATAAAATATTTCACCCTCCAAGGGTGTCCTAAGAAGTCAAATGGTTTATTAAGACCCAAAGGTTCTTATCCTATGATCTAGCAAAAACGACTATAAAAAGGCACTTACCAAACAAGTACCAAATACCCAAATGGTAAAAAAAACACTTCCAGCCAATTATTTTTATATAGGAGTCAAACAAGACATATGCCATTCAAAATGGTTGAGCGAATCTAGAACTAGAAGCACTTTCTTAGAGCCAACTATTTAAGTTTTGCTATTGTATTTCAACACATTTTTAGTAAAATTGGATACAAAATGGTTCTAAAAAATAAGTGATAACAACTTGACAATATGTTATATAAACTCACATCTTTTCTCATATATATAGATAATTTGAAGCAACTTACGTAATGAAAAATAATAACTAGAAATCTAGTTATGACCTCATTTCTGAGAGCTAATTTATGTGATTGACTAGTTTGTGTTTAGTGCCAGAATGACTAGAGGCCTCCTAAACATGCTTCAAAAACTCACTCCCCATTACGTTTTCTCAAAACTAAATGCTGCAATCAATTGACATGTAGAAATACAAAAGGTTAAAGACCGTAGATTTTAATTTTTTTACTAAAGCTACCTAAACTACAGTCCAAATTGAAACAAATTTTCTTAGATTTTGACTATTTTCCATGGAGCACCATGATCAATAGCCCTCAAAATTCCTTTAGTAAATGAGCATATGATATTATATATATGGTTTAAATGTTGTTTCCACTTCCCAAGTCATTAGAGACTATGATCAACCTAACCAATCTTTGATCCGAATGTCTAGGGTCCTTTTACATGCTAACGTTGAACAAAATTCTCTAACATTTATACCCAGTGTGCAGTCCGATGTTAGAACCCAAGCTCGATACCAAATTTAATGGCCCATACCGACGCCACAAAAATCTAAGCTAAAACGATGATGAGAAAGTCTAAATTGTGTGGACTTATTTTTTTCTTTTTCAAGAAGAAATAAATATACAAAATTCAATAGGGATAATTTTATAAGCACAAATGAAAAATATATTTCCACTATGCTCAAAAGTTATCAAGGTTAGGGTAATCTTCAAAGGGAAGGTAGATTTATTATAACTTAATAATTCACCTTTAGTACAATATTTCTATAAACATGGGATGATTTCCACCCCCTTTTTATCTTGTATTTGTTACTTTAATCCGCTAATATTTTGATCCAAAATTATTATTTTCAAAATCATTATGTAAAATATGTTTTGTAAGGCTATAAAATTTCCCTTGCTTTCGGGTAGGAGCAACATGCTCATATTAAATAGAACTAGCCTTTTTAGAAATAAAATTAAATATTAAAGCATTTCCTTCGTGAGATAAAATACTTCCAATTCAAAACTTTTATTTAAAATAAAATAAAAATCCACTTAAAAACTAATATTAGTGTGGAAACTTAGAGTAATTTTTAACCTTATATTCAAATATTCCTAATTGTAGAGTTTAGGTTGAAAAGAAAACCTAATTTGTGTTTAGCATATTACACTTTTCCATTATTTTACTCATATGTTTCATTTCTCTTATAAGTTTATAATTCTCTAGTAGTGGTTGCATAGGAAAAATAAGGGTATATAAATAGAGGTTTTTTCTCTTTTTTTTGAAGGCATTTCATGACATACTAATTTTCTCAACCATTTGTATTTTTCTTTCCTCCTTTTGTTTCTCTTTGGTTTTTTTTTTTCATTGTGCATGGTTTGTACAAGAGATATGAAGACTAAGAAGGTCGTGACCCTTATTTTTTTTTTTTTTCATGTGATTCATTTTTATTTACAGTTGTCCAACCAAAAGAGGGTTCTATCTTTCCCCTTTTTTATTATTTATTATTATGAGAGTTTTATTTTGTATTTTATTTTATTTTATTTTCATTTTATTAGATTTCTTTCACGCATTGGATATTAGATATACCCATATTTCTTGTATGTAACTTTCTTGACAAAACAAGGAAGTTGGGACATGTACATATGGTATTCGAGTTTAGGATGGGGCAATTTAATGTTCTGAGAGGGAAAACATATGGCCATGCATGTGGGAGATGATGGAACAGATATGTGGAGTGTAGAGGTGTATGTGATGCAAAAATGAGGGTTATAGGGGCGGCCACCCACACAAAGCTAAGGGGGAGGAGAATGGAGGACTAGGGGTGGTATGACATGACTACACCACCATTTGGTGGATTCATAAATCATCGGGGGAACAGGATTCAACCCCTACCCTCCCCAAATTTATTTAATTTTTAAAAATACTTTATTCAAAAAAATATTTGTCATTTACAATTTCAACTTTTTATATTATTATTAGATATAATGATAAAAATAAATACCGCTTCGAGAACCGAGTTCATCTTGTTAGTATTTATTTCATTGAAATATTAAATATATGTATGTATGTATGTATGTATATAGCTTCGGGTGATAAAAAAATTCTAGAAGGCATAATTATTTAAATTTTTATAAAAATTGATTTTGTATAAAAAAATAAATAGATTATCTTTATACATATTTATATCCGAGTGTAACAAAACCTATATACTTAACTAATAATTTACTTTACACATTTAATATAAAAGCTATGTAGGATGTGTATATTTTCCCCAAAATGTGTCTAAATACAACCATTGGTACAATGCCATTCTTTTGTCTCACTTATGCATAAGGAAACAATCATTTGAATCCATAAAAATATTATTTTATGAATATGACTAATTTTTTTCTTTTAAATGCCCCAATAGACTCAATGATAAATGAGAGATTAAAATGAATGATTTCAATACATAAAAATCACTTCTTAAAATTAAATTAAAACAACCAATCCCTTCTTTATATCAATTGTTTTACTTTATAAGTTCAAGAGTAAAATAAAGAACTTCTACAAAAAAATGAGAAGGAATACAACATATAATCGACATGATTAAATGCCATACAACTTGAATATAATCCCTCACTTTCCTTTGAAATAAGATATACAAGTAAATACAAAATAAGAATGATATCCCCATAAACAAGAAGGAACCAAAGATCCCATAATAACTACATTCTCTTCTCCAGGATGCAAGCAACCAAAGTCTTATTTGACAAATTTACATGTCAAACTACAAAGTAGGAAGACAAATATCTTATTATAACATTGAAGAGTGAGCTTACATCCTTCTCATAAACAAGAATAGGATTTATTTCAATAAGAATACATCAGGTATACACAAGTCCATTACATCTTCACAAAATGATAGTTCAATCCCAAGGATATAAACTCATTTACAATGAACATTACAATAACCAAATGAGATCCAAGAATTAGAACTCTTCCAAAATTGGGTAAACACAAAATTCCAAGTATCCAAAAATGTTCCATCGATCGTCAAGCTCTAATCTTCACAAAAGGATGGCTCAACACTATTCCATCAAGCACAAAGTATACATGGTTCAATTCCAAGGATATAAACTCATTTACAATGAACATTACAATAATGAAATGTGATCCAAGAAGTAGAACTCTTCCAAAATTGGGGAAACACAAAATTCCAAGTATACAACAATGTTCCATCCATCCTCAAGCTCTAATCTCCATGTTTTGCACTCCACAAAGTATTCATAGAGAAGGAGAGAGGCCTAAATTACAACCTATACTATAGGCATAATTAAATTCCTTTCCAAAGGTTGGAAGACATGCTATCCTCCCCAAGCCCATGGGAGAGAGAGCTAACTTCCACAAATGTTCACAAGAATAAGGGAGAGGTAACAATAGGCATATCACATACAAGACCAACTCATACACCAAAAAACACAATAAATGACAACCAAACAAAAAGAGAAGAATACCATATTCATCCTCAACAAGAGGAAGAGTTGATGAGACATCCAATACTTCCATAGAGTGTGGTCCAACCATTGGATGCACACTTACAAAATATTCAAAAACCTCTTTATCCCTCTACAACAATCATCCCTCCTTATTACTCCTCCCATTCTGCTGAATTCCTCCTTGGGAGGGTTTTCAAACCCATTGGATTTTTATCCAAGGATGGAGAATGAGGTTCAAACCATATTAACCACCTTCCCCACCTCAAACAATATGAGGGGATAAAAGAGAACGAAAATGTCTAGCCCATTATCCATGAGGTTTAAGAAGGAAAATCCTCCCCTCTTCCTTAAAAAAACTCCCAAATCCATTAACCTTATGATGGATGGAGAAAAAATCAAAAGAATATGAACAAGTAAGCATGCAACACATGTAAAACAAGAACATAGATTTAATAATATGCAATCTACCATTTATGTTTAAAAATAAAACAAGGATAAAAAAACCTACCTCTAGAAATCTCTCCAAACTCTAAGCTTCTCTAAATCATTGTCCAAGAAAAATTCAACCTTGAAAAGCTCTCCCAAAAACAAATGACTAGCAAAAGTTCTCTCTCCGCCATGAGGGAGTATTTGAAGAAAAACAACTAATTTATCTCAAAAATGATGGGGTGACATGTGTCACCCTTCTCTTCCCCGCAAGCCAAGATTCAAAAACAAAATAAAGAAAAAGATAAAACTTCATTTTAGCATTACTCCCCCAAATTACCCAAAAATAAAGTAAAACAAACCCATGTAAATTTTCACAATACACAACCCAAAACCATTCATACATGAATGGTGACAAGTGAGAAGCTAAATGGGAGGGAAAATCAATTTTTTCCTTGAAATTAAGCCCCTACCTAATAGGTAGGGTCCAAGGGCTTATTTTTATGCTATGTGAACCCCCAAAACCAGAAGGGGTCACTACAAATGCCAAAAATAACCCAATTTAGGGTTTGACATTTTTGGACACATTAGTTAAGGATGTGGGGCCCACTCAAGGGTTCATATGTGACCCCAATCCTTATTAATCAAGAAAACACTTAACAAACACATCCTTAATACAAGTGGAGACCATTAGGTCCCCCAACCTAGTTCTTGACGATAAAAAAACAACCTAAGCACAATTACATTTTACAAAATATAAAACATTATAATCTAAGGGTAACTCATGGTGCCCAATCAATACTTACAACCAATAACGCTTCATACAAATAACATGGTTAGGATTCAACCCTGTGCACATTCGTATAGCACCCTAAAACCCATGTTCTCCCGTGGCTTGTAATTTGCACACTCATTCCAAACATTAAATGCATATGTCCAATAAAAGTATAAATAAAATACTCAGTAAGTCAATCAAAGTATAAACATGCTAACTATGCTACCACATAATCATTATGGAATTTTGATTGAGAAACATGCACAATTTCACATAAATTCACCAGGTGTTTTCTATTACTAATACATATAATCGACATATACCCATGATATCATATGATCACATCAAATAATTGAATAGTCCATAACTTCAAGATGTCTAAAAAAACCATGTATCCATCATATATCAAATAAGATCGATAAAATAGTAACATGTTAGTATCCAAAATATCTAATGAAATGTACTAACATACTAATAAAGGATCAATTAGCACTACGCTCCCAAAACATCATACATGTCCACGAATGATCAAATATCATAAATTAATATCCTAATGTACCATAATCAATGTCAAATCATAAAAATGAGTATAGAGTTAGTAGATAACTAAATCTAGAAAATGTGGGCACTACATCCCCTCTCCTAAAATTAGAATTCCTCCTAGAAGTCACTAGGTAGGAAAGGGATATGACCTCACGAGGTATCATCTCGTATCATGCAGTTTTTGGTCACAAAAGCATGTCCCGCCAATTCAATCTTGATCAAGTATTACATGTTTCTCTTACTTAGATTAATTTAATTAAAAAAGTTATATCTTCCAAGGAAATTCTTATCAACATCATTTTCTAAAATGTCTAAACGGTCACACGTAGTGTATGTCCAAGGTTAGGGACAATTTAAGGGAACTATATTATTAGTAGTATTTATTACAAGCATGTCTTATAAAATATAACATGGTTCAAGGTCAAGTGTATTTTTCAATTATGAGAATATTAATCAAGGAAAGTTGTAGCTTCCAAACCAAATTCATTTGCTTCAACATCTAACCTTCCTATAAGGGTCCACATAAGAGGATGTAAAACATAAGGTCTATATTTAAAGGAAAATAATGATGTGTGATCCAAGAGAACATAAATGTTGTTATAAAAGGGTTATCAAGGTTTGCATACTAATTGCATATGAGGAAACTCAAGGGAACCATCCAAGATACTACAAATTCCTTACAAGAAGAGAGTGAAAGTTTCCAAGTTTACATGTGTTTTCACATCCTAGCTCCCTGGTATCTCTCAAAAGTGCACCCTGTAGAGAGATGACTACAGGTGTTCTAATATTTCTCCAGATCTCTCTCTGTCGTAGATATAATGGAAACACGTCAGGTCTGTGGGTATACTTATTATTAAGGTGAGTCTGCAGTTTCGAGGACGGTTCCTTTTTGATGTATCCTAAACTAACTTTTAGGGGTTTTGAGGGTGAAATGATTACTGTAAATGAATTGAAAATTGGGGTGATACATGAAACTTGATGATGGATTTGATTGAGTACATGCAAAATAAATTTGAGAATGGATTTGGGATGCATAAACCAATATTTTTCAGCAAAATATTAAGGTAAAACACTTGTTGTGTTGAGGAAATGAATCACAACAATACAACAAGAAAAACATACACACCGATATTATGCAAAAATTAATAAATTTGTAGTAAGGTACGATGATTAATTAGGGAATTTGAGATTCACAAGAATTAATGAAATATACAAACCACTGCAAATAATTGGAAAGGTAGAAATGAATTCTTATTCAAAGGAAAAACCTGAAAAATATGCTTCAAAACTCCTACGTCCAAAAAAGTCCTCCTTGTGCTTTGTAATTGCACACAATATATAGAAAAACTATTCACCCATACCATCCTGAAAATAGGCTAAAAATTATACTCTACCATACATCTTAGTTTTATCCTTTATCATGAATAAATAAAGGAATAAAATAAACATGTTAATATAATGAGACATTAATAACCTTGATTACAAAAATGCATCCGAGTCAAACCGTAGTTGATCTGATCTATTTTGAACATAGTAAGATGAATAATTTGGCTAATAATAGCCTTTTCTTGTTGTGTAAGTCTCCTTTAATGTGCGTGAAATATTTGTCTTCTAGTGCTTGATGTGATACTTACAAATTGATCCAGTTGTAGTGATAAAATTAGCACATTAATCCTGCTCCCATGGATGCACATGCAAAAATAAATATCTGTGTGAGAAAAATAATTTCATTATTTGAAATACTTTGAAAACAATTCACCTAAGTATTCTATCATAATGGAGACCACATTTAGTTCTGATGTCAACATTTCCTCTATCTTCTTGTGATAACATGTAAAATTTACTCTTGTGCACATAATGCCATTGTTTGCTTTCTAACATTCCCAATTTGTGGGAACCACACGAGATTTGTGCACACTTGTGTTCATAGGGTTTTTGACCTCCTTTAGGCCCATCATTGCATAATATAAAGTCTTATTCGACTTGGACATGGAACTAATAACCATTGTTATAATTTCAAATAATAGTCATATTGATTATTCACCTTGGCACATACTTGGTCTCCCTTTGAATGTTTACTACTTTTGAAAATAAGGTCATGAGACCCTTTTGTATAGTTGATGGTGTATATATTATTGATTATACTTTATCTAAGGTCAATACAATGATAACATTAATCTGGGGTCGGTACCCTTCGTGATGATGACTCACCCCATTATTTGTTTTGGCATATTCCATTATTGACGAATGATTATCACCTTTTTTGAAAAATCACAAGGTAAAGGAACCCCTTAGATTTCATCATTGCATAATTGTTATCAAGGGCTAATCTATGGCAAGAAAAATAGTCTGAGCATAATTATGAGTGGGAAAACGTGTCCCCTTTTCCACATTTCTTTGACCCTTTTGTGTTGTTAGCGCAAACTTAACTCAATTTACTGAATAGGGTTTCTTACCCTCGACATGTGTATTATTTGTTGACCTTGGTTGAGTTTAGGGGTTTCGAGCATGGTTGATCTTTATACTCACTTACATATTCTTTGTTGATCCTTTGAGCATCTGAATTTGTATTAATTATGGCTTAACTGACCTTGTAAATGATTTTTGGCCATTTGATGTTGGTACTTTGTTGATCTTAAACCATTGATTTGTCACTTGGTAATTGGATTGGGTTAGTATCTGCACCGTCGATTATCTCGCATGGTTAATTTTGCACCTTCGATCCTTAAGCGATCGGTGAGTTAGGTTACCATGGGTTGGTTAGGTGGATGTGTTTATTTAAAGTTTGAGCTCCATTATTTCATCTTCATGCCCATTTTAGAGGGCGAAGCCATGGAAAATTTATTCCAGACTGTCATTATTCTTTGATCCGGAAGCTCATTTTCTTAGCAAGTCCATCATGTGTGAATTTTTGAGTGTGGATTTTATATATTCTCTTCCCTCAATGATACTTTTGAGCTTTGTTTTTAAGTATGAGGAATTTAGCTACAATTGTTGTGAAGATTTGAATGTGAAACTTTCTTGTCCTTTTTCTTGAGCTCTAGATTTATCTCTGAGTTTAAATATTGTTTATTTGAATCCCTTGTGAAAGTAATACTCAAGGAATCATGAGCCTCTATGAGATTTTGTAATATTTCTTTGAAATCTGGTATTATTGGCTGCCATTAATCTTTTTTAGCTCGATTTGGGTCCAGGGGTCACTTTGTGGGAGGAATATTTGTCATTTTTGGGCCTATGGTGGGTTACTAAAACTTCGATATTGAAAT
The DNA here is from genome assembly GCA_018340775.1 of Taxus wallichiana var. yunnanensis. NCBI lineage: Eukaryota > Viridiplantae > Streptophyta > Pinopsida > Cupressales > Taxaceae > Taxus > Taxus wallichiana. The sequence continues at coordinate 763,649,498 of CM031235.1, read as the reverse complement.
TTGATCTGGGTGACATATTTTATTTCACTACCTATAAAGGTATTTTGAATGTTTTAACAAATTGTCTTCTAAAGTACTTGAGTTCTTTGTCAATCTTTGTAAAAGTATGAAGATTATAAACAGCTCTAAAATACCCAATGTGATGAACAAAACTATGAAGGTTTGTATTGGTTGATTCTTTCTTAACTATAGTATTCTTCTTTACTCGTTGCAGGTATTTTTCCTTTTTTACTATATAGATGGCACTATTTTGCTTCAGCTTTTTCGTGAAATATTTGTTTTCTTGCTAATACAATGCTATAGATCCGAACACCGTAATTGTGGGTGTTTGCATTTTCTCGAGTGATGTTACCTTTGTGATGATACTTCCCTTTGTCCGGTATTTTGCGATTATTACTTGCATGAACATTCTTATCTCTGTATTGGACTTTGATGCTTTCTTTCGGTGGATATCATTTAATACTTTGCAAGCTCTTGATGAGGGTTTCTATCTCGTTACTTGCACTAATGCCTACTTGTTACTTCAATGACTACCATGGTAATAGATTCTGAAGCTCTATTCCATTTAATGTTACTTGGTTTCCTAATGAAGGGCTCTGAGAGATCCGGAACTTCATGCTTTAAGGTACCATCTAATTTTTACGCTTTTGTAGTAGCTGAAATCAACCCTTTATCATGATGATTTGTTTTCTTCTTCTTGCGGGTCACTTTGCTTAGTTCAACTTGGTCGTATTTTACAAATATCTTACTATTTTCCTTACATGAAGGGGGTTTTCTGTTTCGATATCTTTACATGTACTCATTCTCTAAAATTTGTTTCTCTCGATGATCTTTTCTGAGGTATTGAAGTTATGGTAAATTTTGTAGCTTACTTTCTCTTATTAACTTGGTGATTTGATGATAGTTTTGGAACCTTAACTCTCTTTTGGTTAGTTTTGCACCTATACATTTACAAAGGTGCCACTCTGTCTTGGATGGGTAAAACATGGTTTCAAGAACCCTGTATGTTGTTCCTCATGGCTTCACTGTGCATAAACCTAGTGCTGAAAATGTTAGAAGTTTGAATTTTGCACTTCCTTTGATTTTTATGGCTTCTTGAAGATGATATTTGTTGGCAAATTTTTTTAGTGTAGGTTATTATTTATCCTTTTATTTATTTATTAGGATAATTCTTACACTTGTGTTAGCCCTACACTTGTTGAGTTAGCTTTCTTAGGTGTACTAGTTGTGTGGAGTTAGCTTCTCTCGGTTATGTAGAGTTAGCTTACTAGTCTTTTTGAGTTAACTTAACTACCAGTATCAGTTCTTGGGAGTTCTTAACCATTGATTTAAGTAGTAGTTGCACTTCCCTCCTCCTATATGTACATATTTCTTATTGAATAATTCAATTCATTCTATTGTAATGTATTGATCATTATGAGTTATGATGGATTTCCATATATGGTATTTTAGCTCTTCTGCTTTGCAAATCTAATGTGGTGTGCTATTATCATCTGAGATCGCAGCTTGGAACAATATTCTTATCATTCCTTTCATGGTATCAGAGCTATAGATGATGTAGACATCCATCTGTAAGTTTTTCTTTGCAAGCAAGAGTTTATTTTTTCATGTATTCAGATTTTGTTAGCACTTTTCTGCAGCATGCATTTTTATGTAAAATGAAGTGCACCATTGGATTTGGAAGGTGCCAAAACCATAGAATTGACTATAAACTCGGCCATGTTTTGAGACAGTCTAATTTGTGTGCATTCTTTTATCCATTAAATATAAGTGTGTACCTTCTCGGACACATTCATTTACCCTCTCGGGTATTTTGGTTTTGGATGAAGTCTTTTATCCACTGGATGCAAATCTATACCCATTGGGTGCATTATTTTATCCATTGGATATAAGCATGTACCTTTCGGATGCATTCTTTTACCCTCTGGATATTTCGAGTTTTGGATGCAGTCTTTTATCCACTGGACGTAGATTTGTACCCTATGGGTGCATTCTTTTATCCATTGGATATAAGCATATACCTTTCGATGCATTCTTTTACCCTATAAATATTTTGGTTTTGGATGCAATATTTTATCCAGTGGATGCGATATGTACCCTTTGGGTGCATTCTTTATCCATAGGATATAAGTGTGTACCTTCTAGATGCATTCTTTTACCCTCTGGGTATTTTTGGTTTTGGATGCAGTCTTTTATCCACTAGACGTAGATCTGTACCCTCTTGGTGAATTCTTTTATCCATTAGATATAAGTGTGTACCTTTCGGATGCATTCTTTTACCCTCTGGATATTTCAGTTTTGGATGTAGTCTTTTATCCACTAGACGCAGATCTGTACCCTCTGGGTGCATTCTTTTATCCATTGGATATTAACGTGTACCCTCCGAATGCAATGATTTACCCTCTAGACATTTAGGTTTTGGGAGTAGGATTTTATCCTTTGGTCGCAAGCATGTATCATGTGGATGCACTCTTTTACCCTTTGGACATTTGGGTGTCATGTTTACCTTTTAAAAAGATCAGCATTAAAATATTATTTTAATAGCAAAAGCTTGTAGAGCTCACAACTTTTGATCTGTAGCTCGGATTAAGGTGATTTTTTTTTAAATTGTGTATTTTTTCGAGATCTACGCATTGTTGAAATTTTTATACACATATTTCAAAGGTAAAAGGTACTGTTACTCATTGTAATATTTACATGCACTCAATTATAAAGTACCAAATTCAGGAGGGTGTTGTGATCACTTGTGGACGTAATTTCGGTTGATCCCGACATTCTAAAATTTCAGGTATTACATTCTTGTATCTATGGGTGTATAAATTTATATCTCTCTTATTTGTTGAGATATTTTGGATCTATATTTTCGACACTTTTTTTGACATGGTGACAGTCTCTCTTGTGGGGGAGCTATTCTGGTGGAGCCTAGTGTTAGTTTGTCAGTGTTCGAGTATTTGATTTTGGAAACTCATACAGATCTATGGTATCACTCTACTCATTCAACAGTATGGGAGGGTGTGGTGTCGATACTTCTTCGTTGGGTTTCATGTCCTTGCCTTGTTACCTTGGCTTTTCTTGGATCGTGACACTCCTATTTATTTGAATCTTGTGTCCTTTCCTTGTTTCCTTGGTTGTTATTGGATCGTGACACACCTATTTGTAGTAGTTGATCAAATTATGTTTGATATTTCTTTTTGAATTTTTGACATCACTCCATTGACAATATCCTTACATGGAGCTATTCTGGTGAAGCCCAGTGTCAATTGTTTTTGAGTTATATGATCGAGCAGTGGATTCAGACCATAGTGTGCACCACACTTCTTTAACATTGTACAAGTTTTTGGAGTCAAGCTTCTGAGGATATCTTGTAGTAGGATTTTTCTCTCTACTTTGTTATTACTGGTTTTGGGTACCTTGTGGTGTCTATTTTTCCTAGTTGTTGTACGTGGGTACCTCATCAAGCCTTGTTGCCAGGACCCACCTTCTTTTCCACCCACCTAAGCTATGCTTACGGGAGGGTGTTAGTGTAGGTTATTATTTATCCTTTTATTTATTTATTAGGATAATTCTTACACTTGTGTTAGCCCTACACTTGTTGGGTTAGCTTGCTTAGGTGTACTAGTTGTGTGGAGTTAGCTTCTTAGTTATGTCGAGTTAGCTTACTAGTCTTTTGGAGTTAACTTAACTACTAGTATCGATTCTTGGGAGTTCTTAACCATTGATTTAGGTAGTAGTTGCGCTTCCCTCCTGCTATATGTACATCTTTCTTATTGAATAATTCAAGTCATTCTATTGTAATGTATTGAGCATTATGAATTATGATGGATTTCCATATATGATATTTTAGCTCTTCTGCTTTGCAAATCTAATGTGGTGTGCTATTATCATCTGAGATCGCGGCTTAGAACAATATTCTTATCATTCCTTTCAAATTTTCTCTAATCTTTGGGACTTCAAATGATAAATGTCATGTTTAACATGTTTCATAGTTATTTTTCTTATTGTGATCATGTTATAAAATAAGAAAAATGCATCTTTAAAGCTTATGCAACTCAACAAGATTCATAATGTATTGAAAAAGACGTATTCCTTTTCTTCATACTGTTAGGAAATTAAGTATTAATGTTTACATTATTTATGTATTCGTTAAATACAAATGTTAGTAATTATATTATTGTTATATTAACAATAATATATTGGTTGGAGTTGTTTTAACAACTCATATGATTTGAGTTGTGTATTGTTACGGGAGTAACAATCACAACTAAATAGGAGATATTATAGGATTGAGTGGTTCCATAATAATAGGGAATCCTCTCCTATATATGTGTAATGGAGTTCGATTGAAGATATAGAGAATTAATAATATATTCTGGGTTCGTACTGTGCAAATATGTAGTGTTCCATTATTTGGTATCAGAGCGGTTTGGTTATAATGGAAGAATGAAAAATAAATATAGGGGAGTTACAGACCTATCAGGTGGTGCATAATCCTTATGGATTTCAATATTGCAGATCAAAGACCAATCGACTATATCTGCAGATAGACTCCTGTGCAAGTATAGTTTTAATATTTGAAACTTATAGTTGGCATTATGTGGATTCAACATTTTTATGCATGCGGCTTCATTTGGCTTGATTCATCACCTGTGTGCATGTCGAGAGATTCTCTGCGCAATTGGTAGATACCCATGTATACCTTTGACAGTTTGTGCGGTATCATTTTACAGATAAGCGTAGAAATTTGTGTTTTTGTGCATCTTGGCCACACATTGCATTATCTCTTCAAAGAATTTCATTTTGGCCTAACTCAACCGCATTGTTTGGGTCGAACCCTATCTCAGCATCCACAGATCTCCACATTGATCCCTTCCACTGTATAGTGACTCGTCCCTACATGTTGCAATGACGAGTATGAGCTCGGTTCCGAATGCACAGTATTGCTTTTATATTGGTACCCACGGTATTTTTGAATAAGCCAGATTTGTTAATAGAAGTTAGTATTAGGCGTGGAGGTGTCTAGAGACTGGTCAATCGTTCTGACACTGAACCTGTTGTAGATTGCAATGGTTCTGATCGATTAGTGGAAGAGAAAAACCTAATACGTATATTGATTCTATTAAGATGGTCCACAACAATTAGTATTTCGTTTGCCATTGGTCTTTAAGCCTGAATGCGAAGGCAGTTTACAGAGTTCAACAGGTTATCATACGAAGACTTGTAATCATATTGATATCAGGCATGTCGTGCTACATGTTTCCCACATTATTAGTATGTTTTTGTTTAGTTTTTAATGTTGATTCAAGTCAAATATATGTATAATTTAGAGTGTCAAAATCTTACGGTCTATGTGGAATTTATAATGAAAGTATGAGTAAATGCGTTGTGAATAGATTGCTATTTATTAATGATTGGTCATTAAAACTCTTGTAAAAGTTAGAGTCAAGTATTGTTTTATTAGAGTCAAGGAAAAGAAAAATTTCCGTTGCCATTGTCATTTTGTTGCTTGTAAGCTATATAAGTCATCGTGAGTATTTTATTATCTCATAGTCGATTCTTTAGTTGAGTCTATTGTTTCATTTTTATTTTGTGTCATATGGTTAGTCAAATTGTAAAGTCATCTTTTGTTATGTAGTCCTTGATGTTTTGTCAAAGTCATGTCAAATAGGTGATTTTAGGTGGTGTCAAGAGTCAATGACAAAATTATTGGAAAATAATTGCCTCACAGACGCATTTTCGGTGTTACCCGACGTCTGGAAATAAAGTATTTCACATTGCGGGAAGGAAGAAAAGAATACTCTCAATGTGGAAACTGAGCTTCATGATCACATCCGGCTGAACTAGCAGCATGAGAATGGAGGATGGAGGCATCGGAGGCTGGAGGTCAGACAGCGACCTCTCGTCAGTCACCAATGACGGGGCCGCACAGAATGATTTGGTGGCATAGGTGTGCAGTGTGAGTACTTGTTTTTGAGTTTTGCAGTGTTCCAGATTTAGTTGTGTGGTGTGAATTTCAGCTTGGTGTGATTCTTTTTCAGAGTTCATGTTGTGTGTTGAATAAGTGAAATGTTCACATTGAGGGGGGAACATGATCAGCATGATCCAATGTTCCATTTTCAGTTTTTCAGTTGAGTATGTGGCTTTTCCTATTTCCCCAAATGCAAAAAACATAGTACAGAACAAATAACACAGTGAAACGCAGCATCATGAGGCTTGATGAGGTAGAACAGTCAGATGTGTTCCTGTTTGTACCTAGGTTTGTGGTTAGCCTCTTGAAAACCATTGAAGGTTGTTCAGATGTGTTCCTGCTTGAGTTCCCACACTGCTAGGTCAGATGTGTTCCCTAGAGTGACTGGTTGATAAGCAGATGATTCCTGAGCGTGTTCCCATCCTCGTCGGTCAGATGTGTTCCCGACAGTGCTTGGTCGATAAGAAGTTGATGTGTTCCTTCTTCTACCTTCAGTTCGAGTGTGTGCCAAGATCATGAGCGTGCAGAGGTGGCAGGCTGCAAAGGAAGTGTGAAAGTTCTTTTGTTACCATGTAAACATTAAGGGGGGGAATGTTAGGAAATTAAGTATTAATGTTTACATTATTTATGTATTCATTAAATACAAATGTTAGTAATTATATTATTGTTATATTAACAATAATATATTGGTTGGAGTTGTTTTAACAACTCATATGATTTGAGTTGTGTATTGTTACGGGAGTAACAATCACAACTAAATAGGAGATATTATAGGATTGAGTGGTTCCATAATAATAGGGAATCCTCTCCTATATATGTGTAATGGAGTTCGATTGAAGATATAGAGAATTATTAATATATTCTGGGTTCGTACTGTGCAAATATGTAGCTGTTCCATTACATACAAGGTATATAACTTTATTCTACAATAAATCAACTTTGTTTGGTATCATTAGGCCTTGATGCTCCTCGAGTTCACCTTAAATCAGAGAGTATGACTGTTATAGATATGAATTTTAACAATGGGTTTGTACAACGTGTTTGATATCTACTTCATTTCAAAATATAAAATGGGTCTTCATTCAACTATTGTAGCTTTAACGAGCCATGTACTTACTATTTTTTTCATTATAATGCCAAAAATGTGGCTTGGTTCCATCTTTGTATAGATGCTTTCTATATATTTGATAACTAGGCACTTTTTTATTTGTTAATAGTACACTTGTTTCTTGATCTATGAGCTTGTATCTCGGTTTAATCATTTGCAATATCAATTTTATGCTTGGAAACTTGATTCGTACTTCATAGTTTTTGTATTTGTTTTAAATACATTTGTATTTATTTCAGATGATAGCAATCTAGTAATGCTTTCAATAGCTCATTATTTGATCACTTTTAAGGTGATACTGAACTTGTAAGATCGGAAAAATTATAAATTTATCCGTATGGAAAACGTTCCTCATGCTCACCTTGAGCTGAAACTATTCTTCACTTCATACAAAAATGATTTGAATCTACACTTTATCTCAATTCTTACATACTAATGGCTGTAATATTTGATGATAATTAATCTATATTTCCTTCGTATCTTGATCAATATGACATAGTTGTAGTTGATCAACATAGGATGTATTCTTTGATGTTTTAACTATCTAGAAACTCTTGGAATATTATTATGAATTAACCGAACTCACCCCTTATGCATTGTTTTTAATACATTCTTATTACCGTGTCCTTAAAAATACTCCTTCTATGTCAATCATTAGCTAAGATGATGATATTTTCTTGTAGATAATAGCTCTGGGGATACTATGAAATTGCAATCTTATTTTCTACACTTTGCATACGTGTAGTTCATTTCATCTTGAAAAATTTCCTTGATGGTTCTATTCAAAATAATGTGCACTTGTAATTTGTACATTGATCATTGTGAAAGACATGAATGAATTATTTCTATCTTGAAGCATGTTAACTACTGAAATTTAGCACTGTACTTTATTTCTATATCATAATTTTGATAATATCTTTGATTTGTATCCTTGAAGTATGTAATGTACAATCTTATTTTTCTCCAAGTTATTCTAAAGTATAATTTAGTTTGGTATTCTACTAAATTTCTGAAGTTGGATCAACATCATTATCAACACTTTCTTTATGCATTCCATTTTTAGAATTTGCGATTACTAAGTTGTATTTCTTTTATGGATTGGTACATCTATATTTTTATATATTCATCCTTCCGTCTCAACTAAAATAAATACAATTTTCAGGTTCAACTTGTAGAATGTAACTCTTTTGATATGCATACACAACAATTAGTATTTATTTCCTTCTCCTTACCTATACCTGCACATTCAGATAAACTAGTTAGAAAAAATTAGGCTTTTTGGCCTCTCTTATATTCCATAGTTTTCTTCTTTTATCTTTCTTTTCTGAAATGATTCTAGGACTCATATGTGCAGCTGTAGAATATTGATCTTAACAATTTTTATCTATCTCGTAATGTATCTTATGCATGCTGATGTCAATTAATTCATTTGCATGAAACTATTAGCATAAGTATAATAATTGAACCTTGAAATTGAATGTCCGACGACAATTATATTTCCTTTTCTCAAGGATGATGACAGAATTGGATGATGTGGAATAAGAGGATGAAGAAGCTACAATTGGATGAAGATTAATAAAAACCTATAGGAAATGATGGGTTTCTCAATATTCTTTTACTTTTTGCTTTTTGTACATGTATATTTTACTGTAATAGTTATAAATTACATCCCACGGCTTGTGTGGGAAATAATGTAATTCCTCATAAATAAATGACATTTAATTTTAATACTTGATTTTTATATTTCTTTCTACTTACAACATTATGTATATTGTTTGTATGGTGAAATAAACAACTCAAACACATATTTAAATGTATTTACATGAAAAAAAAGAGTTCTAGAATACAGGCTAGAACTTAATAATGAACTCTCTTTCTTGTAAATTTTAACTCTACTTGTTCCCCAATTTAGCACTTCAACTAAATTATGATTCCCACCTTCATCAAGGCAATAAATTAGTATTTCGGGGATTTTGTGTTTCCTTTACGAAGATGAACATAAAATGACAGTCAATGTGAGGTGTTACATTTTGTAACAACACACATAGCTACATATTACATGTAAATAATCAATTTTTCCAACTAAAAGCATGATAATACTATAATGCATTCCCCTATTAAGGTCCACTCCATCAATACCATCCATCGTAACAAACTTTTCGAGTTACCCATTTTTGCATAAGTGTAAAAATTATCAACATTTAAGGTGATCATGTGGGGAAAGTTGACTGCTAGCTTTTAGACCAATGCTTTGCTCTTCTTCATTGGGCATGGAGTTAAAACATATAACCAAAACTGGCTTTCTAAAAAATAAACTAAATCTAGGAAAGGATTTGGAAACCAGATCATGTGCTTGAATGCACTTATTGAATTGAAAAACATTGGAATGTGCATGAAACACTTATTGAAAGTGAAATCCTCTCTAATGTAATAGACAACCTCGTAAGATTTTCAAAAATAGTGTTTAAGAAACATACCATTCACAGGAATGGGAAGTTCTTCTCTATTGAGCCTTGAAAGTTGAAATGCATTGTGTTCTTTGTAAGATGAAATCATGTAAGGACCACTCCAGATTGTATCAAATTTTGTGTGGTTTCCTGGCTTTGCACGATCAACATCCCATTTTAACACAATGTCTCCTTCATTGAAGACTTGAACTTAGCCTTCTTATCAAACATTTTATTCATCTTTTTTATTCTTTTCCATGTTCATATGTGCTTGATCTCTTAGCTCCTTCAACTCCGTTAACTCTACATAACGAACCTGTAATGGTTTATTCTCAAGTAATTCCATCTGATGTAGCAAATATAATGTAGGAAACTCAACTGAGATGGGCATTCTTTCCTCTCTTCCATAAACAAGCTTGTAGGATGAATTTCCAACCAATATTTTAGGAGTAACTCACAAAAAAAGTGTTGAATTCAACATTAGATGCCAAGATCTTTGGTTGTCTTTGAGTGTTCTTCTGATGATCCTCAAAATATTTTTATTAGTACTTTCAGCTAATCCATTACCTTGTAGGTAATAATTAGATGATGTACTTAAATAAATTCCATGCTTGATAGCCCAATCTATTACTTTTACACCTAGTAATCGTAAGGTATTATCTAAAATGATAGTTTTGGAACACCAAATATGCAAACTATACTTGCATAAAAGGATAGTATTGAAGTTTCATTAGCTTCTTTTAATGTTATTTATTTAGTCTAGCATGTAAAGTAATTTGTAGCAGTCAAAATCGACTTTTTTCCTTATGACAAGGGTAGATTTATCATGCTAATAAAGTCAAGACTGCACTACATGAATGGTTGATCCATTGAAATAGGTTGTAGGGGAAGAAAAGCTAAATGTTCTTTTCCAACAAAGAAATAACATTTCTTATACTTTCTGAACCATTCAAAGCATTCCTTGAATATGTTGGTCCAATAGTAACCATATTTCATAATTTTTAAGAATGTAGTACATGCTAAAAATGACCTCTTGCAGTCCTTCGTGGAATTTGGATAATATTTGCTAAATTCTATCATAAATAATACATCACAAAAAAATTCCATTTATATGTCTTTTAAATAACATTCCATCAATGAAAACATAAGGTAGAACATGTAATCTAAAATACCTTCATTTATTCTTGTCCATACCTTCTATATAAGTACCATGTTGTAAGTAGTTAACACAATCAGTCATCCATCTTGATTCTTGAACTTCTTGGCTAAGTTCGAGTTACTAATTCTTGTTGTACCAAGGTATTTGACTATTGATACGTAACGTCAGCATGTTGTTCTAGATCTTCTGATTCTACAGCCTACTATTTTTCCACAACAACAATTAGATGCTCACACAAATCTTTTCCTTGAACTATTTTTTCAACACATATATCAACATCGTATTCCATAACTTTCATAATCCATCCTATTTTCTTCTCATTCATCTCTTTGTTTAACAAGAACACTTTCACACTTGGATGGGAAACTAAAACATGTATCTTGTTATTTGAAAGCATGTAATTTAAATTTTTCAATCCTCTAACTACTTAAAGTACATATTTGTTAAGAAAAGTGTACCTTATCTTGTAGTCATGCAAATTTGTCCAAAGAAAGAAATTGGTTTCTCAATGATTTCATCATTAACCCGAGTTAAAATAGCTAAAATGGTATCAGCTCCAACAAGTGCATATATTGTGAAATATCTATCAAAATTTGGATTTGTAAGAGTAGGAGCTTGTGAAATTGTTGTTTTAATTTCTTCAAATCCTTTTCTCCTTCACTGGTCCAAGATAAAGTCTTATATTTTTTTAATATAGTTGTTAATGGCTTGACTAATGCTTTGCAAAATCTAGAACAAATCTTTTAACAAAGACAATTTTTCAAATAAAAATTTGTAATTCTTTCTTATGATGAGGTAAGGACAATTTTGAAATAGATTTGATTCTGAAAGGATCAATAGCTAAATCTTGTTTAGAAACAATATGACCAAACTATTTACCTTGATGTACTAAAAAAATAGACTTTTTAAGATTCAAAGATATTCCTAACTATCTAAAAAGATGGAAAGTCTACCTTAAATGCATTAGATGTTCATCATAATTCTTTGAAAATATGGTGACATCATATAAGTAAACCAATATGCATTTATTTAATAAACTGTGAAAAGCCATGTCCATTGTATGTTGAAACGTTGCACCGAGCATTTGAAAGACAGAAAAGTATTCTTCTATATGCATAAGTTCCTCACTTAGTGGTAAAGGCTATTTTGTATCTATATTCCACATGGACAATTATCTGATTATATCCACTATAGCCATCTAAAAGAGACAATCTGTCTAAATTATAAACTATTGTCAAAATCTGATCCATATTTGGCAGCGGATAATGGTCTTTTAATGAAGTTTTATTAAGGTCTCTAAAATCCACACATAGCCTAATATCTCCATTCTTTTTCAAACACAGACAAGATGAGATTCCCCACTTGAATGCTTAACTAGAAAAATACTACCTAATTCAATTAACTTAGATAACTCTTTTCCCATTAATGGCTCAATTTTTGGATTTACGAGCCTTTGCTTCCGCCTATCTCGGCTTGGAATTTGGATTTAACTCTATTGTATGTTGAAGTAAAATTGGATCAAAACCTCTATGATCTTAGTACTTCCAAGAAAAAACATCTTTGAATTCTTTACATAATTTGATAAATGACTATTTTTGAGCTGAAGAACATACCTTTCCAATAAATAGCGTCTTTTCATTATCCGCCAAGATTTCTTCATAGTTATCTGCGTGAGTTGAAATATTTTCCTTTGTCCTTTCTTAACTGATCATAAGAACTGAAAATGTCTTCTAGAGTGACCAATCCTTGACGCAACTTGTTTTTCTTCAACTAAATAATTTGATCACCATAGAAGTGTTGCATGTTTTCCTAATTTACTAGTAGAAAATTCAGATTCTTGCTGTAAAAATCTATAGATTTGTTCATCATCTTCAAAAACTTTCCAATTTTCTTCATTATCAGGAACTAAAGGTCTGATAATTAACTTTATATGTGGCTGTAATTTGTTGTTTTCAATCTATTCTAGTACATCAAAGCTAGCACCAACTGTTGCAAGTCTGTCTGCATGCTTATTTTCAGCTCTTGGGACAAATTGAATGTTAATAACATCAAAATCATCCATAATTAATAACTAATTCTGAATCACCAAAAACTTGTAAAGTATTGATACCTCTCTTTCTGGCCCATTGCAAGCCATGAATTAATGCTTCGTATTTAGCTACATTACAATTACAAGAAAAATGTAGACTTAAAGCTGAAAAGTACCTTTCATTTGAAGGGGAAGTAAACATTAAACCTTCACCTTGTCCTTTCTTATTTTTAGCTCCATGAAATGAATCTTCCATAGTCCTTCTATTGTTTTTTCTATTTTGGACAACAAGGTAATTGGAGAATTTTCTTCATGCAAGCGATAAACACTGAAAAAATATTCTTACGCTTCTTTGAAAGGGTCATAAGCATGTTCTTTTTGAGTTTTTCATCCATAAATAGACTAGATACACCGTCTAGTGTAGAAACATGCGATGTAACATCAAAATCAAACTAATCTAAAATCGTATAATTTGCTGCAACATTTGAAGCATGCGGCTCAATATGAAATCTAGCCAAAAGCGTCGAATTTACAAGATAACCTTGGCTCCATATCTTGTAGTAAAGAATAAAAATGAAAAATCTTAAGAGAGATAACCTCCTTATTTTTCTATAAAATCTTGTGATAAACATAAGGAAAAATAGGAAGGTCAATCCACAACAGCTTACATCTTGTAAAATAGTAACATTGGGACAAACATGTATGGTTACCTCTAGATTTCTAAGAATACCAAATGTGTGGGTTGCTTTTCCATCTAGCTGCAACACACTTTTATCTCGTAGGTTCATACTACGGACCTAATTTTTCTGTAATTGCTTTTGGCATAAGCTGTCTTTACTTGCACCACTATCAACCATGTAGTTATGATATAAATGGTCTCTAATAATCAGAGATAAATAAAATGGTGGTGGATTCTTGATGTATTGGGAATTTAAGACCTTTTGAACCATCCATTTAACCTCTTTAATGCGGTAGTCATCCATTTTTCCAAGAACCATGTTTGCTTTCTGGGCTTCTTTTTCTGCTATTTTTGAAGAAATCTACACTTAGCAAGCTTGTGAGAAAGTAAATCTCATTGTCATGGAAAACTTAGAGCATCCCAAAGTGAAATATTAATATTATACTTCTTCATTACATCAACAATGATAAAAGAAAAACTATTTTTGAAACGAATTCTACCGGTTTAACATAAGCTTTAAGCAAAACTAACTCTCCTTTAGTGACTTTTGAAATATGAGGTATGAAGAGTCTTCAGGATTAGGATGTAATTATTATTTTTGTCCTTTTGAGCGAAGCTAACTAGCTATTTTTTGAGGAACAACATAATTGTTAGCTATTTTCTATCTTCTAGTTATTGTTTTATCGGTGAATATGGGTAGAACCCGGTCTGTTTTGTTATTTTTCTCTCTCCCAGCCTTATCTTGGGATCTAGTTGTGAATGGAATTGTTATCCAAAATGTGCCCCTGCTCATTTTGGTGGCTAACTCCTTGTGTTCTTACCTCTCTTGTGCCTCAGTCTCCATTTTTATTTTTAGGCACTCAAATCTTTCTAAAAATGGCACCATTGGATAGAGCTCTCTCTCAACTTTCCAGAAAGGTAAAGTTTTCCTCCTAACTCCTCATATTTTTCAAGTTATGGCTCGGCGGAGTTTTTGTGGGAAATTTTCCCCTAGAAGGCCCGCAGCCAATCAGGACGTGCCACGTGTCCAGGAAGTGGCGGGGGTCGGAGGAGAATTTGGTTTTTTTCCAAGTGTTTTGGCGTAGGTTTCAAAAGGAAAAATTTTCCCGTGGGACCCGCTGACAAATCAGGAGCTGCCACGCATCCAGGGGGTGAAAATTGGAAAATTTGGCTAAGTGTTTGCGCAGGGAAATTTTGGAGAGATGGCCCCGCGGCCAATTAAAACAAGACACGTGTCCTAAGGGACCGGAAAAGTGGGGCGCGGAGGGGAGTTAGAAATTTTGGCAAAATGTTTCGCCAAAAAATCCAAAAGTAAATTGTGATCCACCTACCCGCCGATGAACCAGAACATGACACGTGTCACCAGGAGCCGAGTTTCAGAGGGCGGAGGAAAAGTTGAAATTTTGGCAAAGTGTTTTGCCGAAAATCCAAAAGGTGAAGTTTTGGCCCGCTGCCCCCGCCAACGAATAAGAACGTGCCATGTGTCCTAGCTGGGTGGAGCGTGGGAGAACTTGGGAAATTTTCCCAATGGGAAAATAATGGAAAATTCAAGAAAAAGGCCCCCCCCCTTATTGCGAGCCAATAGAATCTCGCCACGTGTCTAGTTGGGGCAAAAATTCAAAAGCAAGCCCGCATGGGAATTTTGGAGGGTCAAACCCGCACCTAATGGGGTTTTGACACATGTCCAAGCCAAAAATATCGAAGCGACCCGCGGAAAATTCAGGAGAGACAGGCCCGAGCCAATCACATCACGCCACGTGTCTTCACCTCATCGGCCCGGCGGGGAAATTTTGAAATTTTTCCAAAGGCAAAAATGAAGTAAAATGGAGCAGGAAGGGCCCACGACCAATTAAAACATGCCATGTGGCACATAAATGGTGGAGCGCAGGGGTTTTTTGGAAAATTTTCCAAAATGCAAAAAAGGGGTAAAATTCAAATATTTTCCCCGCCATTCCATTTTGGCCTGTTTTTGCCCTAAATCTTCAAATGGCCATAACTTTCGATCCAGAGCTTAGATTTTCATGTTCTTTATATCAATGGAAATCTGGTGAAATTATCTACAATATTCCATGGTCATTTTTGCATTTTGGTTCAGTTTGGAGAGAGAAAATGAAGAAATGTCTCTGGCACGTGGTAATGGCCAGAATTGACGTTTCAACAACCAGTTTTAATGCAAAATGGGTCGCATTCTTCTTGACAAAGATGGCCAAAAATGTCGGGGCATGGGTGCATGTAAGGATTCCCATGCTTTTTTTAATGCATCTTCATTCAATGGGAATGGCTCCCACGTTTTTACATGTTTTCTCTCTCCTGGGCTCGACCCATGCATTGTAAAAAGCCAGATTTGGCTCATTTTTTGGGGGTTGAACATTTTTTTGGATAGCAAGCTTCTTCTTTCACCTTCAACAAGTGATTTTTGCAAGTATCAGACCTTCTTCATGATTGTAACATGTTTCTACCTCTGTGATGTTGCAAATGCAAGGATTTTGACAGTGAAAATGACAGTGCAGACTCTGTGATCAATTTTCAGTCCTTTGTTTGTATTGTCTTGCTTCATTTCAAACCTCTAATTACATCTTATCAGCCTGTGTATGATGTTTCATGTTGCATTTCATGAAATTGTGTCAATTTGCATGAACAAGAACTGTTCACCACTCCTTTGGTGTATTACCTATTAGTTTAGTTTCAATTTTTACACTTTCTATCTCTGTCTCCTTGGAATTTAGAGTAGGATTAGGATTCAAACCTCTACAATTATGCAAATAACAGATCTGATCAGAGGATTTTGAGGAACTAGCCTCTAATCTAGAGATTCCTCTCTCATTTTACAAGTCCCACACTTGGAGAGAGGTTTCAATGTTGTGCAATCACACTGGATGCCTGAAACATCAACTTAGAAACCTGATTTACATCCAGGGGTGTTGCTGATTTGCAACAACAGAATAAAATCTTCCTCCCCAAAGCTTTCCAAATTTTGTTCTAGTGGTTTTTGACTATGAGCTTCTTGCTTTACCCTCTATTTAAGGCATGTATAATGCTTCAAGTAGAGGTTATGCAACAAGGCTTATATTTAGGAATGCATTTGGGTAGTTGACATCTAAATGTAATTGATTACAAGGTCGACATCATTCCTCTAAAACCATTTTAACTGGAACAAGAGCACTATACGCACTAAGAGCTTTTGGGTCAAACTCGCCTTAGCTGATATGACTGTCTATAATTCTAATTTTATGGATAAGACTTTCTATTACTCATTAATTTTCATGATTTTCTTGATAAGGAGCTTGATATGTCCTTTTAAATTTGAGCTAATTTGTTTTCAATTGATGTTAATTTATTACCCATAGTCTATAAAGCTTTGAATACATCATCTGATGGAGCTAAAATATTAGGCTCTATAATGGTAATAGGTTGTGGAATAGGTAATAGATCTATTATAAGAGCGTTAGAGGCCTTTGTGCTAATTTACCAACTTAAATAACAATATCATAATCTCTTCGAGAGAGTATCTCCTCCCATAGACTGAATCATAGTTGAAATATCATTGTTTAGGGCTCTAAGATAATAAATAAAAGCATGATCAACTTGAGGCTTGACACTTGCTAGAATTCTTTCCCAAGTTCTAGAAAAACAGATAATAAAACTGGCCATAAATTCATGAGGGGCTCTTTTAATTGCGGACAACTGCTCTATGAGGGATAAATGATCAGAATCATCTTGAAATTTCTTAATTAAATTTTTCTCCCAACTAATCCCAAGTTCTTATGCTCCCTATTTCTAAGGTTCTATACCATTGCAATACTTTTCCTTTAAAGCATGCAAATAGAAGTCTTAAGGCTAGATTTTCATGAGTTATGTTATGGAAAACACAAAGGGATGCAACATCTTTGATGTGCTATGTGGGAGTAATTATATTCTCACATTTGAATGAAGGTAAACCTTTTATGGTAGCATTAGGAATATCATGATGAACTGGAATTACTAAAGGGCTGCCATTAGTAAAGGTTACAAAATTCCTAGGTGGTTGAATAGCCATTGGAATAAATGGTATTTGAAAAAATATATTAATATATGGTGAAGGAAGATTAGGAGGAGGGTTATCAAAACTAGGCCTATGATAAGGTAAGGTATTACCAAATCTTCTTCTTGAACAATTCAAAGGTAAATAAATAAACTCAAAAGGAATTCATCTTACCAATGATCTTGTAGTCACTTTAGGCATAGAACATGCTCCAAAACTAGTTTGAAATTTCTTTATGGAGTCGCCAAATAAATCTTTTTATATTTAGAATAAATTACTGCAACTTGTTGCTTGGAAAAGTGACATTTTCTTTTGTTGTAAATCTATTGTAAGTTGCTTTACAGATCTGATTTGTTATCCCACTAGGCATGCCAAAAACTATTATCTCTCTAAAGTGCACCCTGTAGAGAGATGACTACAGGTGTTCTAAGCTTGCTCTAGATATCTCTCTTTCATATATACAATGGAAACACCTCGGATAGTTGGGTATACCTATTATTAAGGTGAGTCTCGATGTCAAGGCGGTTCATTTTTCAATTATCCTAAACTAATTTTTAGGGGTTTTGAGGATGAAAAGATTATTGTGAATGAATTGAAAAATGGGGTGATATACCAAACTTGATGAGTGATTTGACTGAGTACATGCATAATTAATTTAAGATTTGATTTTGGATGCACAAACCAATATTTTTTTTACAAAATATTAAGGCAAAACACTTGATGTGTTGTGAAATGAATCACAACAATACAACAATAAAATACATGCACAATAATATTATCTAGAAATTACTAAATATGCAACAAGGTAAGATGATTAACCAGGAAATTTTACATTCACAAGAATTGATAAGATATACACACCACTACAAATAATTGGAAAGGAAGAAATCAATTCTCATTCAAAGGGAAAAACTGGAAAAATCTGCTTCAACACTCCTATGGAAAAAAAAGTCATCCTTGTGCTTTTCAATTGCACACAATATATAGAAAAAACTATTCACCGATCCCATCCTAAAAATAGGCTAAAAATTATACTCACCCATGCATCCTATTTTTATCCTTTATCATGAATAAATAAAGGAATAAAATAAACATGTTAATATAATGAGGCATTAATAGCCTTGATTAAAAATACATCCCGGTAAAATTGTAATTGACTGATCTATTTCTAACAAAGTAAAATGAATAATTTGGCTAATAATAGCCTTTACTTTCTCTGTAAGTCTCCTCCAATGTGCATGCAATCTCTGTCTTCTATTGCTTGATGTGATACTTAAAAATTGATCCACTTGTATTGATAAAATTAGCACTTTATTCCTACTCCCTTGGATGCACATGCAAAAATAAATATCTGTGTGAGAAAAATAATTTCTTTATTTACAATACTTTGTAAAATATTCACCCATGTATTCCATCATAATGGGGACCATGTTTGGTTCTTATGTCCACATTTCTCTGTCTTCTTGTGATTAGATGTAAAATTGACTCTTGTGTATATAATGCCATTGTTTGCTTTCTAACCTTCCCACTGTGGGGACCACCTAAGATGTGTGCACACTTGTATTCATAGGGTTTTTGACCTCTTTTAGGAACATCATTACATAATTTAGAGTCTTATTTGACTTGTACATGGGCATAATAACCATTTTTATAATTTCAAATAATAATCATATTGATTATTCACCTTGGCACATACTTGGTCTCCCTTTGAATATTTATTGCACTTTTGAAAATAAGGTCACATGACCCTTTTACATAGTTGATGGTGTATATATTATTGATTAGACCTTATCTAAGGTCAATATAATGATAACATTAATATGGGGTCGATCCTTTATGATGATGACTCACCCTATTATTTGTTTTGGCATATTTGATCATTACATAATTGTTATCGTGGGCTAATGTGTGGCCAAGACTATAGCATGAGCATAATTAAGAGTGGGAAAATTTTTCCCCTTTCTCATGTTTCTTTGACCATTTTTTTGTCCGTGGAAAATTTACTCGGAGTTACGAATAGGGTTTTGCACCTTATGACATGTGTATTATTTTATGAGCTGCTTGAGTTTAGGGTTTACCGAGCACCGTTGATCTTTATACTCACTATGTTATTCGTCGTTGATCCTCCGAGCATCCAAATTAATATTTATTGTGGCTTAAATAACCCTACAACTGATTCATGGCCATTTGATATTGGTACTTTGTTGATCTCAAACCTTTGATTTGCCACTTGGTAGCTAGCTTGGGTTAGAAACTGCAACGTCGATTTTCTGCATGGTTGATTTAGCACCTCGATCCTTAACTCACTAGTTGAGTTATGTTACCGTGGTTTGGTTGGGTGAATGTGTTTATTTATAGTCCTGAGCTCCATTATTTCATCTACGTGCCCATTATGGAGGGTGAATCCCTAGAAAATTTGTTCCAGACTGTCATTATTGTTTGATTTTGAAGCTCGTTTCCATTGCAAAGCTATTGTGTGTGAAGTTTTGATTATGGATTTTTTGGATTGTCTACCCTCAATGATACTTTTGAGCTCTATTTTGAATTCTGAAGCTTTGAACTTGAAACTTTCTTGTATTTTGTTGCTTCACTCTGGATTTATCTCTAAGTTTGAAGATTGATTATTTGAATCCCTCGTGGAAGTAATACTCAAGGCATCATGAGCATCTGTGACCTTCTATAATATTTCTTAGAAATATGGCCGTATTGGCCACCATTGATCTTTATTTTCAGCTCAAGTTGGAGTGCAGGGAATTTGTTTGGAGCTCATTGTGGGAGTATTGTTTGTCGTTCTTGGGCCTCTGATGGGTTGCTTTGAAACTTTGAGCTTGAAATTTGATCTAGGTGTCATCTTTTCTTTCACTTCCTTTGAAGTTATTTTTAAGGTTTCAAAAACAATCTTCTAAAGTAGTGAGTTATTTGTCAATCTTTACAAAAGTATGAAGATTATAAATGGCTCTAAAATACCCAATGTGATGAATAGAACTATGAAGGTCTGCATTGGTCGATTCTTTCTTAATTGTAGTATTCTATTTTTTGATTTGGATATTTTTCCTTTTCTACTTTATATATGGCATATTTTGCTTCGTTGTTTTCTTGAAATATGTTTTTTCTTCTTAATACAATACTATATATTTGAACACTATAATTGTGGGTAATGGTATTTTTGATCGCGATTACCTTTGTGATGATTTTGCCATTGTTTGGTCTTTTGTGAATATTCTTTGCATGAATATTTTTATCTCTATATTGGACTTTGATGTTCTATTTTTGTGGCTGTCCTTTAATACTTAGGAAGCTCTCTATGAGGGATTTTGTCTTGTTCCGTGTACTAATGGTTACTGTTGTTGTGATATGGCCACCATGGTAGTTGATTTTGAATCTCTATTCCATTTTATGTTACTTGGTTTCTTGATGAAGCGATTATTACATTTATGTGACATCATGTTTAAAGGTACCCTCTGATTTTTATGCTTTTGTAGTAGCTCGAGTAAGATTTTTATTGTGATGATTTGTTTTCTCTTTATAGTGGGTCACTTTGCTCGAGATCCACTTGGCCATATTTTAAAAATATCTTGCTATTTTCCTTACATGAAAGGGGTTTTCTATTTATGATATATTTTCATGTACTCGGTCTCTAAACTTTGTTTCTCTAATGATCTTTTACGAGGTATTGAAGTTTGGTAAATTTTGTACCTTCCACTTTATCTAGTTATCTTGGTGATTTGATGATAGTTGTGGCACCTTAACGCTCTTACGGTAAGTTTTACACCTTTACATTTACATTGCCACTCTATCTTGGATGGTTAAAACATGGTTTTGAGAACCACCGTATGTTGTTCCTCATGGATGAACACTGTGCATACACCCTCTTTGGAGAAAATTCTAGGATTTTGAATTCTACACTCTATTTGACTTTTATGGCTTCATTAAGATGATAGTTGTTGGTATGTTTTCTCGAATCTCGGGACTTCAAATGATAAATTCCATGTTTAACATCTTGCATAGTTATTTTGACTTATCTTGATCATGTTATACAACAAGAAAAATGCATCTTTAGAGCTTATGCAAGTCAACAATAGATTCATAATGAATTGAAAAATATGTAGTCCTTTTCTTCTTTCTTGGTATATAACTTTATTCTGTAATGAATCTGAACTATGATTTGTATTATTAGTCCTTGATTCTCCCCGAGTTCACTTCAAATCAGAGATCTTGACTGTTATGGATCTAAATTTTAACACTAGTTTTGTAGAACCTATTTGAAATCTGCTTCATTTCAAAAGGCAAACTGGGTCTTCATTCAACTCTTGTAGCTTTAACATAGACATGTACTTACTGATTTTTTCATTATAACCCCAAAAATGTGGCTTGGTTCCATCTTTGTATAGATGCTTTCTATGTATTTGATAACTAGGCACTTGCTTTATTTGTTGATAGTACACTTATTTCTTGATCTATGAGCTTGTATCTATTTTGATCATTTGCAATATCAATTGCATGCTTGGAAACTTGATTCTATGCTTCATAGTTTTTGTAGTTTTCTTAAATACATTTTTATTTATTTATGCTGATAGCAATTTGGTAAATCTTTCAATAGCTCATTCTTTGATCACTTGTAAGCTGATACTAGACTTGTAAGATCAGAAAATTGTAAATTTATCCTTATGGGAAAAGTTGCTCCTGTTCACCTTGAGCTGCAACTATTCTTCACTTGATACAAGTATGATTTGAATCTGCACTTTATCTCAATTCTTACATCTTTGGTGGCTGTAATATTTGATGATAACTAATCTCTTTTTCCTTTTGTCTCTTGATAAGCATAGGATGTATTCTTTTTTTTTTTTAAACTATCTACAAACTCTTGGCTTCTTCTTTTGAATCAACTTAACTCACCCCTTATGCATTATTTTTAGTAAATTATCATTACTATGTTCTTTACAATAATCCTTCT
Source organism: Taxus wallichiana var. yunnanensis (assembly GCA_018340775.1). Taxonomy (NCBI): domain Eukaryota; kingdom Viridiplantae; phylum Streptophyta; class Pinopsida; order Cupressales; family Taxaceae; genus Taxus; species Taxus wallichiana. The sequence continues at coordinate 763,627,136 of CM031235.1, read as the reverse complement.
ATGTCAATCACTATCTAAGATGATATTCTCTTGTATATAGTAGCTCTGGGGATAGTATGAGACGGTAATCTTCTTTTCGCAGACCGCATAAGTGTACTTTATTTCATTTAGAAAACTGTACTTGATGGTTCTGTTCAAAAGAGTGTGCCCTTGGAATTTTTACTTTGATCATTGTGATAGAAATGAATGAATTCTTCAATCTTGAAGCATGCTAACTACTGAAATTGAGCACATGTACTTTGTTTCTATATCATACTTTTGATGATATCTTCGATCTATATCCTTGACCTATACAATGTACAATATTCCTTTTCTCTAATTTATTCTAAAGTATAATTTAGTTTGGTATTCTATTGAAACTATAAATTTGGATCAACATCATTATCTGCACTTTCTGTATGCATTCCATTTGTTAGAATTTGTAGTACTAAACTTGTATTTCTTTTATGGATTGGTACAACTATATCTTTATATATTCATACTTCAATCTTAACTGAAATAAATACACTTTTTGTGTTCAACTTGTAGAATGTAAAACTTTTGATATGCATACACAAGAGTTAGTTGTTATTTCCTTCTCTTTACATGTACCTGCACATTTAGATAAACTAGTTAGAAAACATTAAAATTTTTGGCCTCTCTTATAATCCATAGTTTTCTTGTTTTATCTTTCTTTTCTAAAATGATTCTAGGAATCATATTTGCTCTCGTAGAATACTGATCTTACCAATTATGTATTTGTCTCTAATGTATCCTTATACTGTTGATGTCAATTGATTCATTTGCATGAACATATTATATACGATTTAACCACCGAGCTCAATGTCCGACTTTAAAATTATATTTCCTTTTCTCATGGACAATGATGGAACTAGATGATGCGGAAGAAGAAGATGAAGAAGCTACAATTAGATGAAGACCAATAGAAAACCCGTAGGCAATGATGGGTTTTCTAAATTCTTCTTCTTTTAGCTTTGTCTACATGCATATTTTACTTCGGTAGTTATAAGTTACATCCCATGACTTATGTGGGAAATATTGTACTTCCTCATAAATAAATGACATTTAATATCTATACTTGAGTTGTATATTTCTTTCAACTTTTATGCATCATGTATATTGATTGTATAATGAAATAAACAACTCAAACACATATTTAAATGTATTTACATATAGAAATAAAGAGTTTTGGAATACCTAGGATAGAACTTAATAATGAACTATCTTTCTTGTAAATTGCAACTTTGTTTGTTGTTCCCAATTTAGCACTTTACATCAAATGTGATTCCCACTTTGTCATCAAGGCAATACATTAGTCTTTTGGGGATTTTATGTTTCCTTGCTGAAGATGAACATGGAATGAAGGTCTATGTGAGGTTTTACATTTTATAACAGACACATAAATATAGATTATATGTAAATAATTAATTGTTGCAATTGAAAACATGATAATATTGTAATGCATTCCCTAGTTAGGTCCACTCCATCAATACCATCCATCGTATCTATATTTTTGAGTTGCCCATTTTTTCACAAGTGAAAAAAATTTCAAGACTCCCCATTACTCTAAAATTTAGAGAAGATGGTTCACGAGCCTATTTAATATGGTTCTAACATCTTCATTATTCACTAAGGTTAAGTATGAAGATTCACCTAATACCAAGCATAGTGTAAGGTGCTAACTTAATTTGACCATTATTTTTTTGTTCACATAATGATAGTACCAATACATTGTAGTTGAAATATATATAACCATCACTGAGTTAGGGTTCGTTGTCTAGTTTAGTTTTAAGGTTTCATAGCATGTACCCTTTTCTAGAACATCTCATTTTTGGTTCAAAATTATCTTTAGAAAACCCATAAAGGATAGTTTAATTTATTATTGTTTATAAGTTTTACAAAAAAAAATTAGCATGACAAAACAAATTTTGAACTTCCTACATCCTAACAATGTCACGTTGACTTAATGAAACAAAAAAATAAAATTTAATTGAATTAATTCATGAAAATTTTTTACTTTAATTTTATCGTTTCTTTATAATTATAACCAAGAGAATGCATAAATGAGTTAAGAGAACAAAATAAATTCAATGGGGGCATTCCCAAACCCATTAAGATACTATTCGCATAATAAATTGGATGATATACAATAACTTACCCATTCATACCTTCCTCAAGAGTACATGAGGTCCAAACATTTTCCCTTAAGGGAAGGTATAGTCTAGCAATTCTTGAGTATGAAATTTATGTTACCCTTTACTCAATAATTATTTTGGTCACAAATGGTACATTAGGTTAACACACACACACACACACACACACACACACACACACACACACACACACACACACACACACACACACACACACACACACACACACACATATTAACTAGAGGTTGAATCCATTTTACACACAAAACTTTAAATTTCACCACCCTATTTAGTAGTAACAAAAATGCGGCCCTGTTTTAAAGAGTAACCCAAAACAACATAGCTTTCAAACAACTCGAAATTTAAATTTCTTAATTCATGTTTATAATGATAACAAATGACACCTTCACACAAGGTAGGTGTAAAGATTAGTTAATCGTTATTTTTAGTCCTTACAATAAGGGTTTGCACAATTTATCTTATAATAAGTTACTTATATTTTTAAATGTGAAGGAATTCTTATGCATGAATCTCCGACAAGTTAAGTATCCTAATGCATTTTTAATTTGTGATGCCATTGCAACATTTGAATATTCACATTATTTTCTCATCTAGGACTTAGGGATGCCAACGTAATGCCTAAGTTACATAGATAAGAACAACAATTTAGTGTGCAAAACATATTATATAAATGTCACATAACTAAGATTTATAAGCTTTACTTATTACATTTAAACATATAATTTATGATTACCTCAATTTTTTTATTTTTAAGGGGTAACAAAGGATAACATTGTTGGCCAACCAAGGTTGTTTAATTACATAATTGACTCATTTTCCCATTTGCACATATAATTTCATGATTTTATTGTTGTTTACAAGTAATTAGATGTGGTTATAGATATATATGTATATATTTTGGTGGGTTACTTAATAATTCTTTTCACCATTATTGTATAATATTAATAGGAATTTCATGGGCTAACATTAGAATTTGTATACCATAACATCCAAACAAAAGGGCATTCAATACTAATTTATTATATTTTATTTTATTTGTAGAGAGAGAATGTGAGATTGTCATTATTCTTTAAATAATCATTATCCTTCTCGATCCACAAGATCGATTTAGAAAGAAAGGGTGATTCCATGTTTGCCACGCATAAGCATTAGAATTATAAACATGATTATCTTCAAACATTTTTATCAATTTGATGAGGATTTTAATCACAAGTGCACTTACTAAGGTAAAACGTTTTAATCCAATTTACTTTGCAACATACCTTAGTAAGTGTTATCCAAAATTCACCCCTCAAGGTAATTTTGATAACATGCATCAAATTCTTTAGTCCCAAGTAAATAGATTGATTTAAGGCCCGAAATCATGTTTTTGGGCCCCTCGGCTTCCTTCTAACTCTCCCATCCAAGAAGAAAACCCAACGAGTTAGAAAAGGTGAAAAATTACAAAAACCAAGCTTGGGGCCGAAAAAATGAAGAAAATCGGCTAAGTCCTAGTTCTGCGCGAAAATTGGTGTAAGAGGGACACAAAAAATACGCGCGGGGACGCATAAAGCCGAAATGGGCTGAAAAGTGGAAAAAATCGCCAAGTTTTGTTATCGCGCGGTTTGGGACATCTGGGCCGTAGGTACGCGAGGGACGCAAACTGGCCAAAAGCCAAAAATAGTCCATTTCATGCGGTTTGAGATATTTGTCCCAGCGATGCAGGGGACAGATTGGGACAAAGGCATGCGCGGACGCGAACCACCGAAAAGGCGAAAAGGCAAAGAAAAGAGAGACAAGGAATCCCGAATCGACGAAGCAAGAGATTTTTGTTTGGGACATCCAGGCAAAAGGTATGCGTGGGACGCGAAATCCAAACGGCCGATAGCAGAAAGAAGAAAAGTCAACGTTTGACCCGTGAAACTTCAAACGGCCATAACTTTTGACTCCGAGCTCCGATTTTCATAAAATTGGACTTTCTGGAACGAGCACGACGTCCTCTACGCCAAAAAAATTGGATTTATTATTTTTAATGAGGGTATATATATTTAAATAAGAAAAACATATTCGGCTCCAGTTAGTTAATGCTCATTCCCGTCAAATGACAGAAAACGTCTGCCATACCCAAAATAGCTGCCCGCACTCAGAAGGCCATAACTTTTGCATTTCTCAACGAAATCACACAAAATTTGTACCATTGGAATTGTGGCTTCAAGACCGATGCACAGAAATCAATAAATTCTAGATTTGATGAGAAATTGGTTGATAATTTTAGAAAACATGGCTGGGTTCATAATAGTGTGTCATTTAGTGGTTGGGAATGCAATTAAGAGGCATGGTCATCATTGTTTCTCTCTGCAGCACCTGGGACATTATGGGAGCCTTTTGCAAGTAATATATAATCATTTTACTCCATTTAATTCCTCTTACAAGTGGTTGAAGGATAGATTTCGGGATTTTCATTTTTCCCTTCTCTTTCTCTTCTCATTTTTTCTATAAATTGGAGTGTTGGGCTCATTGTAAAGAGAGAGTTTTCAGATAGAAAAGCTCTGTCAAAATTGCTTTGTGAAGCCAATGTGCTGCAAGCCCTTGTAGTGGACTCCTTGCATGGTGATCCAGGCCCTTATCCTGTAATAGATTGAACTGTGCATATCATGAAGCAATAAAATATCAGTTTGTGGATATATCTTCCCCTGCTGTGTTTTCTTGCATTCTTCTTGCCCCTTTAATCTTTCTACAAGAATATTGTGTCGATTATTATGTTCTTGCAGGGATCCATTATCATTGTGTATGCTTGGAATATCGTTGTGATTGCATTTTGCTAGATTATGGAGAACTGTCATCACCTCTTCTAGTGTGCACTTTTCCTCTGTATTTCACGCATTTGGAGACTACTTTCACACCCTCCTTTTCTGGTGTATCACCACTTTAGTGTAGGCTTTCATTTTATGCATTCTCTCTCCCGGTCCCTTGGAAATTTATATTGAATAGTTAGTTTCCCTGCATTAGAGTAGATTGTGGCAGGTAGTTTAGGAGCAAGAGCCAACTTTCTCTGGAGGTCTATCTCAAGTAGCAAGTCCCACAACTTGGAGATAGTACCCATGTTATCCAATCACACCGTGAGTTCAAGTATATGCACTTGTATAAACATAAGGGTGTTGTGATTTGGTGATAACAGTTTTGGCATGCCCGGTGGGACCTTAGAGGTCTTTACTTTCATTGCAACAAGATCGATGTGCACTTGTTGTAAGTTCCATCTTTGAAGGAGATTTAAAATCACACATCTGGCGACTCCAAAAGAGGCATAATCCGTTGGTTTCAGCAGTCCAAGCCTGGAAAATTTATGAGAAGAATATAGACTAGGTCAAGAACTAGGGAGGAAGGATTGTTTGTTTATCTGCACCTATCTCCAGGTAGAGAAAGAAGGGGAAGAAGAGCTCAAAGATCACCATCTCCACCTAACCGGACTTTGTCTACACCTCCACCTGGTAGACCTTTTCTCACATCAACAAGAGTTCTCAAGCCAATCAGAATGGCGCAACCACCGAATCCCTTTATCAATTTCACTGGCAGCATCCCACTTGCCCTCAATGCACAGAATCCAGTTCCAATTGCAGCGTTGAAGAACATTCCATTTTTCACTGGAGAAAATCATACCACTCCTGGTGATCATGTCAAAGACATTGCTAACGTCTGTGCAATCCATGAGATAAATGAAATGGATGTGGCTGTCAAATTGTTGGCATCTTCGTTCAAAGGGAAGGCATTGCAATGGTTTAGGAGCCTTGGAGCTGGTTCTATCACAAATTGGAATCAGTTATGCATAGTTCTCCATGAGCAGTTTGGGGAAAAGGGAGACAATTTGTCTCTACTAGAACAATTGACAACTATCAAGAGAGCTCCCAACGAGCAGCTAACTGACTTCAACTTCAGATTTCAAAGGTCTTGGGAGAGGATTCCAGTGGCAGTAAGGCCAGCAGCAGAAGGTGCTTTTCTATACTATCTTAAGGCTTTGAATTATGATATTTCTATGTTAATTCAATCTATGGGAGGCACAACCTTACCTGCTGCTTATAGCATTGCCATTAGAGCTGAAAACTATCTTATTCAAGCTGGTAAACTGGCTCCTAGGCCTCGCATGCTCTTGTATCCAAACTTAGAAAATCCAAGCATTAGTCAAGCACCCACTTTGGCCCCTATTCCTACTCCTAGAAATAAAAGTTCAAATGAGACTTCTACTTCATCCTCTAGTGCTTCAAATGAACTCCAAGAGGTCATGAAACAATTGCAAAATTTGGGAAATGAGCTGGTCACTATCAAAAGACAACAAGCTCAAAGTGCTAGACCGTATCAGCCTCAAGCGTAGTACCAGGCTAGGCCCCCATACCAACAAAATAGGTCACCAACTCAGGCTGCAAATCAAAATCAAAGCCAAGTAAGGCCTCCCGCTAATAGACCATTTCAGCCCTATAACCCCAATGTCGTATCTTCTTCTAAAGCATTGGTGCCAGTTCAAAATAACATGGCCCAAGAATATGATTGGTGTTTCCCATGCAGTTAGCCACATAACCAATCAATGTGCTTTAACAATGCATTAAATTATGCTCTTATGGTACAAACCATTGGTGGGTCACAAGAGTCCAGCCACGAAGAGGATCAGCAGCAAGAAGCACCTCAGCAAGGAACATCTCCGAACGAAACTACTCTTGTCAATTGGCAAGCTGAGGATTTTTGTGGCATGAATCAAATACCCTCTCAAAGTGTTGCAGCCAACACAAGGTCAAAGAGGAGAAATTTGGGTGAAGAACAGCCATTGGCCCCAAGTAATTCACAACCTTCTGTCACTCCACAAACTATTGGCAAACAAAATGCAATCCCAAGCACGCAAGGATTGCCTAAAACAGCCCCTAGGCCAACCCAAATGCCAGTTGCTTGCTGCCCATGTGCAAGGAATGAATGTGCAGGCCAAGGGAAATCGAGGGATACTTCATCTCCATTCAAGATATCATTGATCGATGAAGAAGACAAATGTAAACATATCAATGTGGGAATCACTATCTATCCCAGACAAAGAGATTTGCTACAAGCTACCATGAAGGACTGGTCAACTTCAAATCAATAGGTCCAAATGCAAGAGAAGGTACTCACAAATGCTGCCCAGCCTGAAGGAAATCATGGAGGATAGCAAGGTAAAATGTTGAAGCCCCCTCCTTTTTATGTCTCATTAATCATTGGAAACCAATTGGTGCACAATTGCATGATTGATTCCGGGGCAAGTAGCTCAGTGATGCCCAAGCAAATAGCTGATCAGCTAGGACTCCAATATGAAGTCATCTCCAAGGGTGTAGTGCAATTAGATGGGACAACAGTGACAACGGTTGGAGTAATCAAAGGTTTGAGCCTCACACTGCACGCATGTCCCAACGTAATAGTGTTACAAGATGTGTCAGTCATAGACCTGCCACCACTCTTTGCATTATGCTTGTCAAGAGACTTCACTCCTAAAATTGGAGGCTATCTTTCGGCGGATTGGTCACACATGTTGTTCAGAACAAGATATGGAACCAAAGCCACAATCAGGTCCGAATCTATTGTAAACTTTCACACTAAGCCTTACACTACAAGCCAAATCAATACCAACTATTCAACATTTGATCAAGAAGATTATCCAAGCACTGATGAAGCTGACACCAAGGTTGGAAGCATCCCAGATTTGACTCTTGATGAATGGGCAAGCAAGGTGCATGCTTTTGATCCTTATCAAGAAATAGAGGAGTATCTGAGCTAGGAGTTTATTGTTTACATGAAGAGAATCAACCTCTCCCCAGCATCACAAAGCCAGATCATAAAGACAAGAATGAAGTATGGCAATTGTTCTTTGATGGGTCAAGAAGTAGACAAGGTGCAGGAGGAGGAGCTATGCTCATTTCACCGCAAGGTATAAGGTACTACTTAGCCTTCCATTTCCAGTTTTCCTGTTCAAACAACACAGCTGAGTATGAAGCCTTAATTCATGGATTGCACTGGGCAAAGAAGAAAGGCATCAAGAATTTACAAGTATTTTGTGATAGTGAGCTGATTGTAAACCAAGTTAAAGTTAAAAATGTTGTCAAGAATAATCTGCTCAAGTGCTACAAAAATTGGGTATGGGATCTTATTGAAAATTTTTAAGCTTTTAGCATCAAATCCATTCCTAGGAAAGAGAACCAAGCATTGACAGTGGCAGCAATTGGGGCTGCGTTTGATGTTGTAGAAAGTATCAAAAGTGATAAAAATCAGCCTCATATCAAATTTGTCATGAGACCAGCTATTCCGGATAACAATACAAATTGGCAAGTCTTCGAGAATGATTAGCAAATTGTTAATTTCCTACAAGAAGAAGTTGAGTTCTCCGCCAGAAATCAAGACAAGTTGGAGCAGCAGTATGGTGACCAAGTGGTGCAGCTGAGAACTAACAAATTACCAAAAGGCCTCATAACCTTAGAGTCAATCTTCAACCCGAATGATCAGTTCCTGGAAGGAGAAAGTGAACATTCAAGTAAAGGGTGAAGATTCAGAACCTATTTTAGTAGATGAAGGCAAGACATTGCAAATTGGCAAAGTAAGTACTCCACAAGAGAAATCTGATTTTGTTCAGCTTTGTCAAGAGTTCCCAGATGTCTTCGCTTGGACTTACAAAGATTTAAGAGGTTTCAACCCAAAGTTGGCACAACATACTATTGAGTTGGATCCGGAATCCAAACCTGATCAGGCAAAAGCAAAGGCCAGTAAATCCTCATATCGAACCTCTCATGAGAAAAGAGTTAAGCAAGCTCATTGAGGCCAGTATCATCTTCCCCATCAAACACTCAAGTTAGGTTGCAAACTTGGTGCCGGTAAGAAAGAGAAATGGAGAAATAAGATTGTGTGTGGACTTTCGCGATCTAAATAGAGCATCACTCAAAGATCATTATCCGCTTCCATCAATGGAACAAATATTGCAAGTTGTAGCTAGTTCAGAAAGGTTTTCATTGCTAGATGGATATTCAGGCTATAATCAGATAATGGTGAAGGAAGAAGATCAATTCAAGACGACCTTCACTACAAAATGGGGCACATATGCTTACAAGAAGATGCCATTTGGACTATCAAATGCCGGAGCAACATTTCAGTGAGCTATGGATATGGCATTCAAAGGCTTAATCAACAATATAGTGCTGGTATACCTAGATGATGTCACTATCTTCTCAAAGAATGCAGCAGACCATCTCTTTCACCTTAGACAAGTGTTTCAGAGGTGTAGAAGGTTTGGAGTGTCGTTGAATCCAAAGAAGTGTATATTCTTGGCACACGAGGGCAAATTGTTGGGTCACATTGTCTCTAGGGAAGGGCTAACAATTGATCCTGAAAGGGTTGAAGCCATCTGAACACTTCCATTGCCACACCACAAGAAATCTCTTCAAAGTTTCTTAGGAAGGATAAAATTTGTCCGCAGATTTGTGCCTAATTTTGCCACTCTTGTGAAGCCTTTAACAATGATGTTGAAGAAGAGTTTGGCATTCAAATGGATAGCAGAAGGCAAAGAGAGTTTTGAAAATATCAAGCATGTAATATCATAAGCTCCAACTCTTATCAACCCAGAATTTTCAAAAGACTTCATGTTGTATGCGTTTGGAGGATCAGATACAATCTCAGTTATCTTGACACAGCTGAATAGAGAAGGTTCAGAACAGCCCATAGCATTCTTCAGTCAAACCTTGGAAGATTACAAAATAAAGTATTCTTTCATCAAAAAGCATGTCCTTGCCGTCATCAGAAGTTTGAAGAAGTTCAGACACTTGGTCTCAAACAATAAGATTCAACTGCTAGTGTCAAGGACTTCCTCCTAAACAAGGATTTAAATGAGAAGAGAGTAGGTTGGATCACTCGGGTGATGGAATATGATATTGAAATCAAAGTGACCAAGCTAGTTCATGGCAAAGGTTTGTGTGAGCAGCTTGCTTCCAAACAACCGACGGGTCAAAAGTGAAGAGGATGCTATCCTACTACTACATAATGATCAAGAACAACTAGCTGATGATGCACTCATCCCATGTTGGACTCAAGACTTGGTGCATTACCTCCAAACAGGCTTGTGCCCTCTAGAAGTGAGCAAAGCAAAGAGGAGATACTTTAGATTACAAGCTATCCCATATGTACTCATTAATGGTATCTTGTTCAAGAAGGACATCAATGGTGTTCTATTAAGATGCATTGGAACAGGTCAAGTTGAGAAAATTTTACATGAGTTCCATGATGGGGAAGCAGGAGGCCACTTTGCCCCACGAGTAACAGCTCTCAAAATCATGAAAGTTGGTTACTATTGGCCTACTGTGTTCAATGATTGCTACTCATGGGTTAAGAAATGCAAGAAATGTGCATTCTTCATAGGGAAAGAAAGGTTAGCAGTGCTGCCCCTTCATCCAATTTCAATAAATCAACCATTCATGCAATGGGGATTGGACTTCATTAGAGTCATCAATCCTAATTCAAGTCAAGGCCACAAGTGGATTCTAACAACAATAGACTATTTCACCAAGTGGACTGAGGCAGTGGCACTCAAAGAGGCAAATGAATCCAATATCTTAGATTTTTATGAAGGGATAGTCACGAGGTTTGGTGCCCCTGCCACTATCATATCAGACAATGCATTGGCATTCCTTGGCACAAAGATCACTGAATGGGCTGTCAAGAATTGTGTGTATCTCAGCACTTCATCGAACTATTACCCTCAAGGTAATGGTCAAGCCGAGTCTACGAACAAGAACCTACTAAGAATCATCAGAAGGACTCTTGATGAGAATCAAAGGACTTGGCACGCAAATCTCAAATCAGCCCTATGGGCTGATAGGATCACACCCAAGAGGTCTACAGGAAGCTCTCCATACAAGCTTGTGTATGGGAAAGAAGCAGTTCTACCCATATCACTCGAGTTGCCAACATTGGAACTCATGAAATAGTTGGAACTAGCTAAGTTTGAACCTATGGAAATCAGGTATGCAGAGCTAATGGAATTAGAAGAGACAAGAGAGCACGCAATGCAGACCATAGAAAAGGATAAAGCATTGGTCAAAAAGAGCTTTGACAAGAAAGCTAAGGCCAGGATATTGCAAACTAGAGATTTGGTACTGAAGTGGGATGCTGATCGTGCAAAGCCGGAAAGCATTCCAAGTTTGATGCCATCTGGAGTGGCCCATACATGATCATTGAATGCAAAGGTAGCAATGCCTTCCGATTGGCTAAGTTGGATGGTGAAGAATTGCAAATTCTGTCAATGGGATCTATCTCAAACGTTGCTACTAGAAAGATAGCTTTTCGCCCTTGTAAATATTAATTTAGAATTTCCATTCCTCTAAGTGCTTATGCACATTGTACTGTTGTTAGAGTAGTTTTTATTTCCCTAAGTGCTTGTGCACATGTCCTATTGCTTCTAGTATGTGCATGTTTGCAGTTCATCGAGCCTTCGGAAAAGAATTTGCAGCCATGGGAAGACCAGCTCAACAAATGTTTCAATGGCTCAAGGATACAGGTTTTCAATTTCACAATCAACCGAGAGATTATCAAACGGACTCCATGCCCAATGGATTGCTACGAGCAGCTGGTCGTTCTTCATCTGACAGGCAGATAACCCCGCTGAGTCACCAAAATTGTTATCCAAAATTCACCCCTCAAGGTAATTTTGATAACATGCATCAAATTCTTTAGTCCCAAGAAAATAGATTGATTTAAGGCCCGAAATCATGTTTTTGGGGCCCCCTCGGCTTCCTTCTAACTCTCCCATCCAAGAAGAAAACCCAACGAGTTAGAAAAGGTGAAAAATTTACAAAAAACAAGCTTGGGGCTGAAAAAATGAAGAAAATCGGCTAAGTCCTAGTCGCGCAGCAGTTGGGACAGTTGGGACGTCGGGCGTGAATTGGTCGAAAAGCCCAGCATCCATGCGCAGCCGATTGGAGCAATGGGACAAAAGTACGCGCGGGACGCGAAAAGCCGAAATGGCCAAAAAGTGGAAAAAATCACCAAGTTTTGTTATCATGTGGTTTGGGACATCTGGGCCGTAGGTACGCGAGGGACGCGAACCAGCCGAAAAGCTGAAAAACAGTCCATTTCGGGTGGTTCGAGATATTTGTCCCAGGCAGTCCGGGACAGTTGGGACAAAGGTACGCGCGGGACGCGAACCGGCCGAAAAGGTGAAAAGGCAGCAAAAGAGGGACAAGGAAGCCCGAATCGGCCGAAGTAGGAGATTTTCATTTGGGACATCTGGGCCAAAGGTATGCACAGGACGCGAAAATCCGAAACGGCCAACAACAAAGAAGAAAAGTCAACGTTTGACCCGTGAAACTTCAAACGGCCATAACTTTTGACTCCGAGCTCCGATTTTCATAAAATTGGACTTTCTGGAATGAGCACGATGTCCTCTACGCCACAAAAACTGGATTTATTATTTTTAATGAGGGTAGATATATTTAACTAAGAAAAAATATTTAGCTCTAGTCGGTTAATACTCATTCCCATCAAATGACAAAACGCCCGCTGACCCAAAATAGTGCCCACACTCGAAGGCCATAACTTTTGTATTTCTCAATGAAATCACACAAAATTGGTACCATTGGAATCATGGCTTGATATCAATGCACGTAGAAATCAAGAAATTATAGATTTTATGAGAAATTGGTCAATATTTTTAGAAAACGTCATTGGGTTCATAACAGTGTTTCATTTGGTGGTTGGGAGTGCAATTAAGAGGCATGGTCATCATTGTTTCTCTACTGCAGCACCTGGGACATTATGGGGAGCCTTTTGCAAGTAATATATAATCATTTTACTCCATTTAATTCCTCTTACAAGTGGTTGAAGGATAGATTTCAGGATTTTCATTTTTCCCTCTCTTTCTCTTCTCATTTTTCTATAAATTGGAGTGTTGGGCTCATTGTAAAGAGAGAGTTTTCAGATAGCAAAGCTCTGTCAAAATTGCTTTGTGAAGCCAATGTGCTGCAGGCCCTTGTAGTGGACTCCTTGCATGGTGATCCAGGCCCTTATCCTGTAATAGATTGAACTGTGCATATCATGAAGCAATAAAATATCAGTTTGTGGATATATCTTCCCCTGCTGTGTTTTCTTGCATTCTTCTTGCCCCTTTAATCTTTCTACAAGAATATTGTGTCTATTATTATGTTCTTGCAGGGATCCATTATCATTGTGTATGCTTGGAATATCGTTGTGAATGCATTTTGCTAGATTATGGAGAACTGTCATCACCTCTTCTAGTGTGCACTTTGCCTCTGTATTTCACGCATTTGGAGACTACTCTCACTTCCTCCTTTTAAGTGTATCACTATTTTAGTGTAGGCTTTAATTTTATGCATTCTCTCTCCCTGGTCCCTTGGAAATTTAGATTGGAATAGTTAGTTTCCCCTGCATTAGAGTAGATTGTGGCAGGTAGTTTAGGAGCAAGAGCCAGCTTTCTCTGGAGGTCTATCTCAAGTAGCAAGTCCCACAACTTGGAGATATTACCCATGTTATCCAATCACACCATGAGTTCAAATATATGCACTTGTATAAACATAAGGGTGCTGTGATTCGGTGATAACAAGAAGATGTCAAAGTATAGAAATAGACTTATCGAGCTTAAGAAGGAGTATAAGAATTTGAACATTACCAAAGTTAATCCACAATTATGATGAGGGATTTGATAAGGATTTTAAGTTGTTTTTAAGCTAGTATTGGTTTCCAATATTTCAAGGGATAATTAGTTTACTTAAAAGAATATAAAATAACTATCAAATACCACTTCGTATAAGGCCATCATGTGAAAAGAGACACTAGGAATCCTTCCCTTTTACCATATATTGTTTAGAGAAAAGTTATAGGAGCTTACATTAGAAAATATTCTCATCCAAGTATGCTTATTTTGGTTATACACTTTGAAAAGGAAACAACAAGATCATAAGTTGTTTAGTAAATTTCCTTATTAAAAGGGTTATAAAAATAATATTAGCAATATAAACAAGAGGAGTAGAAACTATTCCAATTTCATAAAAATGAAATTTTAAGATGTGGAAGACTATTTTATCATAATGGGTAGTTCTATACAAGATACAGTTATTTATTTTATGCCCATACCAAATGGGTTTTGTTAGGTTTAAATGTGGTGCCCCTAACAATGCAAACAGATTCCCAAGAAACAATGGATCACTAAAAGAGGAACCAACTAACCAAAATCCTTAAACCCATTCCTTAGACCAAGGTAAAAATCTACATTCTTATATTGACCTCACCGCTTATTTCAAAACCAACAACTAGACATTTTTCGATGTCCAAAATGACGAACCTAAACCAAGGCCATTAGCATTCAAAATGTCTCGTAGCAATAAATTTTTCAAGACTTAACCTATAACACACGTAAAAAAATTCATGAAAATCATAAAATAAAATATTTCACCCTCCAAAGGTGTTCTAAGAGGTCAAACGGTTTATTAAGACCCATTTATCTTGTCTACGTTGTGAATAAAATGACTGTAAAAAGGGGATTACAAAAAAATTATTCTATACCCAAATGGTAAAAAAACACTTCCAACCAATGATTTTTATATAGGGAGTCAAACAAGACATGCGCCATTCAAAATGGGTGAATGAATCTCGAATTGGAAGTACTTTCTTAGAGCTAACTATTTATGTTTTGCTATTGTATTTCAGCATATTTTTAGTAAAATTGGATACAAAATGGTTGTCAAAAACAAGTGATCCCAACTCAAAATGTGTTCTATAAACTGACATCTATTCTCCTATATATAGAGAATCTTACGCAACTTACAAAATGAAAAACTTATGACTAGAAATCTAGTTATGACCTCATTTCCAGAGCTAATTTATATTATTGACAAAGTTTTTGTTTAGTGCAACAATGACTTGAGGCCTCCTAAACATGCTTGAAAAATTTACTCCCGTTATGTTTTCTCAAAATAAATTCTGCAATCAATTGACATGTAGAAATACTAAAGGTTAGAGGTCGTAGATTTTCATTTTCTACTAAAGCTCCCTAAACTACAGGTCCAAATTGAAATGAATTTTCTTAGATTTTGACTATTGTCCATGGATCACCTTGATCACTAGGCCTTAAAATGCCTTTATTAAATGATCATATGACATTATATATTTGGTTTAAATGTTTTTTCAACTTCCCAAGTCATTAGAGACTATGATCAACCTAACAAATCTTTGATAAAAAGTCTAGGGGCCCTTTTACATGCTAACATTGAACAACTTTCTCCAACATTTATACCCAGTGTGCCCACCGTGTTGGAACCCAAGCTATTATACCAAATGTAATGGCCGAAACCGACGCCACTAAATCTAAGCTAAAATGACGGATGAGGAGGTCTAATTTGAGTGGATTTTTTTCTTTTTTCAGAAGAAATAAATATACAAAATTCTATAGGTATAATTTTAGAAGCACAAACGAAAAAATATATTTCCGTTATACTAGGAAGTTATCAAGGTTAGGGTAACCTTCAATCAAAGGTAGATTTATTATAACTTATTAATTCTCCTTTAGTACAAGATTTCTATAAAAATGGGATGATTTCAACCCCCTTTTTTATTTTGTATTTATTAATTTAATCTGCTAATTTTTTAATCCAAAATAATTAGTTTCAAAATCAAGATCTAAAGATGTTTGGTAAGGCTATAAAATTCCACTTGCTTGAGTAGAAGTAATATGGTCATATTAATGAGAACTAGACATTTTAGAAATAAAATTAAATATTAAAGCATTTCTTTCGTGAGCTAAAATACTTCCACTTCTAATTATTTTTTTAATAAAAAAAGATCCACTTAAAAGTAATATTAGTGTGGAAACTTAGAGTAAATTTTAACCTTAGATTCAAATATTCATAACCATATATTTTAGGTTGAAAATAAAACCTAATTTTCTTTTAGCATATTACACTTTTCCATTTTTTTACTCATATGTTTCATTTCTCTTAGAATTTTATTATTCTCTACTAGTGGTTGCGGGGAAAAATATGGGTAAATAAATGGAGGTCTTTTTTTTAAAGGCATTTCATGGCATACTAATTTTCACAACCATCTCGTAGTTTTCTTTCCTCCTTTTGTTTTGTCTTATTGTTTCTCTTTGGTTTTGTTTTGTTTGTGAAGGGTTTGTAGAAGAGATATGAAGACTAAGAAGGCCATGCCCCATGTGTTATTT
This sequence comes from Taxus wallichiana var. yunnanensis, assembly GCA_018340775.1. NCBI lineage: Eukaryota > Viridiplantae > Streptophyta > Pinopsida > Cupressales > Taxaceae > Taxus > Taxus wallichiana. Next base: position 763,610,759 of record CM031235.1, on the reverse strand, counting down.
TTTGTGTGATTCATTGTTCTTTGCAGGCCGTCCAACCGTAAGAGGGTTCTATCTCTCCTTTTTTATTTATTTATTAATATGACGGTTTAGTTTATTTTATTTTATTTTTGTTATATCATTTTATCATATTTCTTTTAGGCTTTGGGTATTAGATCTACCTAGATTTCTTGTATGTAACTTTCCCGAAAAGAAAAGGAAGTCACGATATGTAGTTATGGGATTTGAGTTTAAGGAGGGGATATTTAAGGTTTTGAGAAGGAAAACGTTTGGCCACACATGTTGGAGAGGATGGAACTGATATGTGGAGTGTAGAGGTGTATGGGATGTGAAAATGAGTGTTATAGGGGCGTCCACTACACAAAGCTAAAGGGGAGGAGAATGGAGGACTAGGGGTGGTATGGCACAAATACACCACCATTTGGTGGATTCATAAATCATTAGGGGGTGCGGGGTTCGAACCTGCGCGCTACCCAAAAATTTCTTTTAAAAAAACTTTATTCAAAAAAACAAATTTGTTGTATACAATCTCAATTTTTATTATTATTATATCTAATGATAAAAATAAATACCACTTCAAAAAACAGAGTTCATCTTCTTAGTATTTATTTCATTGAAATATTATATATATATATATATATATATATATATGTATGTATGTATATAGCTTCCAGGTGACAAACTTTCTAGCGAGGATAGCTATTTAATTTTTTTTTTTAAATTTATTGTGTATAACAAAATAAATAGATTATCTTTATACATATTTATATATGAGTGTAAAAAAACTTGTATACTTAACTAATAATTTACTTTACACACTAATATAAAATCTATGTAGAATGTGTATATTTTCCCTGAATTGTGTGAAAATACAACCATTGGTACAATGCCATTCTTTTGTCTCACTTATGCATAAGGAAACAATCATTTGAATCCACAAACATATTATTTTATAAATATGACTAATTGTTTTTCTTTTAAATGCACCAACAAAGGCTAAATGATAAATGAGAGACTCAAATGAATGATTTCAATACAAAAAAATATCTTTTCAAGAGAAACTTAAAAAAACCAATCCCTTCTTTATATCAAATTTTTACATTATAAGTTAAGGAGTTAAATAGAAAAACTTCATGTAACAAAAAAGGAGAAGGAATACAACATATAATCGACAAGATTAATTTCCATACAACTTTAATAGACACCTTCACTTTCCTTTTAAATAAGATATACAAGTAAATATAAAATAAGAATGAGAGCCCCCACAAACAAGAAGGAACTCAAGATCCCATAACAACTACATTGTCTTCTCAAGGATGCAAGCAACCAAAGTATTATTTGATAAATTTAGATGTCAAATGACAAATTAGGAAGATAAATATCTTATTATAACATGGATGAGTGAGCTTACATCCTACTCAAAAACATTACATGAGTTGTTTCAATAAGAAGACATCAAACATACAAAAGGTCATTACATATTCACGAAAGGATGGCTATAAACTATTTCATCAAGCACAAGCATACATGGTTCAATCCCAAGGATATAAACTCATTTACAATGAACATTACAATAACCAAATGAGATCCAAGAAGTAGCACTCTTCCAAAATTGATGAAACACAAAATTCCAAGTATCCAACAATGTTCCATCCATCCTCAAGCTCTAATCTCGATGTTTTGCACTCCACAAAGTATTCATACATAAGGAGAGAGACCTGAATTAACACCTAAATTATAGGCATCATTACATTCCTTTCCAAAGCCAGGCAACATGCTAGCCTCCCCCAAGCCCATGGGAGAGAGATCTAACTTCCATAATTGTTTACAAGAATAAGGGATAGGTAACAATAAGAACATCACATATAAGACCAACCCATACACCACAAAACACAACAAATGACAACCAAACAAAAATAAGAGAATACCATATTTATCCTCAACAAGGGCAAGAGTCGATGAGACATCCAATAGTTCCATAGAGTGTGGTCCAACCATTGTATACACACTTACAAAATCTTCAAAACCTCTTTATCCCTATAAAACAATCATCCCTCCTTATTACTCCTCTGATTCACATAAATTCATCCTTGGGATGATTTTTAAACCCATTGGGTTTCTTCTCCAGGTTGGGGAAGGAGGTTCAAACCATATGAACCACCTTCCCCACCTAAAACCATATGAGGGGATAAAGAGAATCAAAATGGCTTGCCAATGAAGCCATGAGGTTTAAGAGGGAAAATATTTCCCACTTACCAAAAAAAACTCCCAAATCCATTAAGCCATATGATGGATGGAGAAACAATCAAAAGAGCAAGAATAAGTAACCCCGCAACACGGGTAAAACAAGAACATAGATTTAACAATATGTAATCTACCATTTATGTTAAAAATAACACAACAAGGATCAAAAATCTTACCTCCAAAATCTCTCAAAATCTAAGCTTCTCTAAATCCTTGTCCAAGAAAAACTCCAACTTGAAAAGCACTCCCAAAAAAAGTGACATGTGTCACCCTTATCTTCCCTCCAAGCCAAGATTCCAAAAACAAAAGAAAAGAAAAGATAAAACTTCATTTTAGCATTACTCCCCCAAATTACCCAAAAATAAAGTAAGACAAACCCATGCAACTTTTCACAATACACAACCCCCAACCATTCATACATGAATGGTGAAAAGTGAGAGGCCAAATGGGAGGGAAAATCAAAATTTTCCTTGAAATTAAGCCTCCTACCTAATAGGTAGTATCCAAGGGCTTATTCTTTTGCTAAGAGAACCCCAAAACCAAAAGGGGTCTCTAAAATGCCAAAAATAACCCAATTTCGGGTTTGACATTTTGGGACGTATTAGTTGAGGATATGGGGCCTACTCAAGGGTGATTATGTGACCCCGATCCTTATTAATCAAGAAAACACTTTAAAAACACATCCTTAATACAAGTGGGGACTATTAGGTCTGCCAACCTAGTTCCTAACAATAAAAAACAACCTAAGAACAATTAAATTTTATAAAATATACATCATTACAATCTAAGGGTAACTCATGGTGCCCAAACTAAAAGTGGGATTCGTGAGAATCAATGTCAAAAATAATGCACCATAACGAAGTTGCACTTCAATGGTAACATCAAGCTCCAACACAATAAGCAAGATTCGAACAATGGAAAGAATATGCAAATAAGAAAATAGGTCTGCTCATGCTCATAGATAAAAAAGGAAGTACAAATAGGGGTGTTGTGTAACCCCCATGCCTAAACAAAGAAAGAACCTCAATGATGCCACTGACACATATGACATGATTGATGCATATGATGCCACTAAAGGAGGAGTTACAATTCCAAATAAGGAATGTAACTCCTATGATGCACTGACGCAAATGACAATGACAAATTCTATGATAGAATCTAACACTTTTCATTTGACTTCCTAAGACTTATGACTCTCGTAAGGTTAGATGACTCACCAGGTGATGTGGATGATGAATAGTCATGTTACACACACCAACACCCCCATTCATCGAAGCTGAGGAAGAGGTCGGGGTAAGCCAGCAATGAAAAGAAGACTCGTCTAGACAACTAAGAAAGATGTGTCAATGGGTCCCAAAACTAAAGGCACGATAAGGTACCGATATACAAAAATATATTTCTTGAAAGAAGAAGAGGAGAAGAAGGAGGAATAAATAGCTTGAAGATGATGAGCAGCTACAATGACCTCACCCCAAGAAGAGACTGCAAGTGAAGAAATTTCAACTCAGCGAAGGGATTGGTGAATATGTCTCCAACCTAATCAAATATCCGAACATACTATAGGTCGACGATTTTTTCATGTATTAGCTCCCATATGAAGTGCATGTGAACCTAAATGTGCTTCGTCTGCTGATGATCTTTGAACTAGATTTCTATAAATCAAGATAGTGCTCATGTTGTCACAAAGAGACAATGGTAGGCCACCGAAAGTGGATGCCAAACTCTGTCAAGATACCCTATAACCAAATAGCTTTTTTCGGCAGTATTAACTACTCCTCTATATTTTTCTTCTATCAATGATATGGAAATGGCATTGTTTCTTCCTGGACCAACTGATAGGATCTGAACCAAGAGTGAAACTCGTAGCACGAGGTAGACTTTCGATGATCTAGATCACCGGCCCAATCCAAGTCTATAAATCCAACAAAGTCAATCTCAGCTCCTCCTAAGTAATGAATACCATCTATGTGGGTGCCACAAACATAGTGAAGGATCCACTTTGCTTCTTTTAACGTAGGTCATGAAACTCCTAAAAAAAGATAGACATGATCCCGACAACATACGAAATATCTAGGTGAGTCTGAGTAAGGTAGATAAAGCTCCACACCAACTACCGATAAACGGCATTGTCAACCAAGGGGAAGAGCAATCGAGACCAACTTGACCTTGGAAATAAAAGGAGTAGGCGAGGACTTGCAATCGTACATGTGAAATGAAGAAAGAAAATCAAGAGAGTACTTAGGTCATGAGATCATAATTCCCAAGTCAGATTGTGAAATTTGGATCCCAACAAAGTAATGAAGCAATCCTAACTCGGACATGGATAACTTGTTAGCCAAGGAGAACTTCACGAATCAATGATAGAGGAAGATATACTTGTGATCAACAAGTCGTCAACATATAGAATAAGAATAAGCATGGATTCATCCTACCACATAATATAAACATTTGGGTCAAAGTGACACCAAGTGAACCCTGATGCAAGTAAAAAGGAGTCCATCTTGGCATACCAAGCCTGAGGGGCTTGTTTAAGGCTGTAGAGACTTCTTTAACTTACAAATGAGGGATGGATCATGGACATAACCCAAAGGTTATTCCATATAGATCTCTTCCTCTAGGTTCCCATGAAGGAAGACACTCTTAACGTCCATTTGGTGGACTTACCATCTATTAGCAGCAGCAATGGTAAGGGTTAGTCAAATGGAAGTCATCTTCGCAACCGAAGAAAAGGTTTCCAAGTAATCAAACCCATCTACCTGGGAGAAACCCTTAGCTACAAGTCGTGCTTTATACTTCTCAACTTCTCCATTGGCTCCATACTTTGTTTGATGTATCCACCTACATCGAATGATTTTCTTCCTTTCGGAAGAAGGGTGAGATCCCAAGTGTCATTATTTATGAGTGAGGAATACTACTCATCCATAGTGAGAATCCCACTCAGATTCCTAGAAGCTTCCTAGAAAGATGGTGGATCGAATCAGATGTGAATAAGGAGTGGGGTCCAAAAAACTTAAGCGAGTACATCTATCATCTAAAGGATCTCTTACTAAATCTCTAGCACTCAGTAAAGTTTTCCTAGCCCAAAGAGGGCCCGAAGGTTCAAGCTTAGAGTCATAAGATTCTTTACTCGAGTGAGAAGGGACATATTCCTTATCATCACTATTGTTAGAATCATAAGACTTAGAATTTTGAGGATTGAGAGGAGTAGGGAGAGGAGGAACTCGCTTAACAACATCATCGTCTGATGAGTAAGAATCTGAATTAGTGGGAAAAAGAACCTCGGTAAAGTAATGTGATCAAGGATGACTCATCAAACTTAGCACTCCTCTTAATATAGAGCTCATGGGTTAAAGGGTTCAACAATTGATATCCCTTCACGCCATCGGATACAAGACAAATATACAAGGTTTGGATTGTGGATCCAATGCCTTGCATTTCTTCTTGGGAATCCAAGCCATAGCCTTGGATCCAAAGACTAAAAAGTGCTCAACATCGGGGCTTGTGTACAAACCAGATTCGAAGGGTGTCATCCCTCTTATTTCCTTGTGTGGAACATGATTCTGAATGTAACAACCACAATTCAATGCTTCAGCCCAATATTGTGAAGGAAGGGAATTCGAGTGAACCATACAAGTAGCCATCTCCTTTAGAGTTCAGTTCTTTCTTTTTGCAACTCCATTTTGGGAAGGACTATAAGCAATGGTACGCTACAAAGCAATCCCTCACATTCTCACCTCTATTGTCAATTCAAAGAACCTTGATAGACTGCTTTTACTTGTTTCTCAAGATAGGAGCCTTAAAGTTTTGGAATAAAATATACCCAAGTATAATGCAAAAATTCATCAATGAAGGTTAGCATATATAGAGATCTAGTGAAATAAGGAGATGGAAAGGGGCTAGAAACATTACTATGAGCAAGATCCAAGGGATGAATAGCTCTCAAGGATTTTCCCTTATCAAAGTTTTGTTATGGGGCTTTCGGCGGTGCAACCCACACAAAGACCTTTAGAAAACGTAACTTGGGGTAACCCTTTGACCATTTCATTTTTTCTCAATTGTTCAAGGTAAAGATAATTTAGCTACCCAAAATGCTCATTGCATAGCTTGATAACCTAATTCACATGAGTGAGTAAGGAATTGGGCATCAAATCGATGAGAAGTGAGAAAAGGTATACAACTATAAATGGTGATCCACCTTTCCCTCGGCCACAAAGTGTAGTCGAGTTAAGCTCATGAATGATCGTTGAGTAAGGACCAAATTCCACTCGCATTCCTTCACAAAGGTGGGTGATTTGGTAAACTGATAGGAGATTTGTAGAGAGATTGGGAACACTAAACAATTGGTTAAATGTTCCACCTTCTATTTCTATTGATCCACTACCGAAACTAACACATGAGTGTCATCACCTAACGTGATTTAGGACATGCCACATGGTTCAATGCTAAAGAATTCAACCTCTAAAAATACATGTGGTGCGAGGCACTAGAATCGATAATCCAAGTTGATGATGGAGCTGATCTAGCTACGAGGGCCTTTCCTTTCTTCTTTTTTTTTTTTTTAGACTCCTTTGCTTTAGAAGACTAGCCCTTCTAAGAATTTTGTTTAATGATTCATGAACGCTTATTTTGTTATTCTCAAAAAACTCATTTAAGTGATCAATTTTTTTCGAAAACAATTATGATCATCATGGTTAGAATTCTTACAATAGGAGCATTTAAAATTTTCTTTCTTTGCTTTAGGCTCTTAATTCGAAGTGTTCATGTTGGGCTTAGTGGGGTTGGTTGGTCTTGGTTTCTCTAATAGGTTGGTCCTTTGTTTCTTTCTTCTTTTGATTTTTCTTGCCCTTAATCACCATAAGGACATGTGACTTAGATTTTAGAGTCCCCATTTGAATGAGTTTGTCCTATTCTCAAATGAGTTGGGACAAAAACTATCAAAGGAGGGAATTTTCCAAGCACTACCCAAGGTGGTTTTTGTGGCATGAAAATTTGAAACTAAGATAGAGTATTTAGGACCTAACTTAGAAAGAATCTACAAGATCAATTGAGAGTTTTTCTTCTCCACTTGACATTCCTTTAAAACAGTCTAGTGTGGACAAACTTTTAGAAGAAGGCCTGTAGCTTTTCAAAGTCACTGGGATTTTACCCTACTAGTTCATTCTCCAACTTATGTGATCTCATGCAATATTTCTTCCCAAACATATTGTTGATATTTTTCCATGCTACATCAGAGTCGAGTAAGCTTTGATGTGGAAGAGCAAGTCGGGAGAGACAGACATACAAAGAAGACCTAAGGCCTCATCACAACAGTTGAACCACTTATATTTTTTGGGTTCATCATTAGGTTCAGTCTCTAACCCCATGGTGACATGGTATAACCCTTTACTTCGCAAAACCACTATAATTTTAGATTTCCATTCGAAGAAATTAAGAGGTGTGAGCATGGGTACTTTAGAGATTAATAATTAAGAGATAGAACTAACGAAGGAAGAAGGAAGGAGAGAGAAAGGAAACAACCACCCCAAAACAATATTACACCCCGAGTTAGGCACTTTATAGTTTAGTGTGTTGATTACAATCGAGATGCGTGTGTGCCAAGAACTAGTCGGCACTCACCTTGTAATCAGCGTAATAATGCGTAAGAGTGGAAAAAACAATAAAGGTTTGATGGGCGCAACAATTAGACACCATAAGAAGGGACAAGAACGAGTGAAAAGAAGAAGGGGAAGAGAAATCCTTGTGAGAAATAGTGTCCGACGTCACACGAAAGAATCCCTTTGTTGTAAGACTCGTGGACGCACTCAAAATTCCACAAGCAATAAAAGGGATAGAATAAAGCTCAAGATGATTTAAAATCAGTTGAATTAAGAAATAAAAAGAAACCCCAAAAAGGTGGCACTTTATAAAATAGTGTATTTACAAAACTAATAATCCCATCATCTAGAGTGTGAAAAAACATGTAACTTTGACTAAATAAGTGCTCAAAACCAAGCAACGAGTCAAAATTTATAGCAAAAAACAATTCCTGCAACTGATGGAAAAATGCTAATAAGCTTGCAAACAAATTTAAAAAGTTCCCTAAACACATGCAAAGGGTGTCGTATGTATGCTCGTTGGAAATGACATCGAATTTTAGATAGGGTTTATTTTAATTGTGAGGGGGGATTAGCCTCTACCTACCAACCCCGACCTCACGCTTCGTCTTCGACACTCGAAGGAAGGATAATAATAGAACCAAAAAAATATCTAAAAAGAAATAAAAATGTCAATTAAATGTTTTTAACCATAAAATTTTTAAAAAGGAGATTGATTTACCAATAAACAATTCTAGAAGGATGGATGAGGGGCCCATGTTGGTGAGCTACTTGAGAGAATAGAATCCCACATTGTTAAGCTAGGGATCGGTTTGTTGAGCCTCTGAGTGGAATACAGAGTCCACATGTTAGAAGTAGGTGAGTTTGAGAAAAAGGATTCTCCACTGAGTCTACTTGCAAAATCCACTGATCTATGGGCACATGTTGGTTGTTAGATGGAGCATAACTTTGACTACATTGTTAAAAGAGGGGGCCATGTGTTGTGCAGAGTCTGAAATCGACTATAACTACTAGGAGATTTTCCAGGCCTGCAATATCAAAATGATCGAGCAGAGGTGCTAAGGGCATGTAGAGATTCTACATGCTGTCATAATATGTAATGGCTATGGGAAAGAATCTCTGCAGAAAAGGTCAAAATTGCCAGTCTGAGTGCCACATTTGTAACAAACAAAAAAGCTGAAGGGCCAAGAAAAAATTAGGTGGTACTAGTGCAGATGCAGGTGGATGGAATGCACGAGCCGAGAACACACGAGGAGACGGTGCCTAATCATAATGGTCAAATGCATGCAGATTCAACAATAGGAAACAACACCAAAGCTAATGAGCAGAGGAATCTTACAACTCAGCGATGAAAAGCATGAGCACTGGAGCAAGTCGAACACCCAGAAAACACAAGCACTAGAAGGCCGTAGGGCCAAGGTAAGTAAACCAGATGAGAGCACAATCCAAACCATGAAAACACGGGCAACAAGCACCAACATAGAGGAAACCACGACCCAAAATAGGTCCAACAGGGCCAAGCAGGGTTTCTTTGAAAGTACAAGAGTGAGCTAATCTATGAAGGCATGTAGAGGAGAGCTTGGGATGCAGAGAAGTATCCAATGGGGGATGTTGTAATGACTATGTAGCATTCAAACTTGCGGGATGAGCCATAAATGGATGAAAACCAAGTTGATCATGGTAGTGGTAAGGAAAATGCAAATGAGCTTGTTCCACCAATGCATGAGAAGGTAATGCTTTGAATCACAAAAATGAACCACAAGTCCATGCCAAGGAAAATTGAGCTCACGAGTAGAGAATTAATCATCGAATCAACAACATGATAAAGCAAACCAACCAACTAATTTCAAAATTGTAACTTCTAAAACACCTTAACATGAGGTGAGGAATACAATTCCAAAGTAATAATCGAAAAACTTGCACAAGGAAATCAAAAGAAACCAAAAGTAATAAGTAACTAAAAAACAAAGAGTGCATGTTTTACCAAAACCAACTCGATAGCATGAAAGAGAGATTTGTGATAACGATGTCAAAAACAATACACCACAATGAATTTGCACTCCGATGGTAAGGTCAAGCTCCAACGCAATAAGCAAGATTCAAACAATGGAAAGAATATGTAAATAAGAAAACAGGTCTACTCATGCTCATAGATCGAAAAAGGAAGTAAATATAGGGGTGTTGTATAACCCCCATGCCTAAACAAGGAAAGAACCTCAATGACACCACTGACACATATGATGTGATTGACACATATGATGCCACTAAAGGAGGAATTACAATTCCAAATAAGGAATGTAACTCCTATGACGCTTAGCGATGCAATGATAATGATAGATTCTATGATAGAATCTAATGCTTATCATTTGACTTCGTAAGACCTATGAATCTCGCAAGAGTGACATGGCTCACGAGGGGATGTGGATGATGACTATGCATGTCACACACACTAACACAAACAATAAATGCAACCAATAAGGCTTCATACGTATAACATGGTTAAGAGTTATCCTGTGGGCCGCTTGTGCACATTCGTGAAACTACCCTAAAACCCACATTCTCCCGTGTCCTATAATTGACACACTCATTGCAAACATTAAATGCATATGTATAATAAAAGTATAAATAAAATACTCAAAGGAGTCAATCGAAGTAAAAAAATGCTAACTATGACACATAATCAATATGGAATTGTGATTGAGAAACATGCACAATTTCACATAAATTCACCATGCATTAGCTATTGTAGTACATATAATTGACATATACCCATGCTATCATATGGTCACATCAAATAATCAAATGGTCCATAACATCAAGATGTGTGAAAAAACCATGTATACATCATATATCGAATAAGCTCAATAACATAGTATCATGTTAGTATCCAACATATCTACTAAAATGTACTAACATACTAATCAAGGCTAAATTGGCGCTACATGCCGAAAACATCATACCTGTCACGAATGATCTAATATCATAGCTTAATATCCTAATGTGCCATAATCCATGTCAAATTATAAAAATGAGTATAGAGTTAGCAGATAACTGAAGCTAGAAAATGTGGGCACTACATCTCACTCTCCTAAAATTAGACTTCCTCTTGGAAGTCACTAGGTGGGAGAGGGATATGACCTCTTGACATATCGTGTCGTATCATGCGCTTTTGGTCACAAAAGCATGTCCCACTAGTTCAAACTTGGTCAAGTACTACGTGTTTCTCTTACTTAGATTAGTTTAATTAAAGGAAGTTATATCTTCCAAATAAATTGTTATTGACATCATTGTCTAAAATGTCTAAATGGTCACATGTAATGTATGTCCAATGTCAAGGACAATTTAAGGGAAGTATATTATTATTAGTATTTTTTACAATAATGTCTTATCAAATATAACATGGTTCAAGGTCAAGTGTATTTTTTAATTAGGAGAATATTAATCAAGGAAATTTGTAGCTTCCAAACTGAATTAATTTGTTTCAACGTCTAACCTTCCTATAAGGGTCCACATAAGAGGATGTAAAACATAATGTCTACATTTAAAGGAAAATAATGATGGGTGATCCAAGAGAACATAAATGTTGTTCGAAAGGGTTAGCAAGGTTTGAATACTAGTTGCTTATGAGCCCACTCAAAGAAATCATCCAAGATACTACAAATGCCACAAAAGAAGAGAGTGAACGTTTCCAGTTTACATGTGTTTTCACATCCTATCTCCCATTTATCTCTCGAAAACTTGTGACCTATAGAGAGATGACTACAGTGTTATAAGCTTTTTCGTATCTCTCTCTTTTATAGATACAATGGAAACACCTCAGGTTTGTGGGTATACCTATTGTTGAGGTGAGTCTCAGGTATCAAGGCCGGTTCATTTTTTATGTATCCTAAACTAATTTTTAATTGTTTTGAGGGTTAACGATTCATCGTAAATAAATTGAAAATTGGGGTGATACAAAACTTGATGAGGGATTTGAGTTAGTACATGCACAATTAATTTGATAATGGATTTGGGATGCACAAACCAATATTTTTCAGTAGAATATTAAGGAAAAACACTTGATGTGTTGAGGGAATGAATCACAACAATACAACAAGAAAAACATGGACACTAATATTATGCAGAAATTAATAAATTTGCACCAAGGTAAGATGATTAATCAAAGAATTTGACATTCAAAATAATTAATGAGATATATGCACCACTACAAATAATTGGAAAGTCACAAATCAATTCTCATTCAAAGGGAAAAAAATGAAAAATATGCTTAAGCTCTCTTATGTCCAAAAAGTCCTCCTTGTTCTTTGCGAATTGCACACAATATATAGAAAAATTATTCATCCATCCCATCCTAAAAATAGGCTAAAAATTGTACTCACCCATGCATCTTATTTTTATCCTTTATCATGAAAAATTAAACAAACAAAATAAACATGATAATACAATGAGGCATTAATAACCTTGATTACAAAAATACATTATAGTCAAATTGCAGCTTGACTAAACTATTTTTAACGAAGTAAGATGAATAATTTGGCTAATAATAGACTTTGTTTATTGTGTAAGTCTCCTCCAATGTGGATGTAATCTATGTCTTCTAGTGTTTGATGTGATACTTATAAATTGATCCACTTGTAGTGATAAAATAAGAACTTTAATCCTTCTCCCATGGATGCACATGCAAAAATAAATATCAATGTGAGAAAAATAATTTCTTTATTTTCAATACTTTGCAAAATATTCACTCATGTATTCCATCATAATGGGGACCACCTTTAGTTCTCGATGTCGACATTTCCTCTGTCTTCTTGTGATTACATGTAAAATTGAATCTTGTGCACATAATGCCATTTTTTCTAACCTTCCCACTTTGTGGGAATGATCCGTATAGATCCGTAAAAACAAACCACTTCATCGGTTCCATCGAAACAAGAAGGAGAAACAAGAAAAGTGAATAAAATGAGGTAAATAGAGGTTTTGGAAGGAACCACCGCTGCGGGTAGAGTGGCGGTTTTAAAACCTTCGTCTGTAAGGGTGATGGTCTTGAAACCACTACCTAGCTAGAGCAGCAGGTCATAAAACCGCCACCCATCAAGGGCGGTGGTCTTGAGACTCTGGTCTTCTCGGGTGGCAATTCGCCACTTTTGAATAGAAATGAAGAATGGAACATGAATTGACGCAAATTTTAACCGCCAAACCGTGTTGTTTCCCCTTCCATGCCCTTTCACATCCTCTAATACACAGAGGAGGACATGGGAAGAATTATAAATTCATGAAAGGAACAAGAGAATAGGAATTCTAAGATCCAAAGAGATCGAGAAGTAGCTTTTAATGAGAGAAGTTAGCAACATATTTAGTTCTAGAATGGAATTATAGGAGCAAAGTGTAGAAACAGAGCAAGCAAGTAATGTGAGAGAAGGTTTAGATTGTTGCTTTCTTTCATACTTATTGTAATATGTAATTTTCTATATTAGACCAATAAAAGTGGGAAGAAAGAGCGGTTGACCTTCCCGACCGGTTTTCCTCCATTGAAGGTTTCTGAGGATAAAATTCTTGGTGTTGAAGTTTTGAATTATTTCCTTCTCTGTAATTTCCTTTCTATAGCACTATATAATCAGTCACAAAGCTCTAATTTTTAAGAAAATCTGTCATTTTTGAAATTTGAAAGTAGAATAGCATAGTTGTGTGATTCATAGAGTTCCAAAGTAGAATTTTACAGATAAGGGAGCACCTAAAATCACACTTATCTTCATAGGGTTTTTGACCTCCTTTAGGCCCATCATTGCATAATATAAAGTCTTATTCAACTTGGACATGGTAAAAATAACCATTGTTATAATTTCAAATAATAATCATATTGATTATTCACCTTTGCACATAATTTGTCTCCCTTTGAATATTTACTACACTTTTGAAAATAAGGTCACCTAAAAATTTTGCATAGTTGATGGTGTATATATTATTGATTAGACCTTATATAAGGTCAATACAATGATAACATTAATCTAGGGTCGACCCCCTTCGTGATGATGACTCACCCCATTATTTGTTTTGGCATATTCCATTATGGACTAATGATTATCACCTTTTTTGTAAAATCACGAGCTAAAGGGACCCCTTAGATTTGAACATTGCATAATTGTTATCACGGGCTAACTGTCTGTGGCCAAGAAAATAGTTTGAGAATAATTATGAGTGGGAAATTTTGTCCCCTTTGTCATGTTTATTTGACCCTTTTGTGTTATCAAAGTGGGAAACTTAACTTAGGTTACGAATAGGGTTTCTAACCCTACAACACATGTATTATTTGTTGACCACTGGTTGAGTTTAGGGTTTACTGAGCACCATTGATCTTTGTACTCACTTACCTATTTTCTGTTGATACTCTGAGCATCACACTTTATATTGATTATGGCTTGGTGACCTTGCAAAACTGATTCATGGCCATTTGATCTTGGTACTTTGTTGATCTCAAATTATTGATTTGTCATTTGGTAGTTGGCATCGGTTAGCATTTGACACCATTAATTTTCGCATGGTTGATTTAGCACCTTTTATCCTCAACTCACCGGTTTAGTTAAGTTACTGATGGGTTTGTTACGTGAATGAGTTTATTTACAGTCTAAACTCCATTGTTTCATCAGCATGCCTATTTTTGAGGGCAAAGCCCTAGAAAATTAATGCCGATCATCATTATTATTTGATCTAGAATCTCATTTCATTTGTGAAGCCATCGTGTGTGAAGTTTTGAGTGTGGATTTTCTTGATTCTCTGCCCTCAATGATACTTTGGATCTCTATTTTGAATTATGAGGCATTTGGCTACCATTGTTGTAAAGATTTAAACGTGAAACTTTCTTTTATTTTGTTGCTTGAGCTCTGGATTTATCGTAGAGTTTGAAGATTGTTTATTTAAATCCCTCATTGAAGTAATACCCAAGGCATCATGAGCCTCTATGATATTTTTAATATTTCTTTGAAATCGAGTTATATTGGCCATCATTGATCTTTATTTTGAGCTTGAGTTTGGTCTGGGGCATTTGTTTGAAGCTCACTTTGGGAGTATTTTTGGTCATTCTTGGGCCTCTCATGGGTTGCTGAAACTTCAAGCTTGAAATTTGATCCGGTGTCACCTTTTCTTTCACTTTCCTCTCGAAGATATTTTGAAGGTTTCAAAAACCGTCTTCTAAAGCGATGAGTTCTTTTTCAATCTTTAAAAAAGTATGAAGATTGTAAATGGCTATAAAATACCTAATGTGATGAATAGAACTATGAAGGTTTGCATTGGTTGATTCTTTCTTATTTAAGGCATTTGGCTACCATTGTTGTGAAGATTTGAATGTGAAACTTTCTTGTATTTTGTTTCTTGAGCTCTAGATTTATTTCTAACTTCGAATATTTTTATTTGAATCCCTCATGAAAGTAATACTCAAGGAATCATGATCCTCTACGAGACTCTATAATATTTCTTTGAAATCTGGTTGTATTTTCCACCATTAATCTTTATTTTGAGCTCAATTTCGATCCTGGGGCATTCATTTGAAGATCACTATGGGAGTAATTTTTGTCATTTTTGGGCCTCTGGTGGGTTCTCAAACTTTGATCTTGAAATTTGATCCGGGTGTCATCTTTTCTTTGACTACCTCTCAAGATATTTTGAAGGTTTCACAAACCCTCTTCTAAAGTAGTGAGTTCTTTGTCAATCTTTGTAAAAGTATGAAGATTATAAATGATCTAAAATACCCAAAGGTGTGTTGAATAGAACTATGAAGGTCCTGTATTGGTCTATTCTTTCTTAACTGTGGTATTCTTGTTTCTATTTTTGTTATTTCTCCCTTTCTATTGTATAGATGGATCTTTTTGCTTTGTTGTTTTCCTGAAATCTTTGTTTTCTGTCTAATACAATGTTATAGATCTGAACACGTTAATCGTGGGTATTTACATTTTCTCGAGCGTTGTTACCTTTGTGATGATAATGCCATTGTCTGGTCTTTTTGATTGTTCTTGGATGAACATTCTTATCTCTCGCATTGGTCTCGATGCTTTTTTCTCGTGGCTATCGTTTAATATTTTGCGAGCTCTATATGAGGGGTTTTTTGCTTGTTCCTTGCACTAATGGTTACCTGTTGTTCAATGGCCACCATGGTAGTTGAATATGAATCTCTCTTCAATTTAGTGTTACTTAGTTTCTTGATGAAGGGCTTATTTTAGTTCTTCAACTTCATGCTTTAAGGTACCCTTTGATTTTTACAATTTTGTAGTAGCTCAAGTTAGCTCTTTATCGTGATGATTTGATTTCTTATTCTTGCGGTTCACTTTGCTAAGATCCACTTGGCCGTATTTTATAAATATATTTATATTTTCCTTACATGAATGTGGTTTGCTTTTTCTTATATCTTTGCACATACTTGGTCTCTCGAACTTTGTTTCTCTAATGATCTTTTTCAAGGTATTGAAGTTATGGTAAATTTTGTACCTTCTACTTTCTCTGGTTAACTTGGTGATTTGATGATAGTTATGGAACCTTAAGGCTCTTATGGTAAGTTTAGAACCTTTATATTTGCATTGCCACTCTATCTTGGATGGGAAAAAAATCATTTCAAGAACCCCGTACGTTGTTCCTCATGGCTTCTCCTGTCATAAACCTACTCATGAAAATACTAGAAGTTAGAATTACGGACTCTGTTTGAATTTTATGGCTTCATGAAGATGATATTTGTTGGTAGCTTATCTCTAATCTCTGGGACTTCAAATGATAAATTCCATGTTTAACATCTTGCATAGTTCCTTTGTCTTACTATGATCATGTTATAAAACAATAAAAATGCATCTTTAAAGCTTATGCAAGTCAACAATAGATTCATAATGAATTGAAAAATATGTACTCCTTTTCTTCTTTTGTGGTATATAACTTTATTCTACAATGAATCTAAAATTTGATTGGTATCATTAGGCCTTGATGCTCCTTGAGTTCACTTAAAATATGTAGAGTATGAATGTTATATTTCTAAATTTTAACATTGGGTTTGTACAACATGTTTGATACTCTTCATTTCAAAAGGAAAAATGGGTGTTTATTCAAATCTTGTAGCTTTAAAAGAGCCATTTACTTCCTTTTTTTTCATTTTAACCCCAAAAATTTGGCTTGGTTCAATCTTTACATAGGTGATTTCTATATATTTGATAACTGGGAACTTGCTTTATTTATTGATAGTACACTTATTTCTTGATCTATGAGCTTGTATCTGTTTGATCATTTGAAATATCAATTGCATTCTTGGAAACTTGATTCTATACTTCATAGTTTTTGTAGTTGTTATCTCTCAAAAGTACACCTTGTAGAGAGATGGCTGCAGATTTTCTAAGTTTGCAAAATTTGATCTCTCTCTTTCGTAGATACAATGAAAACACCTCAGGTCTATGGGTATACCTATTTTGAGGTGAGTCTCCGGTATCAAGGCCGGTTCCTTGTTGATGTATCCTAAATTGATTCTGGGGTTTTAAAGGTAAAAGATGACTATAAAATAATTAAACTAAGGTGATACACCAAATTTGTATGAGGGCTTTGACTGAGTATATGCACAATTGATATGTGAAATATTTTTGATGCATGAACCAACAGTCTTCTACAAAATTTAAGGGAAAACACTTGGTTGTACTGAGGGAAGAATATCACAACAACACTGATAAGTTAACATGCACATTAAAATTATGCAAAAATACTGAATTTGCAGCAGGGTAAGATGATTGATTAGGGAATTTGCATTCACAAGACTAATAGAAACATACACAAGATTGCAAATAATTAGAAAGGAAAAAATTCTTCACACTTAGAAGGCAATTGGCAAAAATTGTTTGAGTACTCCTATATCCAAAAAGTCCTCCAGAAGTTATTTTTGTGCTTTGCAAAGGCACAAAATATATAGAAGAAATAAAATTAACCCTCTTCCTAAAAATAGCCTAAGGCTTGTACTCACCCATGCATTCTATTTTTATCCTTTATTTAATTATAGATAAACGAATAAAAATAGAACACTGAAATTACAAATGGCGTAATAACCTTGATTACAATTGGTCAACTTAAGTTGACTAATCTATTTTTAATAAAGAGAAGGATGAATAATTTGCTAAAAATAAGATTGCTTTTGCTAGGTAAGTCTCTCTCCATGAACATGCAACTCTGTCTGATTCTCTATTCTATCCCGTTGTGAAAGCATGCAAAAATACTCTTGTGTATGTGATAGCTTCATGTGGTGACCACCCTTTAATATACGGATTTGTCTTCATTTGAGTTTGGCCACCTTTGTGATAAATATATGCATGTATACACTTTTTCCTTTTGCACATTAGATGATGTATGGTTTGAAATATCGGCTTTCGGTGATCATTGTTGGCATGATTTGGTCGGCACTCGTATTATTTGGATCATATACTATAGTTCGGACTTTAGTCAATACTGTATTGATTATTTGATCGATGTGTGGGCTAGCCCTTCTATACGATGAGTCAACCCTTGGCTATTTGTCAATGGCATTTTAACTCAACCCAAACTAGGGTGTCCTATTCACTCGCCACATATATGCATTTTTAAAATCTACTTACGTTTGGTCTTTTATCGACACCTTCGATATCTATCCTTGATAAACTGCATCATTGATATTTGACTCCTTTGGCAGAATTTCAAACCTTTTTGAAGTTTTAAGCCCTTTACAAACCTACGGACAAAATTTGGCATTTGAAACTCTTCGCTTTGGGCCTTAAAGGTAACATTTACTCGATCTCACGCTTAGGAAAATGCAGGTCCATGGAATAACTTGTAATTTTAAACACATTTTCATAAAGTCTCAAACCTTTGAGAAGACCCGCCACTCCACCGATACTATGTGGAATCGATTTTTGACTTTTCTCCTGATATTGACTTTGTCCTTGCGGAGGTTCGGGCTTGTGGGAAACTTTAAAACTTTTAACTTTTTGCATTTTTAAGATTTCAAACTTGAAAACCACGGCCTCCACTTTTGTTGTGGTGATGACATGTAGCCTTGTTGGGCCTATGGGTGGAAGTTTTACAATTTGAAAATTTGGCAAACTAGACTAAGTTCAACCATTGCCCAACTCGACACAAATTTTGCCTTGATTTTGGTGATGCATTTGTGAGCGTCAATTTGTGTACTTGTTTCTCCTCCATCGTGCATCTCTTAACTTTGATTTGGAATGGTGGTTAGAGTTTTAACCCTTGGTTAGGGTTTCTGACCTAGAAATTAAATGTGGCATTATCATCATACCCATAGTGGTTCACATTGATTATGGAGATCGATCCTTTGCCTTTGATCTTTGTGCATTCGATCTGGAGCCATTGATTTCTGACCATGGTTGAGTTAGGTTGAAACTCACCTCTTGAGTTTGCATGATAAGGAATAGCTTGACCATTATGCACATTTCATTTGGTTTTCATTATGCGGGTGAAGCCCTAGAATTTTTTTTCCATCGACACCATTATTATGAGCATTCGAGCTTGGTCTCTCTGCAAAAATGGATTTCTATTGTATTTGCTTCTTCTGATCTCTTTGTGTAGCTGTATATATGATCATTTTATGGTTCATTTAATTCCTTGAGCTCTGTAGATTCATGAGAAGAAGTATTCGATCTCTCTACCATTTTCATTTTCTTGAAGCTCGGCTTTTAACATAGATTATGTCTCTGTCTCTTTTCCTTTTTATTTTTCTACCATTTTGGAGTCTCTGTGAGTTCTGCTTTATTTTTCTTGAGTAATATTTGAGCTTGGATTTATAGTTCTCTAGATTTTTACGAAGCTATACATGGTTTCTCTATAACGCTGTCTCCTTTGTCTCGAGCTCTATAGATTTGGTTTTTGAAACCTTGGTTGGAATTCAAGGCAGAGTTGCATGTTTCATGTCTTTGTTAAATCAGCGATATTTCGAGCAATATGGTTGTAAGTGTTTTCCAACATAAGTGGTTATAGGTGAGCTAATTTTCTCTTGTACGCGTACACTTATGTTTTCTTTTCTTCTTTAAATATATCACTGAAATTCTTGGAAATATTTGTGGGTTCTCTAATTTATTACTCCCGCTTGACTCCTGAGTTTGAAACTTCTCACTAGCATATGGATTTCTTGCTTCATCATTCTGTTGCTCAAAATTTTTGACTGCTCGATTATAAAATGGTGAGTTCTTGTTTGTTACTTTGATTTTGACATTTTCCGAATGAAAATATGTGCCTGAACTTCTATATTTAGGTTTGTATTTTGTTTGTAATATTCTTCAAAAAATCAGAATCATATTTCATTTTATTGTTATGAAAAATACTTCCTTTACTAGATAGATATATACCTGTGCAAGAATGACACTTATGATGACCATGTAGATTTGTCTTCGTATAATAACCTTCGATATCCATTTCATGCTTGATGCTTTTAGGTTTTAGTACATTCCATGTATTCATAATAGGGTTTGGCTTGGACAATACTTTTGAATCTCTAAAAATGTTTCTTAAGTGCTTTAATTGTTTTGCAACCACGTAGACTCTGTGTTTCCTAAACGTACGCTTTTCCTTTATTTTGCTTGAGCTTATTTCAACATTGAAATTGGGCATGATTGTTTTTGTTTGTCATTTGTTTAATCTGAATAAAGACTTTGTAAATACATGCCACTAAAGATTTTTCCCTCCTTTTTTACTATTATATCCACTATAGGATACAATTTAATCTTGAATAATAGCCCTCCCTTCCATTTGAAAACTATAATGATTTCATTCCTTGACTGTTTTCTTGAGACTTCAAAATCTGTTCTTTGTTGAGTCACTTGAATGACTGATTATGAGAATATGTCATAATGATTGTAGTTTTCTTAAACATGCGCTCTCTGCAATACTTTGTGTAATTCTAACTGAAATTGAATGAGAGTATGTGTTTGGTCTTTGTGTTCTTTTGCTGAAGATGACATGAAATTGCAGACTATGTGATCTGTTATGTTTTGTGACAACACACATAACTACAAATTTCATTTAATCTTATAACTAATTCAGTAATAAAAATGATATCCAACTCCCTTAGTTTAGGTATAATTCACCCATGAATTTGATCGTAATAATGAAGTTTTGAGTTGCCCATTTTTGCGCAAGTACAAAAATTGTCAACATTTCTCGCAATCCTGTGGGGAAAGCTGCCTACTAGCTTAAAGACCAGTGCCTTGCTCTTGTCCATTGGGCATGGAGTCCAAAGTATATAACCAAAATCTACCTTTTCCGAAAGGTCTAACCCTTCCAAAACATAACTAAAATTGGGAAAGGATCTGTAAATCGGATCATGTGGTTGAATGCACTTATTCAATGGAAAAACAATGCAATGTGTAAAAACTACACTTATTGAAGAGAAATACTACTCTAACAATCACTGTAAGATTTTCAATAACAATGTTTGAGAAACATACCATTCACAGGAATTATAAGCTCCTCTCCATTGAACTTCAAAAGCTGAAAAGCATTGTGTCCCTTACTAGCTGAAATCATGTAAAGACCACTCCAGAGTGTGTCAAACTTTGAGTGTCTTCCTGGCTTTGCATGATCAACATCTCATTTTAACAATATCTCCTTCATTGAAGACTTTGAACTTGGATTTCTTGTCAAAATTATTCTTCATTCGTTTCGATTGTTCTCCATATTCGAATGAGGTTTATCTCTTAGCTCTTGCAATTCCATTAACTCTGCATAACAAACCTATAATGGTACATTTTCAAGCAGCTCCATTTGATGTAGCAAATCCAATGCCGGTAACTCAATTGAAATAGGCATTATTTCTTCCTTTCCATATACAAGTTTTTATGGTGAATTGCCAACCGATCTTTTAGGAGTCACTTTGTCAAGATCTTTGACTATCTTTAAGTGTTCTTCTAATGATCCTTAACAAATTCTTGTTAGTACTCTCAGCTAAGCCATTACCTTGTGGGTAATAATTAGATGAAAAACTTAGATAGATTCCATATTTGAAAACCCAATCTGTTATCTTAGCACCAATAAAATCTAAAGCATTATCTGATATGATATTTGCTGGAACACAAAATCTGTAAAGTATACCTTCATAAAAGGATAATATTGAAGCTTCATTAGCATCTTTTAAAACTATTGCTTCTATCCATCGTGTAAAGTAATCTGTAGTAGTTAAGATCCACTTGTGTCCTTGTGAAGAAGGTGGGTTTATCATACTGATAAAATCAAGAACCCACTACATAAAAGGTTGATCAACTGAAATAGGTTGTAAAGGTAGCGAAGCTAGACGTTCTTTTACTGACAAAGAAAGCACATTTTTACACTTTCTAATCCATTCAAAATAGTATTTGAATATGCTAGGCCAATAATAACTAGATCTCATAAATTTTAGGGCTATGGTATGTGCTAAGAAATGACCTCCTGTGGGTCCTTCATGGAATTCTGACAATATTTTCTAGAACTTTATCATAATCAACACATCGCAGCAAAATCTCATTTATATCTCTTTTGAATAACACACCATCAATAAAGATATAATGTAAAACCCGTAACCTGAAATATATTCATTTATTTTTTTCCATACCTTTCGGATATGTCCCATGCTATAGATAATTAACCAAATTAGTCATCCATATCAATTCCCGATGTCATGAGTGATCTCGGGATGTTGATTTTTATGGTTGAACCATGATTTCGATTCTTTGATACAAAATTTCAACATGTTGTTTTGAATCACCTAGTTCTCGTAACTTGTAGTTTTTCCATATCAGCAATTAGATGTTAGCATAAACCTTTCCCTCGAACCATCTTAGCAACCCGAATATCAAAATCATACTCCATGACCTTTGTTATCTAGTTTTCTCTTTTCTCATTCAATTCTTTATTTTGAAAGAACGCTTTCACACTTGGATGAGAAACAAGAACATGGATTTTATTGTTCAAAATCATATACTTAAAATTATTTAGTTCTTTGACTATTGAAAGTACCTATTTTTCAAGAAATGTGTACCTTGTTTCATAATCATGAAAAATTTGTCCAAAGAAAGTAATAGGCTGCTCAACATTTTCATCATTGAATTGAGTCAAGATAGCTGAGATTATTTCAGCTCCTGCAGTGAATACATTGTAAAATATTTATTGAAATTTGGATTTGCAAGAGTAGGAGCTTGAGATATAGCTGCTTTGATTAATTAAAATCCTTCTCTCCCTTCACTTTGGTCCAAGATAAATTTTTGTCTTTCGTTAACATAACTATGAGTGGTTTAACCAATGCTACAAAATCTGAACAAATCTTCTAACAAAATTGATTTTTCCAAGGAAACCCTATAATGCCTTCTTATGATGGGGCAATGATATATGTGATATCGCTTTGATCCTGAAAGGATCAATTGCTAAACCTTTCTTAGAAACAATATGACTAAGTAGTTTACCTTGATGTACTTGAAAAGATAGACTTTAGTGGATTTAAAGATATTCCAAATTGCTGCACAACCGAAAAGTCTACCTTAGATGCATTAGATGTTCTTCAAAATATTTTTAAACTATAGTAACATCATCTAAATAAACAAGGATGCATTTATTTAAAAATCTATGAAAAGCCATGTCCATTGCATGTTGAAACATTGCACCGACATTTGAAATACCAAAAGGCATACTTTTGTAAGTATAATTACCCCACTTAGTGGTAAATGATATTTTATATCTATCTTCTTCTCGGACTAAAATCTGATTATATTCATTATAACCATCTAGAAGAGATAGTCTATCTAAACATGAGACTGATCTCAAAATCTGATCCATATTTGGGAGTGGGTAATGATCTTTTAATGAATCCTTATTAAGATCTTTGAAATCCACACATAGTCTGATTTCACCATTCTTCTTCCTAACAGAACAAGATTGGCTACCCAACTTGAATGTTTAACTGGAAAGATAATACCCGATTCAATCAACTTAGACAATTATTTCCTCATCAGAGGTTCTATTTTGGGATTCACAAGCCTTTGTTTTTGTCTAACAGGTGTATAATTTGGCTGCAACTCAATTGTATGGTGTCCTAAATCGGATAAAATCCTTTCGGTCTTGGTATTTCCAAGTAAAAATATCCTTAAAATCTTTGCAAAGATCAATAATGACTATTTTTTAGGTGAGGAACATACCTTTCCATGAAACAACTTTTTCCCTTCATCAACCAATATCCCTTCGTAATTATCGGTGTGGGTTGATATTTTATTCTTTACCTTTCTTAATTGATTTTCGAGTGTTGAATATGTCTTCCAATGTGAGCAGGACCTTGAGGTAGTTTATTTGTCTTTAAGCGAACAATCTGGTCACCATATAAGTGCTGTAATTTATCCTGATTAACTACAGAAAACTCAGCTTCTTGCTATAAAAACCTACAAATTTGATCATCCCTTTCAAAAACTTGCCAATTTGAATCATTATCAAGTACTAAAGGCATGACAATTAACTTTATATGAGGCTGGATTTTGCTATTTTCAATCTATTCCAGCACTTCAAAACTAGCCCCAACTGCTACGAGTTTGTCTGCATGCTTGTTTTTCAGCTCTAGGAATAGACTGAATGTTAATAGCATCGAAATCTTCCATTAATTCTGAAACTCTATGTCTGTAAGACTTTATTAATGGATTCTTACAAACAATGAAATTTCTTACTTGATTAATAACCAACTCAAAGTCACCAAAACTCTGTAGCATGCTTTGATACCTCTCTTTGGGACCAAAGTAGGCCATGAATTAATGCTTTGTATTCAGCTACATTACAAGTACATGAAAATTGGAGACTCAAAGATGAGAAATACCTTTCGTTCATTGGGGAAGTGAGCATCAGACCTACTCCCTATCCTTTCTTGTTCTTAGCTCCATCAAAATGAAGCTTCCAAATCCCTTCAGTTGAATCTTCTTTCGACAACAAGGGAAGTGGTGTATTTTCTTCATGCATACAATACAAACCAAACAGGTGTTCTTTAACTTCCTTAAAAGGATCATGAGCATGTTCTTCCATTGTCTTTTCTTCCATGAACATGTTAGAAACACCATATAATGATGAAACATGAGGTACCTCATTAAAATTATATTGATCTAGGGCTGAATAATTAGCCACTACATTTGAAGAGTGAGGCTCAATGTGAAATCTGGCCAATGGCTCTGAATTGATAGTAACTTTAGTACCATAACGAGTAGTGAAAAATAAGAAGGACCAATCTAAAGAGAGATAACCTCCTATTTTTTCCATGAAGTCTCTAGATAAGCATAAAGTAAAGTATGGAGGTAAATCCACAACAGTAACATCTTGTAGAATAGAAACATTTGGGGAAAGCATGTAATGTCACTTCTAAATTTTTTATTATACCAACTGTATTAGTTGTAGTTCCATCAAGCTGTAAGACACTCCTTTATGTAGGCTCATATTACAAACCCAATTTTTCTGCAATTGCTTTTAGCATAATTGTACTATTTGCACAACCGTCCACCATGTAACTATGAACTAGGTGTTCTCCAATAATTAGTGATAAATAAAATGGTGGTGGTTTCTTCATGTCATGAATATTCGAACCTTTTAAACCATCCACTTAACTTCTTTAATGTGGTCTTGTTCAAACATTCCAAGGACCATGTCTTCCTTTTGAACTTCCTTTTACATATATTTGAAGAAATTTGTAGCTTACCTAGTTCATGAGAAAGTAAATCTTACTTTCCAAGAATACATAGAGTGTCCCACATTGAGATGTTAACCTTATTATTTTTCATTACAACAACAATGTTGAAAGAAGAAAATGTTTTGAGACGGATTCAACTATCTTAGAGTAGGCCTTAGTGAAAACTTATTCTGCTTATGTTGCCTTAGATATCTGAGGTATAAACAATCTTCTTGGATCAGGCTGTAGCTGTTTTTAATGACCTTTATCAACTGGAACACTTTTTGTTTTTCAAGTAATAATAGAGTTGTTGGTTGAATTTGGAACTATAGATGTTGTCTTATCAGTGACAGTAGGCATGATAGGCCTATTTTTTTGTTTTTGACTTTCAACAACTTTCTCTTGAGCCCTAGTAGATACCGTAATGAAATCCTCCTCATTAAAAGCGACTAAATTATGTTCGATTTGCTTTCTAAACATGAGTTTCTTACTACCCACCCTCCATTTGAGGCATGAACAATGTTTTAGATTGAGGTTGTGCAACAAGATTAGGATTCGAGAAAAGCATATGGGCAACTTGTAGCTGCATGAGATTGATTGCAAGGTTGAAACCACTCTTCCGTAGCTATATTAAGCGGGACTAAAGCCTTAGATGAACTAGGAGCCTTTGGGTGAAACTTCCTTTACTAGTAAGGCTGCCTATAATTTTTATTCTTAATAAAGGTTTACATGCATTACTCTCGTTGATTCTGTTGATTTTGCTGGTAAGGATCCTAATAGAGTCTCATTAGATAATGCAATTTTGTTATCAATCAAAGTAAATTTATTTCCCATAGTTTGTAAATATTTAAATACATCATCTGATGGAGCTACAATAATAGGTTCTATGATTGTAATAGGCTGAGGAATAGGTGCTAAATCTATCGAAAATGGCATTGAAGGCCTTGGTGCCAATTTTCTAGCTTGAATAAGACTATTTTCAGCTCGAGATAGTGATATCATAGGCTGTTGGGAGTGTCTCTCCCCCCATTGATGAATCATAGTTGAGATATCACTGTTTAATGATCTAAGATAATAAAGGAAAGCATGATCAACTTGAGGCTTGACACTTGCTGGAATTCTTTCCTAGATTCTGGAAAAATGAGATATTGAAACTGGACATAAACTCATTTGGAGCTCTTTTAATAGTAGACAACTGTTCAATGAGAGACAAATGATCTGAATTATCCTAGAATTATTTCAGAAAATTTTCACCTAAGTTATCCCAAGTTCTTATGCTTCCAATTTCTAGGTTTCTATACCATTGCAAGGCCTACCTATTAAAAGATGCAACTAAAAGTCTTAAATTTACGTATTCATGAGTGATATTATGGACTGCACATAGGGATGCAACATATTTGATATGTTCAGTAGGTGTAACCTAATTTTCACCCATGATGGCAAACTTTTCATGGTAGCATTAGGAATGTCATTGTAGATCGGGATTACTAATGGGTTACCATTAGTAAAGGTCACACAATTCCTTAGTGGTTGAATATCCATTTGAAAAACTAGGATGTTAATAGAGAAATTGATACGTGGTGAAGGAATATCAGGAGGGTTATCAACACTAGGTCTATTATAAGGTAAATTATTACCAACTCTTATCCTTCTAGCAAAATTCAAGGTTAAAGAAACAAACTCAGGAGGAATTCCTCTTACTGATGATCTTGTAGTCACTTTAGGCATGAAACATGTTATAATACTAGTCTGAAATCAGCTCTGTGGAGTCGCCAAAAGATCTTCAAATATTTATAATAAATTGCTGCAAATTGCTCCCAAAAGTGACTTTGTAACCGCTATAAATCTGTTGTAGAATTTGTAACTTTCATGCAGATTTGATTCGTGATCCCACTGTGCGTGCCAAAAACTGTTATCTCTTGAATGTGCACCCTGTAGAGAGATGGTTGTAGATTTTCTAAGCTTGTAAAATTTGATCTCTCTCTTTCATAGATACAATGGAAACACCTCAGGTTTGTGGGTATTCCTATTTTGAGGTGAGTCTCTAGTATCAAGGTTGGTTCCTTGTTGACGTATCCTAAATTGATTCTTGGGTTATAAAGGTAAAAGATGACTATGAAATAATTAAACTAAGCTGATACACCAAATTTTTATGAGGGCTTTGATTGAGTATATGCACAATTGATATGTGAAATATTTTTGATGCACGAACCAACAGTCTTCTACAAAATTTAAGGGTAAACACTTGGTTGTATTAAGGGAAGAATATCACAACAACACTGATAAGCTAACATGCACATTAAAATTATGTAAACAATACTAAATTTGTAGTAGGGTAATATGATTGATCAGGGAATTTGCATTCACAAGACTAATAGAAACATATACAAGACCGTAAATAATTAGAAAGGTAAAAATTCTTCACACTTAGAAAGCAAACTTGGCAAAAATTGCTTCATTACTCTTATATCCAAAAATTCCTCTAGAAGTTCTTTTTGTGCTTTACAAAGGCACATAATTTATAGTGAAAATAAAATTCATCCTCTTCCTAAAAATAGCCTAAGTCTTGTAATCGCCCATGCATTCTAGTTTTATCCTTTATTTAATGATAGATAAAGGAATAAAAATAGAACATACAATTACAAATAGGCATTAATAGCCTTGATTACAATTGGTCAACTTAAGTTGAATGATCTATTTTAAGAAAAAGAAGGATGAATAATTTTCTAAAAATAAGATTGCTTACTAAGCAAGTCTCTCTCCATGAACATGCAACTCGGCTTCTTCTCTATATTGTCCTATTGTGAAAGCATGCAAAAATACTCCTCTGTATGTGATAGTTTCATGTGGGGACCACCCTTTAATATATGGATTTGTCTTCATTTGAGTTTGGCCACCTTTGTGATAAATATATGCATGTATACACTTGTCAGCCTTTACACATTGGATAATGTATGGTTTGAAAGACTTACCTTTTTGGTAATCATCGTTGGCATGATTTGGTCAACACTGATATTATTTGGAGCATATATTATAGTTCAGACTTTAATCAATATTGCAATGATTATTTGATGGACACATGGGCTGGCCTGTTCTACATGATGAGTCAACCCTTGGCTATTTGTTGGTGGCATTTTAACTCAACCCAAACTAGGGTTTCCTGTTCACTCACCATGTATATGTTTTTTTAAACTCTGGTCGGGTTTGGTCTTTTATCAAAACTATCCATCTCTATCTTTGATGGACCTACATCATTGATCTTTGATTCCTTTGGAAGACTTTTAGACCTTTTTGAAATTTTAATCCCTTTGCGAACTTGCGGAGAAAATTCAGAGTTTTAAACTCTTCCGCTTTAGGCCTTAAAGGTAACATTTACTCCGATCTCCCGCACAAAGAAATGTGGGCACACAGAATAACTTGGAATTTTAAACACATTTCCATAAAGTCTCAAAACTTTGAGAAAACCTACCGCTCTACCGATACTATGTGGAATCGATTTTTGACGTTTCTCCTAATATTGAATTTGTCCTTACAGAGGCTCGGGCTTGCAGAAACTTTGGAACTTTTAACTTTTTACATTTTTAAGGTTTGAAACTTGAAAAATCCCGGCCTCTGCTATGTTGTGGTGATGACACATATCCTTGTCGGGATTTCGGTGGAAGTTTAGCAATTTGAAAATTTGGCAAATTTCACAAAGTTCGACCGCCATTCCAACCTAACGACTTTTTCCTCAATTTTTGTGATCCATTTGTGAGCATCGATATGTGTACTTGTTTCTTCTCCATCATGGATCTCTTAACTCTAATTTGGAATGGTGGTTGTATTTTTAACCCTTGGTTAGGGTTTCTAATCTAGAAATTAAATATGGCACTATTATCATACCCATAGGGGTTCGCATTGATTTAGGAGATCGATCTTTCACCTTTGATTTCTATCCGTTTGATATGGAGCCATTGATTTCTAACCATGGTTGAGTTAGGTTGAAACTGACCTCTTGAGTTTGTATGATAAGGAATAACTTGACCCTTATGCATATTTCATTTGGTTTTCATTATGCGGGTGAAGCCCTAGCAAAAATTTTCCTTCCATGCCATTATTCTGAGCATTCAAGCTTGGTCTCTGATGTGAAAATGGATTTCTTTCATTTTTTCTTCTTCTGAGCTCTTTGTGTAGTTGTATATATGATTTTTTTAGGGTTCATTTAATTCTTCGAGCTCTGTAG
Organism: Taxus wallichiana var. yunnanensis; assembly: GCA_018340775.1. Taxonomy (NCBI): domain Eukaryota; kingdom Viridiplantae; phylum Streptophyta; class Pinopsida; order Cupressales; family Taxaceae; genus Taxus; species Taxus wallichiana. The sequence goes on along the minus strand of CM031235.1, from coordinate 763,581,043 downwards.
ATTCGTGAGTAGAATTATTCGATCTCTCTACCATTTTCATTGTCTTGAAGCTTGGATTTTAACGTAGAGGAGGTCTCTGCTTCTTTTCCTTTTTCTATTATCCACCATTTTGGAGTCTATGAGCTTGGTTTATTTTTCCCGACTAAGATTTGAGCTTGGATTTATAGTTCTCTAGCTTTTTGCGAAGCTATACGGGTTTCTCTGTAATGTTGTCTCCTTTCTCTCGAGCTCTGTAGATTTGGTTTTCAAATCCTTGGTTTGAATTCAAGTTAGAGTTGCATGTTTCATGTCTTCATTCTCGAGAGATTTCTAAGAAATATGGTTGTGAGTGTTTTCCGCCATAAGTGGTTATAGGTGAGCTAATTTTCTCTTGTACACGTACACTTCTATTTTCATTTCTTCTTTAAATATATCACTAAAAATCTTGGAAATATTTGTGGGTTATGTGATTTATTGCTCCCGCTTGACTCCTAAGTTCAAAAATTCTCATGGGCATATGGATTTCTTGCTTCATCATTCAGTTGCTCAAAAGTTTAGACTGCTTGATTATAAAATAGTGAGTTCTCATCATTACTTTGATTTTTACATTTTCTAAATGAAAATTTATGCTGAACTTTTGTATTTAGGTTTTTATTTTTTTGTAATATTCTTTAAAAATCTGAATCATCTTTCATTTTATTGTTCGAAAAATACTTCCTCTCGTAGATAGATATAGACCTATGCAAGAGTGACACTTATGATTCCCCATAGATTTGTCTTTGTATAATAACCTTCATATATCCATTTCATGCATGATGCTTTTAGGTTTTAGTAGACTTCCATGTATTTGTAATAGGGTTTGGCCTAGACGATACTTTGTGGATCTCTGAAAATATTTCTTAAGTGCTTCAATTGTTCTCGTAACCACAGACCTATGTTTTCTAAACGTAAAATTTTCCTTTATTTTGCTGAGCTTATTTCAACGTTGAAATCGGGCATGATTGTTGTTGTTTGTCATTTTCTTAATCCTGAAGAGAACTAGATATACATGCCACTGAAGATCTGTCCCTCCATTTTTTACTCTTATATCCACTATAGGATACAATTTAATCTTGAATAAAAACCGTCCCTTCCATTTGAAAACTATAATTATTTCATTCCTTGACTGTATTCTTGAGACTTAAAAATTTGTTCTTTGTTGAGTCACTTGAATGACTGAATATGAGAATATGTCATAATGATTGTAGTTTTCTTAAACATGTAACACTTTGCAATACTTTATGTAATTCTAACTAAAATTCAAAGAGAGTATGTGTTTGGTCTTTGTGTTCTTTTAATGAAGATGGCATGAAATTGCAGAGTATGTGATCTGTTATGTTTCGTGACAACACACATAACTACAAATTTCATTTAATATTATAACTAATTTAGAAGTAACAAATGATATCAAACTCCCTTAGCTTAGGTGTAATTCACCCATGAATTTCATCGAAATGACGAAGTTTTGAGTTGCCCATTTTTTCACAAGTGCAAAAATTGTCAATAGTTGTTTTACATACATTTGTATTTATTTCAGTTGATAGAAATATGGTAATTCTTTCAATAGCTCATTCTTTGATCACTTGTAAGCTGATACTAGGCTTGTAAGATTAGAAAAATTGTAAATTTATCCTTATGGAAAAAGTTTCTCCTGTTCACCTTGAGCTATAACTATTCTTCAATTGATACAAGTATGATTTGAATCTGCACTTTATTAAAAGGAATGATAACTAGATCATACCAAGCCAAGAACATAGATGCTAATCAAACACCACGATCAATAAGATGAAAGCAATTTCGAATAACTTTACACAAAACCTTTGCAAACAAATGAGCAGCAATATCATATATTATTATGGAACTCAATGAAATACAATGAGAATGGGCCTTGCTTATATAGGCAAGGAATAACAATCTAAGAACTAGTCAAGGTCGTAGATCAAGCCATAAATCATGGAAAGAACTAGTCATCAAAGAACTAGTCAAGTCCATAGATTTATGAGAGAACTAGACATCAAGGATCTATTCAATACCATAGATCTAGGAAAGAACTAGTCAATACCATAGATCAAGGAAAGAACTATACCTAAAAACTAGATAATATCTCTTAATATCTAAATAAATAAAAAGAAATATCCACACACATAAGTGGGTGAGGATAAATACAATAAAGGTAAATAATGTACCTAGGTGAACATGAGCTAAGGTAAATACCTAATCTAACATTTATCTCCATTCTTACATACCGATGGCTGTAATATTTGATGATAACTAATATCTTTTTTCCTCTGTATCTTGATCAATATGATATAATTTTAGTTGATCAGCATAGGATGTATTATTTGATGTTTTAAGTATCTGGAAACTCTTTGATTCTTCTTCTTAATCAACGAAAATCATGCCTTATGCATTGTTTTTAGTACATTCTCATTACTATGTCCTTAAAAATACTCATTTTGTGTTAATCATTAGTTGAGATGATGAAATTCTCTTGTAGATAGTAGATCTGGGGATACTATGAGACTACAATCTTCTTTTCTACACTACATAAGTGTACTTTATTTCATCCGAAAATTGTACTTGATGGTTCTGTTCAAAAGAATGTGCCCTTGGAATTTGTACTTTGATCATTGTGATAGACATGAATGAATTATTATATCTTGAAGCATGCTAACTACTTAAATTGAGCACATGTACTTTGTTTCTATATCATATTTTTGATGATATTTTGGATCTATATCCTTGACTTATACAATGTACAATCTTCCTTTTCTCCAAGTTATTCTAAAAAAATTATGTTTGGTATTCTACTAAAAATATGAAGTTGGATAAACATCATTATCTACACTTTCTGTATGCATTCCATTTGTTAGAATTTGCAGGTAATAAACTTTAATTTCATTTATGTATTGGAACAACTATATCTTTATATATTCATCCTTCAGTATGAACTGAAATAAATACACTTTTCAGGTTCAACTTGCAGAATGTAACACTTTTGATATGAATACACAATAGTTAGTGTTTATTTTCTTCTCCTTACCTGTATATGCACATTTAGATAAACTAGTTAGAAAACATTAGGATTTTTGGCCTCTCTTATGTTCCATAGTTTTCTTCTTTTATCTTTATTTTCTAAAATGATTATGGGAATCATATGTGTTGTCATAGAATGTTTCTCTTTCCAATTCCTTATTTTTCTCTAATGTGTCTTATGCCTATTGATGTCAATTGATTCATTTGCATGAAACTATTAGCATAAGTATCCGAGATCGAACCTTGAGCTCAATGTCCAAGAAAATTATCTTTCCTTTTAGAGGGATGATGATGGAATTAGATGATGAGGAAGAAGAGGATGAAGAAGCTACAATTGCATGAAGACCAACAGAAAACCTATAGGAAATGATGGGTTTTCTCTATATTCTTCTACTTTTAGCTTTTTGTACATGCATCTTTTACTGCAGTAGTTATAAGTTACACCCCACAGCTTGTGTCGGAAATATTGTACTTCCTCATAAATAAATGATATTTTATTTCTATACTTCAGGTGTATATTTCTTTCTAGTTTCAACATCATGTATATTGATTGTATAAAAATAAACAAATCAAACACATATTTAAATGTATTTACATATAGAAATAAAGAGTTTTGGAATACGTGGGCAGTAACTTAATAATGAACTCTCTTTCTTGTAAATTACAACTCTATTTATTGTTCCCCAATTTAGTATTTCACCTCAACTATGATTCCGGCATTCAACAAGGAAATAAATTAGTTTTTTGGGGATTTTGGTTTCCTTCTTTGAAGATGAACATGAAATTACAGTCTATGTGAGGTGTTACATTTTGTAACAACACTCGTAGCTACATATTACATGTAAATAATCAATTGTTCCAACCAAAAACATGATAATATTGTAAGACATTCCCTAGTTAGGTCCACTCCATCAATACCATCCATCGTCACAAAGTCTTTTTGAGTTACCCATTTTTACACAAGTGTAAAAATGTGTCAACATTTCTACCGATCCTCTGGGAAAGCTTCATGTTAGCTTCTAGACCAAGTGCCTTACACTTGTTCATTGGGAATTGAGTTAAAGCATATAACTAGAACTACCTTTATGAAAAACAAACTAAAGATGGGAAAGCATCTGAAACCCGAGATCATGTGCTTAAATGCACTTATTGGATTGAAAAATATTGTAATGTACATGAAGCACTTATTGACAGGAAATCCTACTCTAATATCGATGTAGGATTTTTCAAAAACAATGTTTAAGAAACATACCATTCACAGAATGGAAATTTCTTCTCCATTGAGGCTTGAAAGTTGAAATGCATTGTGTTCTTTTGTAAGCTGAAATCATGTAAGGACCACTCTAGATTGTATTGAACTTCGTGTGGTTTCCTCGGCTTTGCATGATCAACATCCAATTTTAACATAATGTCTCTTTTATTGAAGAGTCTTAACTTAGCCTTCTTATCAAAATTTTTATTCATATGTTTTGATTCTTTTCCATGTTCGAGATGGGCTTGATCTCTTAGATCTTGCAACTTCATTATCTCTACATAATGAACCTGCAATGGTTCATTCTCAAGTAATTCTATATGATGTAGCAAATCTAATTTGTAGGAAACTCAACTTAGATGGAAATTCTTTCCTCTCTTCCATAAAAAATCTGTCCAATGAATTGCTAACTGATCATTTAGGAGTCACTCTGTCAACCCAAAGTGCTAAATTCAACATTAGATGCCAAGCTATTTGGTTTTCTTTGAGTGTTCTTTTGATGATCCTTAAAATATTTTTATTTGTACTTTTAACTAATCCATTACCTTGTAGGAAATAATTAGATGATTTACTTAAATAAATTCCATGCTTGATAGCCCAATCTATTACCTTTTCACCTAGAAATACTAAGGCATTATCTAAAATGATAGTTGTTGGAACACCAAATCTGCAAACTATACCTGCATAAAAGGATAGTATCAAAGTTTCATTAGCTTTTTTAAGGCTATTTCTTCCTTCCATCATGTAAAGTAATCAGAAAGCTTAAAATCAACTTTTGTCCTTGTGGCAAGGGTGTATTTATCATTCCAATAAAGTGAATACACCACTTCATGAATGGTTGATCCACTTTGAAATAGGTTGCGAAGGGCATGTTATTCAATTTTTCTCCTCAAGAAAAATTGATCAAACAAAACCTTACATAGGAGAAATGGAGAGGTTGGTTCAGCCATGTGCGCTTACATTCTATCCCAAAAAATCAAGTTGCAGGTGGGCTCGAAAATGGAGAAGTAGTGTCGAGAAAATGAATGGCCAATAGAAATGTTGAAAAAAAGCTAACTCGGTAAGTCAAAATCGAGCCCAGAGTGAGTTGACTTGAAGCAAATAAAAAGTCAATGGAATCCTCCACATGTCTCTTTGGCGTGCCATTAGTATGATGCTTAAAATAAATATCATCAAATGAGTGTAGGACCTCCACGTGGTCAAATCCCAAAAAGAAAGAACCGTCCATTGAAAAATTCTAAGCATGGAAAGAGTTAGCGAAGCATCCATGTGCCTCATCAGCAAAACTTCAAAGGTAAAATCCAAAGGTAGGTCCCCAAACATGCGTTGGCCCTCCATGTGTCTAGGGTCCAACATAGTTGCTCCTAAATAGGGACTTAGTAAAAACACAAAGAAAGTAGAGTAGGCTCATGGACGATGCATAATTTCCAATCTTTACAACTTCAAGAGTTGAAGGAGGGGGTAAAGTCTTGGAAGCCCACATGGTTTCCACATGGAGCTAAGTCCAACCATCGGTGGGAGCCTCGATGTGTCTCTTAGGTGAACTTTTGGTATGGCGCTCAAAATTCGGGTTCCCAAATGAGTATAGGCTCTCTATGTGGTCGAGCTCTGAGAAAGGTAGAATCGGCTATTGAAAAGTCTAAGCATTAGAAGAGCCATTGGAAACCGCCAAAATCCTCATCAGCGTAAATTCAAAGTTATCAAAAAAGTGGGTTCCCCAAATGATCGCACACTCTCCATGTGGTCAGAGCTTAAGAAAGGAAGAATTGACCATTGAAAACTCTAAGAATGGAAGAGCCAATAGAAGCCTCCACATGTCAGCTCAACACACCTTCAAAAGTAAAATCCAAAGGGAGGTCCCCAAATGTGCATTGGCCCTCCATGTGTATAGGGTCCAATATAGTTGCTTCTAGAAATTGAAGCGACTTAGCCAAAACACAAATGGAATGAAGCAACATGTTTGTGGACGGTGCCAAGTGTCGACATGTCACATTCCCAAGACCCTAAAAGGTAAAAAGATCTTAAGAATGTGTAGGGCTTCCATTTGGATCTTGCATGGATAGACTCTAAACCCAAAGCAGTTTGGAAAAGATTGGCGGAAGGTTAATTCAATGGAAGATGAATCATGAAGCCCACCAAGAATTTTAAATGCTTATATATTTTAAGATATTGTGAGATCTTTCTTGGAACACTTGACCTTGACCTTTAGATGGCCATATCTTTCGATTGGATATCTTGATTTGGTCGAGACCAAGTTCTTCAAAAGTGTAAAATATGGTCCACCTTTTTTTAGGGTCATGCTTCTCACCTACCACCATAATGAGGTATGGGCTTCCTTTCTTTCCCAACAAGTCAAAGCACATGGAGGCATGGGTTTTGTAGTGGAACCCATCATTGGTGTAGGAAAATTCAATTCCCTTTTGGCGTGGCTAAAGTAATTTTTGAATTCTTCTCTCCTTTCCCTCTCATTCTTCCTATATATTGTAAGGAGGGGCATTTTACGAAAGGTTGGTCATTTCTTCTCTCCTACCCCCTCTCTCCTTCTTCCCTAGGGTTGAATGTGGACCTTAAGCCTCCTCTTTTTCTTTATAATGGTATTTTATTGCCTTTTTCCCACTAATGATGTCTTGTGTGAGCTCATGGAGCAATAAAATTTGTTTTTTTATGCATTTTGTCCATCCTTTTCTTATGTTATTATCTCTTCTTGCCTCTCATCATTGCAGGGTATATTGTGCATATATCTTATACCTATTGCAGTTTTGGGAGCCATGTGTTTAATGGGTTTGATGTGGTGTTCTATGTGAACTTTATCTTTGGTATGTGATGCATCTTATCCATCCTCTCCATTTCTCACCTCTATCCATTTCGTGCAGTTGGATTTGCCATAAGAAACCTCCTTTTCATTGTATCACCACTTTAGTGTAGGCCTTGTTTTCATGCACTCTCTCTCCTGGTCCCTTAGAAGGTTAGTTTAGGATTAGATATTTTATTGCATTAGAGTAGATTGTGGTAGGTAGTTTAGGAGTAGGAACCAACCTTATATGGAGGATCATCTCAACCCCACAAGTCCCATAGCTTGGGAAATGATCCAATGTTATGTAGATTACACCGGATGCCCTAGTCACATCTAAGGCTATTCTTTTCCAACAAATAAAGCACATTTCTTACACTTTCTGATCCATTTGAATAATTCCTTAAATATGTTGGGCCAATAGTAACCAACTTTCATAATTTTTAAGGTACTTCATACAATTCGGATAATAATTGATGAATTCTATCATAAATAATACATCACAAAAAAATTCCATTTATATATTTCTTTTAAATAACATGCCATCAATGAAAACATAAGGTACAACATGTAACCTAAAATAGCTTCATTTATTCTTGTCCATACCTTCCTGATAAGTAATGTGTTGTAAGTAGGTAACCAAATCAGTCATCCATCTTGATTCCTCAACTTCTTAGCTAAGTTCAGGTTGCTGATTTTTTGGTTATACCAAGGTATTTGACTATTGATACATAACTTCAGTATACTTCTCTAGATCATCTGATTCTGTAGCATGTTGTTTTTCCATATCAGCAATTAGATTCTCACACAAACCTTTTCCTTGAACTATTTTTGCAACACGGATATCAACATCGTATTCCATAACTTTCATAATCCAGCCTTCTCTATTCTCATTTAGCTCTTTGTTTAACAAGAATTCTTTCACACATGGATGAGAAACTAAAACATGTATCTTTATATTGCAAAAGTATGAAGATTATAAATGGCTCTAAAATACCTAGTATGATGAATAGAACTATAAAGGTCTCGCATTGGTTTATTCTTTCTTAAGCGTAGTATTATTGTTTCTGTTCTATGTATTTCTCCCTTTCTACTTGTATAGATGGTATTATTATGCTTCATTGTTTTCAAAAATCATTATTTCCTTGCTAATACAATGTTATAGATGTAATTCCCATTAAAACAACCCACTTGAGACTTAAGAACAACCAAGGATTAGTTAGGAAAATTATGGAATAATTTTTTTAGTAAAGGAATCTACAACAAGGTTACAAACAAAATACATCACTAACAAAAGGTTCCGAAAATCCCTAATCTACTAGAATATAATTTTCTTTTATGAACAATTATAAGAATTCATAAGGTCCAAAAATTAGGGTTAGAAGTTTTAATTAGGTTTAGAGGGTAACTCCACACCATACCCCCTCTCTAATAGGCTTAAAGTTTCAACTTGATTTTCTCACAATTAATGCATTGGAAATTTCCTTAAATCACTCAATGGCTTGGAAATTTTCTCACCTTTCCATTGATATAAATAAGTCCTCCTAACTCCTCATATTTTTCAAGTTATCGGCTGGCGGGGCTTGGGGTGAAAATTTTCCCCAAGGGCAGGCTGCCAGGGGCCCAAGGGAGAAAATTTAGGCAAAGGTCAAGTTGGCAAGCCACATGGAGACCCTTGGAAAATTTCCTATGCGGGGAAAAAGAACACAATTTCACCCATGTTTCCATGGCTTTGCAAGTCCACAAGGGACACGTGGCACTCCTTAAGGCGGTGCAGGAAAAAACAAGGTGGTGGGAGACATTTTACAAATTCTACCATGTGGGTGAAAATTCGTCTTTACACTCTGCACTCCCACGAGTCCACAAAGGACATGTGGTGTCTCCTAAACCAACGTGGGGAAGGTGGGGTGGTGGTGAGAAAATTTTCTTAACGCCCCAAAGGGCTAAGAGGGTACATAGACCCGCGCCTCCTGGCACATCGCGATGCCACGTGGTAGCCCCCGATATGCTTTGCAGGCTAGTGGGATAGCAGGAGGAAACATGGAAAATTTTCCAAAAAAAAATTGAGATGTAAAAGACAAAAGGTGATCTGTTCCTCCACCGATGCCTCATGACACCATGTGGCATCACCTAATTGGTTGCGGGCTGGCAGGGAAAATTTGGAAAATTTTCCCAAAATTTTCCGAAAGTGCTAAGTTAAAAAGGGGATCCGCCCCTCACTTTGAAAACTCTTGGTTTCATTTGGAAACCTATAATTAGCTACAGTGATGGGGCGTAGGAATTTTTTTAAAAAATTGCAAATTTTTTTCGAAGCTCGAGGAAAAATTCGGACCGCGGTCCCACCAAGGAAAATTTTCCCAAAATTTTAATGCCAAATGAAGAAAAATTTAGAAGCCAATATGATTTGATAGAGAACTCAGTTTTGGGAAAACAATGACTTTCTATAAAGCTCTCAATGTCATTTTTACTCAGGATCATTAATTTTGTCTATGATAGAGTTTAAGGTCAATTTTAAGCAAACGGCTGCAAAATTTTATAGTGCGAACCAGTAATTCTTAACTTGTGAGATTTGTCCAATTTGATCTTCTTCCTCTCTAAACATGTCAAATAGACATGGAGAATCATTCTTAGGAGGAATTAGGATAAGATTGTGAGGTAGATCTGTTTGATTGAATTCCAATTCGATTTTTTTCAATTTTGACAACAAAACGACTGTGAAAACTTTGAACTTAGTTTTGCCAGATTTTGGAATATTTCCTTTAAGTGTTTTTGTCTATTTGAACTCGTTTAGGGCCTACTACTCCAATTAAATCATTTAATTTTTTATTTTATTTTTGCAGGCTCGAACTGTGCATTTTTGGTTTAGATAATTGCTAGTTTGAAATTACAAATAACAGGGATCAAATTTTGATGGGTCTAATTGCCATTTCTTCTTCCAAGTATTTAGAATACGTTCCAATTTCAATCTAACACCTTTTAGTTAATTCAAATCAAACTATTCAAGACCAAAATGCAATTTTGATTTCAATTTTTCACATTTCAAAGATAGAGTTCTACACTTTCCTTCATATGCATTTACTTCTTTTAAGCAGAGATTCCAATACATTGAAATAATCATATTCAATACAACAATGCAATTTGAGAAAAGTATTACATTCATTTATTGATTTCAAAAGGCAATTTTACATCTTCCCTCTTTTATTTCTTCCAAAACATATATTATATACAAGACAGAATAATACATTTTTTTCTGACGTGTTTCACATTTCCACTTTCAAAATCGGGACTTCAATGGAGTGCATGATAAACACAAATTTCCAATAATTCCAATGAATCTCATACAACCCCTTTCCATTTGATTTAAAAATACAATATACAAAATAATATCATTCTTTCAAAACAAATAAAAGTTTTACTCTTTTACATTTCCAATTTCCACTTTCTTAATTAGTACAACATCTTTACATTACAAACATTTACAAGTTCATCCACTTCTAGTGGGAAAGGTTATAATGAGATTTCATTTCACAAGGATTGTCAAACTGTCTTTTCTCAGCTCCAGAACAATAACATGCATTCCTCTCATTCATCCAATTTGATCACAACAGGAGTAGGAGAAAGGAAATGCTCTCCACCCAACCAAGACATCCAATGAAGAGGATAATCCATCCTTCTTCATTGGAATCGAGCCAAACCACAATGCAATAAAAGATGTGATCCAACTCATGGCAAGAATAGGCTTCCACAAACACACAAGTACCATTTTTACAAAAAAACACATTCCAAAACAAAATGTAGTTTTATAACTACATTAACAGATGACAAACAATACTAAGGCTTCATCAAGTAAGCCAAAGGAGCAAGAAGCTATTGGGGATGCTTCTTATTCCTCCCAAAAGGGGAAATGGGTATCACCACCTGAGTTACAAACCACAAAAAATAGTATATCAAAACCCTAACATTCCTTATGCCTCCCCAAGTACCTCTTATTCCTCACATTTCCTTATATATCCCCAACCTCTTATGGCACCCCAGAACGAGTAAACAAGTGAAATATATTTCTTTGTAAGGTGGAACCCAAATCCCAACTCCCTCCACCCTTATAACTCTCTAAAACACAATTATTCCTCCCACAAAATAAGCCCCATAGTCTTCTTCTACACCATTCCTAGGCCATCTACCCAACAACTCACAAACATGCCAAAACATTCACAAAGTAACATTTACATCTATAAAAGAGAGAATTTCATGAGTCATAATCTTACCTCTCCATGATGGAGTTATTGCAAATTCTAAACAAGCAAGCTCTATCCTAATGAAAGCAATCTAAATTTAGCCAAGCACAAGTATGCAACAATTTTTCCAAAATTACTTCAAATCAACAACCCCCAAAACAGCTAGAAATTTCTCCTAAAAATGAAGTCCCCAAAGTGAAGGAACCCAAAACAAATCAATGAATTTGAATTTAATAGAAGAGGGAAGGGAAGAGGATGAGGTGGATCCATGTAGGATGCCACATCACACATCCTCCATCCCAATCCCAAAATTAAACATCATTCTCCAATGCATAATAAATAGGTGGGTGAATAATATGATAGTTTACTTCCACACTCAAATCCAACCCACACCCCAAAGGACTAAAATTAAATCACGTAAGAGAAGTGCAACTAAAACATACAATTTGTCTTCCCAAAATGCATTACAAAAGTCTAATTTTAACTCTCCAACCATAGGTATGGTTGGTAAATAAATTTTTGAGGAATGAGACAAGTTTAACTTGTCCCACAAGCCTCATAAAATATCCCCCAAGGACAATTTCGAATTTCTAAGAAGGTGGAGTGTTTCACACTCCAAAGTTAACTTACACATCACTTACACATCTCTTGCAACACTTTAATCCAAAGCCATCAAATCTATTAATTACCTTCTTATGACATATTTGGTTTATTTATTTTAACAATATGGTTACTCATAATATTACACACCATTTAAAGAATAATGAAAAGTGTAAAAGCACCACAAAATAAACGCAAGAAATGATAAACAAAGGGACCAAATAAAAGAAACACATAAAACCCCTTGGTCACATTTAAAGGTGATTTCCCCCCATGGAAATCCCTAATAGAAATACAAGCGCACACTAAAAAAACATGTTTCCATGGTGACCTTGTTGAATTCATATAGAATTCCAATGTGCTTGGTCTCTAATCCCGCGATATTTGTTGTGATAGTTCAACCTCGAAAAACACAAATAACTCCTTTGGCCTCATGGCCATATGAGAACATCCAAAATAATATAAATATAATTCCCTAAATAATTTAGATATATGAATCACAACAACATCAAAGTAATTTAACAAAATCATGTATAGGTTTACTAACAACTATATCATCATCCAATAATTTTCCATTTCTAAGTCTACTCATAATATCCGAACATCACAAGCCCAAACAACATCCATCGATAACCATGTCAAACAATATATCATCATTAACATATAAAATGTCTCTAATAATCATTGTGCATCATAACTAAATCAAGTCAACAATACTCCATGATCTAACATGTATCATCATACTATAATAATGTCCATAATCATGTCCATAATCTAATCAAAGTATCATGATTTGTACAAAAAGGTGTCAAAGGAAAGTGGGTACTACATCCCGCTCCCCTTAGACTCGACATTCTCCTTGAAGTCATTGGAACAAATGTGGAAACTAAACTCATAGGAAAGTAGCATCCTCCCATGTAACTGTAGTCTCATCATATCTATCCCACTACACTGGTTTTAATCAACGTCAATGCCTCCAAGGCCCAGGGTCCTGTGATCTAGGATGTGAATGGGTTCCACCATCACCAGCCCCTGATCCTGCACTTGTAATGATGTCCAATCTAATACATGAGAAGGATTTACAACATATCTCCTAAGAGCTAAAACATGAAACACATCATGTATGTGAGACAAGCTGGGTGGCAAGGCTAGATGGTAGGCCAAAGGGCCGATACGCTCAAAGATTTCAAAAGGACTCATGAATATAGGAGCCAACATAGAACATTTTCCATAACGGATAGGGCTCTTATGTGGCCTGACATGAAGGAACACCTTCATTCCCACATCAAAACTATGGTCGGTCCTATGCTGATCTACATACTTCTTCTGTCTGTCATGTGCCTCTTGTAGTCTCTGTTTGATCAATACCACCTATTGCTCCATGTCCTATAATAAAGTTGGTCCAAGAGAAACCCTGTTCTCTAGCATGTCCTAGCTAAGAGGTGTCCTACACTCTCTACCATAAAAATCCTGAAAAAGGAGCCATGCCTATAGAACTCTAAAAACTATTATTGTAGGAAAACTCCACCAAGTACAAGAACTCCTCCCACCTAGACTACTGATCCATCATGTACATCCTGAGCATGTCCTCTAAAATATAATTCACCCGCTCAGTCTATCCATCTGTCTCGGGGTGATATGTTGTGTTGAAATTGATCTTATTCCCGAGGGCATGCTACATGGTAGTCCAAAAATGTGAAGTATACAAAGGATCGTGGTCACTAATGATATTTCATGGAATCTCGTGCAACCGGAAAATCTCATCCAAGTATACCCGTGCCATTGCACTAGATATATAAGTGGTCTTCACCAGAGAAAAGTGAGCCACTTTTGTCAATTTATCAATTGTGACCATGATGGTGTCGTGGTGATATCTCGACATCGGTATCCCAATAATGAAATCCATGGAAATGGTGTCCCATTTCCACTCCGGTATAGCATGAGGGAAAAGAAGGCCAACTGGATGCTGATGTTTGGCCTTAACTTTCTAGCACTCTAAACATCGTGACATGAATTGGGCCATGTCTCAACAAAGTCCTCTCTAATGATAAAACTATCTCAAGGTGGTGTGCATATTCTTCACCCCGGGATGGGATGAATAGGGTCCATAATTTTCCTGTGCCAAGATGTCCTTCCTCAATCCTCCATCTATGGGAACAAAATTCAGCCTTTACGCCTAAGAAGACCATCTACCTCTAAGTAAAAACCATCAAACTTCCTTTTCCTCTAAAGGGAAGTGATGGGGTGTGCAATCCAAGAGAATTCTTAAAAAATCTACGGTAGTAACCCGCTAATCCCATGAAGTTACACACCTCATTCATAGTAGTGAGTGTTTGCCTATCCACAATGACTCTAATCTTGGAAGGATCGATGGTGATACCTTCCCTAGAAATGTTATGACCCAAATATTGCACTTCCATCTGAAAGAATTCACACTTCTCCAAGTTTCTATAAAGTTGCTGCTCACAAAGACAACTTTGAAGAACCTAGTGAAGGTTTCCCTCATCATGCTCCTCACATGTACGTGAGTAAATCAAAATTTCATCAATGAAGATGAGCACCAAGTGATCTAAGAAGGTCTTGAATACCTCATTCATCAAAATCATAAATATTATGGGGGCATTAGTCAAACCTAAAGGTACCAATGTGAACTCATAGTGGTCATATCTCATATGGAAGGCAATCTTATGAATTTATGCCTCCAAAATCCATAGTGGTGATAGCCTAACTTAATATCAATCTTAGAGAAAATTATGGCTCCTTCATCTAATCAAACAAATCATCAATGCAAGGAAGGGGATAAAGATTCTTCATCATTACTTTGTTCAGTTGGTAGTAATCAATACACAACCACAAGGATCCATCCTTCTTCTTCACAAAGATCACCAAGTCTGAACCCAAGGGGATAAACTAGGAAAAGTAATGCCTTTCTCCAAAAGGCCCTCAAGCTGCAACTTGAGGTTACAGAGCTCTGGGGTGGTCATCCGATAAGGTGCTCATGAGATAGGCTCTACTCCCAAAACAAGATATATATGAAAATGAATCTCACATGGGGTGGTAAACCCAATAGCTCCCCTGAAAAGACATCATCAAAATCTCTCAAAATGGGGTGATCATCAAGATGGCCCACTAGACCCATCCTCTAATTTATCACCGACTATAACAACATACATCCGATAACCCTATCATACACACTAGTTAAGTTTGTATAACCGAGATGCTACGAATAGAAATGGATCTCTTGAACCCTAAAATCACCGACTCAACTCCCAAATCATCTACACAAGATATAGTCTTGTGGTAACAATCCACCCCTGGCCCTATGCGTAGACAACCAATCCATACCCAATATGATTGCATATGAGCCCAAATGAAGGATACAAAGATCCGAGGTAGTGGTGAAAGGTCCCAAATCCACCACGAGTCCTTAACTAAGGATTCAACAAAGATATTAGCTCTAGAAGACATCTCAACATCCCAACTATGACCCTTCCTAACTCCACCACCACTTTGATTGCATTTCTCTACTAAAGATGGTACAAGAAATGAATTAGAAGAACCAAAATCAGACAAAATGGAGGTAGAAATACCACCAACGCTACCTGTAGTCTCAATAAATTTACTCTGATGCTCTGCTCTTGGCGGTTCCTGAATGTTACGTACATCCTATGACTTCACCCCATGTCACCAACATTAGGCTCGAGATCTATGCCTTACCCTTGTTATTATGGTTATGTGGGCAATATCACCAAAAAAGTCAAGTAACACCACAACCAAAACAATGCCTAATCCTCTCCCCTGTGTAGCAGTCCAATCGGTATCTGGAGGTGCATTGGTGTGGATCTTGATGATCCAACTACGGTCTGCTAAGGTCTCTACTGGCAAGCTCTGTTGAGTGAGTTCTATAGGCATCTTGTGTCCCGATGGGACCCTTAGGAGGAGTTCCCATACTCGACCTCTATGCATCAAACCTCAGTGGAGGTCTATACGATGGGCGGGATGCTACATCGCACCGCCGTGGCCTAAAAGATGACTATGCTAAACCCCGACCACCACGAGGAAGAGTGCGACCCCCTCAATATACTATCATACATCTGTTGTATGCGGCTCTAGACTCGGTATTTAGCTTGTTGGGGCTTACCTCAAGTCTCCTTTGCTATATAGAACTTCTAGATGGCCTCAACTAATGTCTAAGGGCAATGGATCCTCACTTTGCACCTCCAATGTCTAGATTTAGGCCTTGGATGAACCTGTGGATCCACACCTGCTCATCCTACATGTAATCAACATATTGGAGTAGATCTAGAAATCTACTCTCATACTCAGCCACTATAAGAGATTCCTGTTGGAGGTCATAAAACTCATCTATCTGCTGTTGTATGAACCTCCATGAAAAATATCTTCTCCTAAAATGCTCCTCAAAGAGATCCTAGGTAACTGTCTCATAATTAACATGGAGCTTCTACTCATTTGTCTATGACTAGACACCAACTCCATCCCTAAGTAGATGGATCACAACATGAGCTTTCATGTTACTAGAATAAGGATAGAGCTTGAAGCATCTACTCAAGCTCACCAACCAAGCCTCTTCTTGAAATCCACCTATGTCACATGAATAATGTGATAGGTCAAGCTTGATTAGGATCTCCCTAATGTGATCTGCATTTGTTGTCTTTCATCCTCTAGGCACTCGTCTCATGCTCATCCCTAAGCCTAGGGCTTCAAAACCTATCTCTATATCCCAAAACTCAATCACCATGTACCCTCTATGGTGACTCACTTTCTGGCTGACTCTTCATGGAAATTCTCTCCTCCATGCTCCTCACTTCGTTGAGGAGATACGACCCTCAATGGAAGTGTCCCTATCATATCTCACTATATGTCCTCCTACCAATCCTCTGCATAGAGCGACATTAACATCATGAAGGGTCTATAAAATTTGTGGTAGGATAGGCTACTACAACATGCCCCAAAGGTGGTATGTCTAAGTCTGTGAAAAGGCTCCTCAATTTTTTTGTGCCTTCTACACAAAACAAAATGAGAGTTAGTTCACCTTTCTAGTTTTATTAATTTTCCATGTTTACTAAAAATGTAATTTATAACTAAGTTTCTTTCTAGATTTAAAAGTATGATAGGTTTGAGTTTTATGTCTCAATTTTTCTAGTGTGCCCAATAGTCTAAGCTTTTGAACCACACTTTGCTGATACCAAGTGTAATGCCAATTAAAACAACCCACTTGAGACTAAAGAACAACCAAGGATTAGTTAGGAAAATTATGGAATAATTTTTTTTTATTAAAGGAATCTACAACCACGTTACAAAAACATACATCACTAACAACTTCCGAACAATCCTAATACTAGAATATACTTTTTTATTAACGATTATAAGAAGTCATAAGGTCCAAAATTTAGGGTTAGAAGTTTTAATTAGGTTCGAGGGTAATTCCACACCATACCCCTCTCTATAAAAGACTTAAAGTTTCAACTTGATTTTTATTACACCTAATGCATTCATAATTTCCCTAAATCACTCCTAATGGATAGGAAATTTCCTCGCCTTTCCAATGATATAAAGAAGTCCTCCTAACTCTTTATATTTTTCAAGTTATGGGCTGGTGGGCCTTGGGGTGAAAATTTTCCCCAAGGGTGGGCCTACGGGCCCAAGGGAGAAAATTTTCCCAAAGGGCGGGTTGGTGGGCTGTGGGAGACCCTTGGAAATTTTCACACGGGGAAAAAAAAACAATTGCATTCGCGGGTCTGCAAGTCCACAAGGGACACGTGGCACTCCCTAAGGTAGTGCGGGGAAAAGCGGGGAAAGGTGGGGAGATGGGAGACATTTTACTAATTCTTTTGTGTGGGTGAAAAGTTGGCTTTGTGCCCGCACTCCCATGAGTTTGCAAAGGACATTTGACGTCTCCTAAGCCAACATAGGGAAGGTAGGGCGGTGGGGATAAAATTGTCTTAACAACCCCAAGGGCTAATAGGGTACAAAGACCCGCCCCTCTACCCGACACCTCGTGATGCCACATGGCAGCCCCTGATTGGCTGCAGTCGCCGGCGAGATAGCGGGAGAAACCTGGAAAATTTCCAAAAATTTACGAGACGTAAAAGACAAAAAGAGACTGTTCCTTCACCGATTCCTCGTGACACCACGTGGCATCACCTGATGGGTTACGGGCCGGCGGGGAACATTTGGAAAATTTTCCCAAAATTTTCTAAAAGTGCTAAGTTAAAAAGGGGATCTGCACCTTCGTTGACACCTCATGGTGCCACATGGTAGGGCAGCAAGGAAAATTTTGAAAATTTTCCAAATTTCTTTTTCAAGCTCCAAGGTAAAAATTTGGGATGTGGGACCGCCAAGGAATTTTTCTTAAAATTTTAACACCAAATGAAGAAAACTTCATAAGGCCATACATTTTCTAGAGAGCTTAGTTTTTGGAAAATGAGGAATTTATGGAAATCTCTTGATGTCCTCTTCACTTCAGGATCATTAATTTTGGTTTGACAAAGTTTAAGGGGTCAATTTTAATAAAAGGCCTACAAGATTTAATAGTGTGAACTGGTAATTCTTGACTTGTGAGATTTGTCCAATTTGATCTTCTTCCTCTCTCAACATTTCAAATAGATATGGAGAATCATTCTTAGGAGGAATTAGGATAATATTGTGTGGTAGATCTATTTGATTGAATTTCAATTCAATTTTTTTGCAATTTTGACAAAAGCATTGTGAAAACTTTGAACTCGGTTTGCAAGATTTTGGAATATTTCCTTTAAGTGTTTTTGTCTATTTTAACTTGATTAGGGCCTTCTACTCTGATTCAATCATTTAATTTGTTATTATATTGTTGTATTCTTGAACTGTGCATTTTTGGTTTAGATAATTGCCAGTTTGAAATTACAAATAACAAGGATCAAATTTTGATGGGTCTAATTGCCATTTCTTCTTCCAAGTATTTAGAATACATTCCAATTTCAATCTAACACCTTTTAGTTAATTCAAATCAAACTATTCAAGACCAAAATGCAATTCTGATTTCAAATTTTTCACATTTTAAAGACAGAGTTCTGTACTTTCCTTCATATGCATTTACTTCTTTCAAGCAGAGATTCCAATACATTGAAATAATTAGATTCAATACAACAATGCAATTTGAGAAAAGTATTACATTTGTTTATTGATTTAAAAAGGTAATTTTACATCTTCCTTCTTTTATTTCTTCCAAAACATATATTATATACAAGACAGAATAATACATTTTCTTCTCACATGTTTCACATTTCCACTTTCAAAACTGGGACTTCCTAGTGCATGATAAACACAAATTTCCAATGGAAGAATATCATATGAACAAGGTAACACTTACAATAATTCCAATGAAACTCATACACCCTCCTCTCCATTTTATTTCAAAATATAGTATACAAAACAATATCATTCTTTCATGTTCTTTCCAAAATAAAATATAGAGTATAACTCTTTTACATTTTGAATTTCCACTTACAATCAGTACAACATCTTTCCATTACAAACATTTAAAAGTTCATCCAATTCCAGTGGGAAATGTTACAATGAGATTTCATTTCACAAGAAACTTTCAAACTGTCTTTTCTCAGCTCCAGAATAGCAAAATGCATTCCTCTCATTCATCCAATTTGATCACAACAGGAGTAGGTGAAAGGAAATGATCTCCACCCAACTAAGACATCTAATGAAGAGGATAATCCATCCTTCTTCATTGGCCCCCGAGCCCCAACCATAATGCAATAAAATATGTGATCCAACTCATGACAACAAAAGGCTTCCACAAACACACATGCAACATTTTTACAATAAAACACATTCCAAAATAGAATGTAGTTTTACAACTACATTAACACATGACAAACAATACTAAGGCTTCATCAAGCAAGCCAAAGGAGCAAGAAGCTATGGGGGATGCTTGCTTATGCCTCCCAAAAGGGGAAATGGGTATCACCACCTAAGTTACAAACCGCCAAAAATAGTATATCAAAACCCTAACATTCCTTATGCCTCCCCCAAGTACCCTTATTCCTCACATTTCCTTATGCCTCCCCAACCTCTTATGGCACCCCATAACGAGTAAATAAATGCAATCTATTTCTTTGTAAGGTGGAACCCAAATCCCAACTCCCTCCACCCTTATACCTCCCTAAAAACACTTATTCCTCCCACAAAATAAGCCCCATAGTATTCTTCTACACCATTCCTAGGCCATCTAACCAACAACCCACAAACATGCCAAAACATTCACAAATTAACATTTAGATCTATATAAGAGAGCATTTCATGAGCCAAGATCTTACCTCTCTATGATGGAGTTATTCCAAATTCCAAAACAAAAATCTCTATCCCAATTCAAGTAATCCAAACATAGCCAAGCATAAGTATGCAACAGTTTTTCCAAAAATCCTTCAAAGCAACAATCCCTAAAATAGCAAGAAAATTTTCCTAAAAATGAAGTCTCCAAAGTGAAGCAACCCAAAAAAAAGAAAGGAATTCGAATTTAATAGAATAGGGAAGGGAAGAGGATAAGGTGGATCTATGTAGTATGCCATATCACACATCCTCCACCCAAATCCCAAAAGTCAACTTCATTCTATAATGCATAATAAATAGGTGGGTGAATAATATGACAATTTACTTCCACACTCAAATCCAACCCACACCCCAAAGGACTGAAATTGTTTAGGAAATAAGAGATAAAATATGCAGAATAATCCCTTACAGAATCACAATAGTAGAAACTAATATGTAGAAAATATTGCAGATCTCAAATAAAAGTGTAGAATAAATAACACAACATAGAAAGACAATATTTAACGTGGTTCACCCAATTTGGGCTACGTCCACAAAGAATCACTTGCTCTGATTTTAATACAAGCGTCCACTCACTCAATACAATGCCCGGATCTGTTTGGAGCTATGCTCAACAAACTCTACAAATTCACACCGGAACTCAAAAACACATTTGTAATGCATTTTCTTGTCTATGTATTATATGCATAAGACCATATAAATAGGCAACCGCTGCTTAAGCGATTTGATACAAAACTATGGGTATCGTACCATGGGAAAAAGCTGTGGGTATCAAAACCATGGGTAAAAAACCATGGGTATAAAAACAATGGGTAACCAAAACTATGGGCCCAAAAACAGCCCATAACGGTTACTCATTACCCATGGGTTAATAAACCACCCATGATTTTTTTGTAAAAATACCCGAGTGTAACACATAGAAGGTGTACCAAACTCTAACATGAAAATAGGCTCCACAAACATAACAAAATGAAATCACATAAGAGAAGTGCAATTAAAACATATAATTTGTCTTCCCAAAATACATTACAAAAGTCTAATTTTAACTCTCCAACCATAGGTACAGGTTGGTAAATAAATTTAAGAGGAATGCAACAAGTGTAACTTGTCCCACAATCCTACAAAATAGCCCCCAAGGACAATTTAGAATTTCTAAGAAGGTGGAGTGTTTCACACTCCAAAGTTAACTTACACATCACTTACACATCTCTTACAACACTTTAATCCAAAGCCAACAACTCTATTAATTACCTTCTTATGACATATTTGGTTTATTTATTTTAACAATATGGTTACTCATAATATTACACACCATTTAAAGAATAATGAAAAGGGTAAAAGCACCACAAAATAAACACAAGCAACCATAAACAAAGGGACCAAATAAAAGAAACACATAAAACCCCTTAATCACATTTAAAGGTGATTTCTGTCCATGTAAATCCCTAACAAAAATACAAGCACACACAAACAAAACATGTTTCCATAGTGACCTTGTTGAATTCATCTAGAATTCCAATGTGGTTGGTCTCTAATCCCCGATGTTTGTTGTGATAGTTTAACTTGGACAACACAAATACCTCCTTGACCTTGTGGCCATATGAGAACATCCAAAATTATATAAATATAATTCCCTAAATCATTTAGATATATGAATCACAACAACACCAAATAAATTTAACAAAATCATTTATAGTTTTATCAACAACTATATCATCATCCAATAATTTTCCATTTCTAGGTCTACTCATAATATCCAAACATCACAAGCCTGAACAACATCCATCATATAACCATGTCAAACAATATATCATCATCAACATATAAAATGTCTCTAATAATCATCATGCATCATAACTGAATCAAGTCAACAATACTCCATGATCTAACATCTATCATCATACTATAATAAGGTCCATAATCATGTCCATAATCTAATCAGCAGTATCATGATTAGTACCAAAAAGGTGTCAAAGGAAAGTGGGCACTACAATAGACCCGATCACTTTAATTGTGGGTATTTGTATTTTCTTAGCGTTGTTACCTTTGTGATGATATTGCCATTGTCTAATTTTTTTACTGTTATTACATGAACATTCTTATCTTTGTATTGGACTTTCATGCTTTCTTTTTGTGGCTATCCTTTAACACTTTGTGAGCTCTCCATGAGGGGTTTTGTCTTGTTACTTGCACTAATGCTTACCCGATTTCTTGAAATGACCGCCATGGTAGTTAATTCTGAAGCTTTGTTGCATTTAATGTTACTTGGTTTCTGATGAAGGGATTATTGTAGTTCTGCAACTTCATGCTTTAAGGTACCCTCTGATTTTTAAAAAATTTAGTAGCTCAAGTCAGCTCTTTATCGTGATGATTTTATTTCTTGTTCTTGCGGGTCACTACTCAAATCCACTTGGTCGTATTTTACAAATATATTACTATTTTCCTTACACGAAGGGGTTTTATTTATTTGATATCTTTTCACATACTCAGTCTCTAAACTCTATTTCTTTGATGATATTTTACGAGGTATTGAAGTTATGGTATGTTTTGTACCTTCTAATTTCTCTTATTAACTTGGTGATTTGATGATAGTTGTGGAACCTTAATGCTCGTCTTGTAAGTTTTGCACCTATACATTTACATTGCCACTCTGTATTGGATGGGTAAAACATGGATTCTAGAACCGTATGCGTTGTTCCTTATGGCTTCACATGTGTATAAACCTACTTGTGAAAATGCTAGAAGTTTGAATTCTACACCTTGTTTGACTTTAAGGCTTCATGAAGATGATACTTTTTGGCAGCTTTTCTCTAATATTTGGGACTTTAAATGATAAATTCCATGTTTACCATCTTACATAGTTCTTTTGTCTTACTTTGTGATCATGTTATATAACAATAAAAATGCATCTTTAAATCTTATGCAAGTCAACTCTAGATTCACAATCAATTGAAAAAGACATATTCCTTTTCTTCTTTCGTGGTATATAAATTTCTTCGCAATAAATCTGAACTTTCATTGGTATCATTAGGCCTTGATTCTCCTTGATTTCACTTCAAATCAGTAGAGAATGACTATTATAGATCTTTATTTTAACACTATGTTTATACATGACTGTTTGATATTTGCCTCATTTCAAAAGTAAAAATGGGTCTTCATTCAAATTTTGTAGCTTTAACCCATGTAATTACTAATTTTTTCATTGGAACCCCAAAAATGTGGCTTGGTTCCATATTTGCATAGATGCTTTATATATATATGATAACCTGGGAACTTGATTTATTTGTTGATAGTACACTTATTTCTTGATCTATCATCTTGTATCTCGGGTTTGATAATTTACAATATCAATTGCATGCTTGGAAACTTGATTTTGTACTTCATAGTTTTTGGTTGTTTTAAATACATTTGTATTTATTTCATCTTATAGAAATCTAGTAATTCTTTCAATAGCTCATTATTTGTTCACTTGTAAGCTGATCTTGAACTTGTAAAATCAGAAAAAGCGTAAATTTATCCTTATGGAAAATGTTGCTCTTGTTCACCTTGAGCTACAACTATTCTTCTCTTGATATAAGTATGATTTGAATCTGCAATTTATCTCAATTCTTACATACTTTGGTGGCTGTAATCTTTGATGATAATTGATCTCTTTTTCCTTATGTATCTTGATCAATATGACATAATTGTAGTTGATCAACATAAGATGTATTCTTTGATGTTTTAATTATATAGAAACTCTTGGATTCTTCTTCTTAATCAACTAAAATCACCCCTTATGCATTGTTTTTAGTACATTCTCATTACTATTTCCTTAAAAATACTCCTTCTGTGTCAATCATTAGTTGAGATGATGATATTCTCTTGTAGACAATAGGTCTAGGGATAGTATGAGACTACAATCTTGTTTTCTATACTACATAAGTGTACTTTATTTCATCTAGAAAACTGTACTTGATGGTTATGTTCAAAAGAATATGCCCTTGGAATTTTTACTTTAAGCATTGTGATAGACATGAAAGAATTATTTTATCTTAAAGAATGCTAACTACTTAAATTGAGCACATGTGCTTTGTTTCTATATCATACTTTTGATAATATCTTGGATCTGTATCCTTGACTTATGTAATGTACAATCTTACTTTTCTCCAAGTTATTCTAAAGTATAATTCGGTTTGGTATTATATGGAAACTCACGAATCTGATCAACATCATTATCTGGACTTTACGTATGCATTTCATTTTTAGAATTCATAGTACTAAACTTGTATTTCTTTTATAGATTGGTAGAACTATATCTTTATATATTCATCCTTCAGTTTGAACTAAAATAAATACACTTTTCAGGTTCAACTTGCAGAATGTAACACTTTTGATATGCATACACAATAGTTAGTGTTTATTTCCTTCTTATTACTTGTACCTACACATTTAGATAAACTAGTTAGAAAACATTAGGCTTTTTGGCCTCTCTTATGTTCTATAGTTTTCTTATTTTATCTTTATTTTTGTAATGATTCTAGAAATCATATCTTTGCTATAGAATCTGCTTTGTTACCAATTATGTATTTATCTACGATGTATCATATGCTTGTTGATGTCGATTGATTCATTTTCATGAAACTATTAGCACAAGTAAAATAATTGAACCTTAATCTAAATATCGGAAAATTATCTTTCCTTTTCTCGGGGATGATGATGGGCCCCGGATGATGCGAGAAGAAGAAGAAGATGAAGAAGCTACAAATTGGATGAAGACCAACGAGAAAACATGTAGGAAAGGATTGGTTTTCTCTATATTCTTCTTCTTTTAGCTTTGTGTACATGCATATTTTGTTGTAGTAGTTATAAGTTACATCCCATGGCTTGTATGGGAAATATTCTAGTTCCTCATAAATAAATGACATTTAATTTATGTACTCGAGTTGTATATTTATTTCTACTTTCAGCATGATGGATATTGATTGTATAGCATAATAAACAACTGAAACACATATTTAAATGTATTAACATGAAGAAATAAAGAGCTTTAAAATACCTCATTGTAACTTAATAATGAACTCTCTTTCTTTTGAATTGTAACTATGTTTATTGTTCCACAATTTAGTACTCCACCTAAACCGTGATTCCCACCACCATCAATGCAATAAATTAGTCTTTTGTGGATTTTGTGTTTCCTTGCTGAAGATGAAAATGTAATGATAGTCTATGTGAGTTGTTACATTTTTTAACAACACACATAATTACTGATTACAAGTAAATAATCAATTATTCCAACTAAAAACATGATAATATTGTAATGCATTCCACTTGTTAGGTCCACTCCATCAATACCATCCATCGTAACAAAGTTTTGAGTTACCCATTTTTCCACAAGTGCAATAATTACCAACATTTCTAACGATCCTATGGGGAAAGATGCCTACTAGCTTGTAGACCAGTGCCTTCTTCTTGTTCATTGGGTATGAATTTAAAACACATAACTAAAATTGCCTTTCCAAAAACAAACTAAAGTGGGAAAGGATCTAGAAACTAGATAATGTGCTTGAATGTACTTAATGAATTGAAAAACATTAGAATGTGCATGAAGCACTTAATGAAAGGGAAATCCTACTCTAATAGACACTATATGATTTTCAAAAATAGTGTTTAAGAAACATACCATTCATAGGAATGGGAATTTCTTCTCCATTGAGCCTTGAAAGATGAAATCATGTATGGACCAAGTCTAGATTGTATCGAACTTCTTGTGGTTTCTGACTTTACACGATCAACATCCCATTTTAACAAAATGTCTCCTTCATTGAAGAGTTTGAAGTTAGCCTTCTTATCAAACATTTTCTTAATGTGTTTTTGATTCTTTTCCATGTTCAGATGAGCTTGATCTCTTAGCTCCTACAACTCCATTAACTCTACATAACAAACCTGCAATGGTTCATTCTCAAGTATTTCCGTCTGATTTAGCAAATCTAAGGTAGGAAACTCAACGATATGGGATTTATTTCCTCTCTTACATAAACAAGCTTGTACGGTGAATTGCCAAATGATATTTTAGGAGTCACTCTATCAACCCAAAGTGCAGAATTCAACATTAGATGCCAAGCTCTTTGGTTATTTTTGAGTGTTCTTCTAATGATCCTCAAAATATTTTTAGTACTTTCAGTTAATCCATTACCTTGTAGGTAATAATTAGATGATGTACTTAAATTAATTTCATGCTTGATAGCCCAATATGTTACCTTTGCACCTAGAATCGCTAAGGCATTATACGAAATGATAGTTGTTGGAACACACAATCTACAAACTATACCTACATAAAAGGATAATATCAAAATTTCATTAGCTTATTTTAAGGCCATTGCTTCGTTCTAGTGTGTAAAATAATCTATAGCAGTCAAAATGTAATTGTGTCCTTGTGACTAGGGTGGATTTATCATGCCAATAAAGTCAACACCTAACTACATGAATGATTGATCCACCTTTGAAATAGGTGCGGGACAACAAAGCTAATTGTTCTTTTCCAAAAAGAAAGTACATTTCTTACACTTTCTGATCCATTTGAAGCAATCCTTGAATATGTTGGACTAATAGTAACGAACTTTCATAATTTTTACAGCTAAATTACGTCTTTGAAAAATGATCTCCTAAAGGTCCGTCATGGAATTTAGATA
The DNA here is from genome assembly GCA_018340775.1 of Taxus wallichiana var. yunnanensis. NCBI lineage: Eukaryota > Viridiplantae > Streptophyta > Pinopsida > Cupressales > Taxaceae > Taxus > Taxus wallichiana. Next base: position 763,554,100 of record CM031235.1, on the reverse strand, counting down.
AGAATTGTTGAATTCTATCATAAATAATACATCATAACAAAATTCCATTTATATCTCTTTTAAATAACACGTCATCAATGAATACATAAGGTACAACATGTAACCTGAAATACCTTTATTTATTCTTTTCCATACCTTCTCGGATAAGTATCGTGTTGTAAGTTATTAACTGAATCAGTCATTCATCTTGATTCCTGAACTTCTTTGTTAAGATCAGGTTGCTGATTTTCTTGTTGTACTAGGGTATTTGACTAATATGTAACTTCACATGTTGTTCTAGATCTTCATATTTTGCATCCTCTTGTTTTTCATATCAGCAATTAGATGATCATACAAACCTTTTCCTTGAACTATTTTTGTAACATGGATATCAACATCGTATTCCATAACTTTTGTAATCCATCCTGCTCTCTTCTCCTTCATCTCTTTGTTTAACAATAATGCTTTCACACTTAGATGAGAAACTAAAACATGTATCTTGTTATTGGAAATCATGTACTTTAAATTTTTCAATCCCCTAACTACTTAAAGTACCTATTTTTCAAGAAATGTGTACCTTGTCTCGTAGTCATGTAGACTTTATCCAAAGAAAGCAATTGGCTGCTTAGTGTTTTCCTCATTAACTTGAGTTAAAATAGCTGAAATGGTCTCATCTCTTGCAAGTGTATGCATTGTGAAATATTTATCAAAAATTGGATTTGCAAGAGTATGAGCTTGTGAAACGGTTGTTTTAATTGCTTCAAATCTTTTTCTCCCTTCACTGTCCAAGAGAAAGTCTTATCTTTTTTTAACATAGTTGTTAATGGCTTGAATAATGCTATAAAGTTTGGAACAAATCTTCTAGCAAAGTTGATTTTTGCAAGAAAATTTTGTAATTCTTTCTTATGATGAGGAAAGGACAAATGTGAAATAGCTTTGATTCTGAAAGGATCAATAGCTAAACCTTGTTTAGAAATAATATGACCAAGCAATTTACCTTGATGTACTGAAAAAATTGACATTTTGGGATTCAAAGATATTCTGAATTGTCCACAAAGCTGGAAGGTCTACCTTAAATGCATTAGATGTTCATCAAAACTCTTTAAAAATATAGTTACATCATCTAAGTAAACCAATAAGCATTTCTTTAATAAATCAGCATGAAAACCCATGTCCATTGCACGTTAAAACATTGCATCGACATTTGAAAGAGTGAAAGGAATTCTTTTATAAGCATAAGTGCCCCACATAGTGGTAAAGGATATTTTGTATCTATGTTCCTCATGCACAAGGATTTGATTTTATCTACTGTAGCCATCTAAAAGAGACAATTTCTCTCAAAGAAACTCTTCTAGAAATCGATCCATATTTGGCGAATAATGGTATTTTAGTGAATCTTTTTTAAGGTATCTAAAATCCACACATAGCCTAATTTATCCATTCTTTTTTTGAATGGGAACAAGATTAGTTACCCAATTAGAATGCTTAACTGGAAAAATAATACCTAATTCAATTAACTTAGATAACATTTTTCTCTTTAATGGCTCAATTTTTGGATTTACTGAGGCCTTTGCTTTTGCCTAACTCGGCTTGGAATTTGGCTGTAACTCCATTGTATGTTGAGCTGTAATTCTTTACATAACTTGATAAATGATTATTTTTCAGTTTGAAGAACATACCTTTCAAGTAAATAGTTTCTTTTCATTATCCACCAAGATTTCTTTGTAGTTATCTCGTGTGAGTTGAAATATTTCCTTTGTCCTTTCTTAAGCGATCATCGAACTAAAAATTTCTTCTAGAGTGACCAATCCTTGAGGCAACTTGTTTATCTTCAATCAACAATTTGATCACCATAGAAGTGATGTAGTTTTCTTGATTTATTGTAGAAAATTTAGCTTCTTGCTATAAAAATCAGTAGATCTATTCATCATCTTTGAAAATTTTCCAATTCTCTTCATTGTCGAATCAAGGTTTGATAATTAACTTTATATGTGGTTGTACTTTTTTGTTTTCCATATGGGTACATAAAAGTTGGCACCAACTACTGCAAGTCTGTCTACATGCTTATTTTCAGCTCTTGAGACAAATTGAATGTTCATAACATCAAAATAATCCATTAAGTATGAAAATCTATGTTTTTAAGACTTTAACAATGAATTCTTACACACATTAAAGTTTTTAACTTGATTAATAAATAATTTTGAATCACCGAAAACTATTGGTGTGAGTTATCCTATGTGTCCTCCTCACATATTGGAGGGTCATCTCACAAGGGTTAGGTTTAGGGTTTACTTATTGAGTCATGCACTAGGATTACTTAGCACCCTATATGTACCCTTTTACTATTAATTTATGAGTATGCCAAGACACTCCGCTATCTTTTTCTTATGAGGAAGCTTTATTACGTTATGCAAGTTATTCGATTATTGATTGATTCTTCCTTATGGTTACGTTGGAGCCATTGCGATTCAACTTGAGTGCAACTTAATTGTGGTGCACGCTTTTTATATGATTCACAACTCTTTTATGGTATCAGAGCTGAGATCGGGTAAACGTGCACTTGTTTATTTAAGTTGTGATTACTCTTGTTTTTGTTTTTTTAAAACTCCTCGTGCAAGTTTTCAATCATTATTTTCTAGTTTTTCCTTGCTAACGTATTTAACTTCTTGCTCTTGGAAATTTTCCATGTTATTCATGCATGTACAAGTCTCCTTGATTTTTTTCAGGGGATTTTGTAGCTAGATTTAGCTTCTACATCTAAATCTAGCAGATCAGCAAAAAATAGAGAATTTTCTAGTTTTTTTTTTTAAAAAATTATTAAACTAAAAATTCTTTAGATCTCTCGTTTTCTCTACGGATTTTCTTTTTTGTTGTTTTTTTTGTAGATTCAGGTTCAAAACTATATACTGGTTTGTTGCAATGTGTTTGTGTTTCAAAGCTTTAGTGATTTGCATTTTTTACAAGTTCATTCTGCCCTAATCTCCTACAAACTCCTTCCTGACAGTCATTTTTCTTGGCAGATCATTTTTTGCTGTGTGTTTGGTGAGTCCTCTCAGTCTCTGTGGCCATGACACCTACATTCCCATGTTTATTTGAGTGGCCGAGCTATTCTTCAAACCTGCAAGCTCGTGGCATGCTTGTGCTTGTGGTTGAATCTACCCGTGGTATGCTCGTGGTCATGGTCTCCTCCCATCTTCCTCTAACCTACCACGGCCGGATCTCCTCCTCCTCGCCTGTGTGTTGCCATCCAAAGCTCCTATCTTTTGGTTCTGCCCCTGCACTTCTAATCGCTCACCATCTAAGGCTCCTCCAACAAACAACAAAACCTACGAGCTCCCTCCACAGCTCTCCCGCCGCCGACCGCAACGAGCTTCCTCTCTAAGGTTTCTTCCAAACTCAGGTGCCCAGGATCCTCCACACGTATTTTTTGGTAAGTTTCCATTTGTTGTTTTTTTGTAATTTTTTTGGATTTTTTGGTAAAGTTTCTCATTGCTTTTTTGATCCGTATTTTTTAAATAAATACTTTCCAATTTTTTAATATCACAAAATATTTTTTATGTTTTTAAAACAAAACAAAAAGCTATTAAAAGTTTGGTAAGTATCTTTTAAATTCTTACTAATCAAATCAAAAAGCTTACGCATTTTTTAAGTTTTTAAATCTTTGAAAGTATTTTTTAATATTTTAAATTAGGATTTTCTTAAAAAAATATTAATTAATCATATTTAATTAGATATTAAATAATCGTAATAAATTAAATTAATTTTATTTGCGATTATAATTCACGATTAGTAAAGTATTAATTATCGGCATTTAAAATAACGTTATACTCATTTTTTGGTCCTAAACTGCTCTAAATTTAGCTAACTTGAACATTTCCGAATGATACTTTATTACACCTTATTGTCAATTTTTTTCTCTAATTGTGCATTCAAGTGTGCAGTGACACTCTATGCCTACTTTTGTCTTCTAGGAGCATTTTCCGCCTTCTGAAAATCATCGGGATTCTTTTTGAATCCTTATTCAAAAATATTGTCTTTTTATACACTTATTATTGCTTTACTGACTAGTGAGCGCATCTCGCCATGATCTGCACTAAGGGGGTTTCATTTGTGATGTGAGACACTTATTCTCACAACCGGGGTTGGCTTTCGCATCCTTGATTTTTTTTTCTTATGCTTGTTTACGATGTCCTATTAGCTACGCTCCACGAAACATTGTTGTGGTCTCCTCTCTTGTGCGTTATTACACTTGATTCCAAGACGAGTTACCAAGTGTTTCAACCCACAAACAAGGACCTGATTGTAATCAATGACTAAACTATAAAGTTCCGAAAGCAAGGGGTTGTTATATTGTCCTAGGTGGTTGTGTTTTTTTTCTAAATTTCTTTCTCTCTCTCTCTCACTATGGATGCACTTTTAATTCCTTTACTTATGCCATTCAAATTTTTTGAATGGAGATTGAAAATAATAATGAAACTAAGGGGTAAAGGGTTATTCCGCATCACCATGGGAACTAAGACTAAACCAGATGACGAACCTGAAAAATTTAAGTGGTTAAACCATAGTGATGAAGCTTTAGGTCTTCTTTGCATGTTTGTTTCTCCTTACTTGCTCTTCCACATTAAGGCATCCGAAACACCTAAATCTGTGTGGAAAACATTGGATGTGATGTTTAGACAACTAGATGACATAAGAGTGCATGAGTTGGAAAATGAACTACTAGGGTTAAATCCTAGTGACTTTGAAAACCTACAAGCTTTCTTCTCAAAATTTGTCCACATTAGATTGTTGTTAAAAGGATGTCAAGTAGAGAAGAAAGATTCTCAATTGATCTTTTCGATTCTCTCTAAGCTAGGTCCCGAGTATTATGTCTTCATGTCAACTTTCTACGCTACAAAAGCTACTTTGGGTGATACTTGAACTATTCCCTCCTTTGACTGTTTTTCATCCCAACTCATTTGAGAATAGGAAAAACTCGTTCAAATGGGGTCTCTCAAGTCTAAGTCACATGCCCTTATAGCAAGTACTAGCAAGGGAAAGAATACTGAAAAGAAGAAAGAAAGAAAGGATCAACCTAAGAAAGAAACCAAGATCAAACCTAAAAATGACACAAACACTTCGACTTCTGAGCCTAAGGCACATAAAAGCAAGTTTTTGTGTTCTTATTGCAAGAAGTCTGGTCATGAAGAGCACCGCTATTTTTGTAAATAGATGGATCGCTTATCTCATTTACTTGAGAAGAATAAAATAAGTGTTCCTGAATCCATAAAACAAAGTGCTCTGAAGGCCGAGTTTTCTACTACAAAAGGTTCTAAAATGATAAGAAGAAAGGAAAGGCCCTTGTAGCCAGAGTTACTCCTTCATCGATGTGGATTATAAATTTTGGTGCCTTGCACCACATGGGTTCTTCACATGTTGAGTTTTCCAACATCGAACCTTGTGGAATGTCCCAAATCATGATGGGTAATGACATGATAGTGTCAGTTTTAGTAGTGGATCGGTAGAGATGGATGGGGGAATATTTAACCAAGTGTTGAGTGTTCTTGATCTCTCTACGAATCTCCTATCGGTTTACCAAATTACTCACCTTGGTGAAGGAATGCGAGCGGAATTTGGTCCTAACTTGGTGATTATTTGTGAGCTTAACAATGACACTACAATGGCTGAGGGAAAGGTAGATCACCATACATGGTTGTACACCTTATCCCACTTCTAATTATATGCCCAATACCTTTCTCACTCATGCAAATGAGGTTAGTAAGTTATGGCATGAGCATTTTGGACATCTAAATTATCACTACCTTAAACAATTGAGCTAAAACGAAATGGTCAATGGGTTACCCCATGTCAAGTTTTTAAGGGTCTTTGTGAGGGTTGTACCCTTGGAAAGCATCCTGAAAAGAAATTTGACAAAGGAAAAGCCTGAGAGCTACTTGTCCCATGGATCTTGTTCATAGTGACATTTGGTCCATTTCCTTCTCTTTCGTTTACTAGAGCTCTTTATGTGTTAAACTTCATTGATGAATTTTCATGATATACTTGGGTATATTTTCTTAAAATTAAGTCTGAAGTCTTTGAACATTTTCAGAACTTTAAGGCTGTTGATGAGAAATAGGAGGAACGGTCTATCAAGGTTCTTGAACCGACAATGGAGGTAAATATGTAAATAATAGGTTCATGGATTTCTGTACTTTTGAAGGGATCTCTTTGTAGTATACAATTGCTTATAGCCCTTCACATAATGGAGTTATAGAAAGAAAGAACCATACTCTTAAGGAGATGGCCACTTGTATGATTCACTTGAAGTCTCTTCCTCCGTAGTATTGGGCCAAAGCAGTTAATTGTGTAAATTACATTCAGAACCGTGTTCCACACAAGGTAGTAAGAGGGATGACACCCTTTGAAGCTTGGTTTGGATGCAAGCCTGATGTTGAGCACTTTCAAGTCTTCGGATCCAAGGCTATGGCTCGGATTCCCAAGAAGAAATGCAAGGCCTTGGAACCACAATCCAAACCTTATATCTTTGTAGGGTATCCTGATGGCGTGAAGGGATATCGATTGATGAATCCTACTTCTCATGAGCTTTGTATTAAGAGAAGTGTTAAGTTTGATGAGTATTCTTTGACTTCTACTTCTCCACCTATTGAGGTTATTCAGCTTGTTGGTTCAATTTGGACTCATTAGATGATGACATTGTTGAGTGTGCTCCTCTTCTTGATCCTCTCGACCATCAGACCTCTGAGTATTCTAATTCTAACAGTAGTGATGATGAGGACTATGTCCCTTCTCACTCAAGTAAAGAATCTTTAGAATTTGAGCCTGATCCTCCTGGTCCTCTTTGGGATAGGAAAAATTTGTAAAGTGTTGGAGATTTAGTTAGAGATACATCGGATATGAGACGTACTCACTCAGATTTCATTGGAGCCCACTCTTTCTTCACCTCTGTTTCTTATCCATGGTCTTTCTTGGAGGCTTGTGGTATTCCTGAGTGGGATTCTACCATGGATGAGGAGTATTCCTCTCTCACGAAGAACAATACTTGGGATCTCACCTCTCTTCTGAAAGGAAGAAAAATTGTTTGGTGTAAGTGGGTGTTCCAAACAAAGTATGGAGTAGATGGAGACATCAAAAAGTTTAAAGTGTGATTAGTAGATAAGGTTTTTCCCGGATAGATGGGGTTGATTATACTTGAAACCTTTTCTCTGATTGCGAAGATGACTTCTATTCGACTAACCCTAGCCATTGCCACAACAAAAAATGGAATGTCCATCAAATGGATGTTAAGAGTTACTTTCCTCATGTAACCTAGAGGAAGAGATCTATATGGAACAACCTCTAGGTTGTGTCCAATATCCCTCCCTCATTTGTAAGTTAAAGAAGTCTTTTTATGGCCTCAAAAAGCCCCTCGGGCTTGGTATGCCAAGATGGACACCTTTTTACTTACATCAGGGTTTACTAGGTGTCACTCTGATCAAATGTTTATATTCTACGATAAGATGACTCCATACTCATTCTTGTTCTCTATGTTGATGACTTGTTGATCACATCAAGTTATTCCTCTATTATTGATTACTTGAAGATCACCTTGGCCAACAGGTTTTCCATGACTAACTTAGGTCTGCTTCATTACTTCCTTGGGATCCAGATTTCACAATCTGACTCGGAATTTTGATTTCACAACCTAAGTATGCTCTTGATTTTCTAGCTCATTTTTAGATGTCTGATTGTAAGTCTTCTCCTACTCCTTTTCTTTCAGGGGTTAAGTTGGTTTCAATTTCTCTACCCCTTGGTTGATGGTACTCTTTATCGACATTTGGTGGGGAGCTTGATTTACGTGACTCACACTCGACCAAATTTATTATATGTTGTTGGGATCATGTCCAAATTCATGCAGGAGCCACATGAGTTACATTGGAAAGTAGATAAATGGATCCTTCATTATGTTTGTGGAAGTTATAGTGATGGCATTCACTATTATGGAGAGGTATATATCGACTTAATTAGGTTCATAGATTCTGATTGGGCCGGTGACTTAGATCATTGGAAATCTACTTCTGGCTATATTTTCTCTCTTGGTTCGGGTCCTATTAGTTGGTCTAGCAAGAAGCAAAATGTAATTGTGATATCATCTACAGAGGTAGAATATAGATGAGTAGTTAACAATGCCACATAAGCTATTTGGCTATAGGGTATTCTGACAAAGTTTGGCATCCACTTTCGGCAGCCTACCATTATCTAATGTGATAACACGAGCAATATCTCCATTTTCAGAAATCCAGTTCACCATCAGCAGATGAATCACATTGAGATTCATATGAACTTCATACGATAGCTTATTCATGATGGTATCATCGACATTCAATACATTCAGATAGCTGATCAGATTACAAATTTATTTACCAAGCCCTTCACTAAGATGAAGTTTCTTCACTTACGGTCTCTTCTTGGGGTGAGGTCTTGTACAGTTGCTCATCTTCTTCGGGCTATGTAGTCCTTCTTTTCTTCTTCTTCTTCTAGGAATATGTTGTTTGTATATGGGCACCTTATCAGGCCTTTAGTTTCAGGCCACATTGACACATCTTTCTTAGTTGTTTAGGAGTGTCTTCTCTTTCCGTCTGACTCATCATAGCCGCTACCCCAACTTCAAGGAAGGAGGGTGTTGGTGTGAGTTATCTTATGTTTCCTCCTCACATATTGGAGGGTAATCTCACATGGGTTAGGTTTAGGGTTTGTTATTGAGTCATGCACTAGGGTTACTTAACACCCTATATGTACCCTTTTACTATTCATTTATGAGCATGCCAAGACACTCATTGTATTTTTCTTATGAGAAAGCTTTATTCTATTATGCAAGTTATTCAGTTATTGATTGATTCTTCCTTGTGATTATGTTGGAGCTATTGTGATTCAACTTGAGTGCAACTTCATTATGGTGCACAGTTTCCGATATGATTCATCAAATCTTTCAAAATCTTGTAAAGTATTGATACCTCTCATTCGGCCCATCAAAGCCATGGATTAACAAATCATATTTAGCTACATTACAAGTACAATAAAACTACAAAATTAAAGCTAAAAATTTTCTTTCATTTGAAGGGGAAGTAAGCATTAAACGTACACCTTGTCCTTTCTTTTTTTAGTTCCATTGAAATGAAGCTTCCATAGTCTTGTTATTTTTTCTATTTTGGACAACAAGGGAATTGGTGCATTTTCTTAATGCAAGCAATAAACACCAAAAAAATCTTCTTCTACTTATTTGAAAGGGTTAGAAGCATCTTCTTTTTTTTTTTTCATCCATAAATAGATAAGAGACGCCATCTAGTGTAGAAACATGTGTTGTAACATCAAAATCGGTGATCTAAAACCGCATAATTTTCTGCAAAGATTTAAAGCATGTGGCTCAATATGAAATCTAGCCAAAGTATTTTAATTTATGATAACCTTGGTTCCATATCTTGTATTAAAGAAAAAATGACCAATTTGAAGAGAGATAACCTCCTTATTTTGCTATAAAATCTCATGATAAACGTAGGAAAAGTAGGCGAGTAAATCCACAATAGTTACATCTTGTAAAATAGCAACATTGGGACAAACATGTAAGATTACCTCTAGATTTCTAAGAATACCAACTATGTTGGTTGTTTTTCCATCTAGCTGCAACATGTTTTTCTCTGTAGGTTCATATTGTAGGCCCAATTTTTCTACAATTACTTTTGGCATAACTATGCTACTTGCACCACTTTCAACCATGTAGTTATGAACTAAATGGTGTCAAACAATTAGAGATAAATAAAATGGTGGTGGCTTCTTGATGTCTTGAGCATTTAAGACCTTTTAAACCATCCATTTAAGCTCTTTAATGCAGTCTTGCTCCATTGTTACAAGGACCAGTTCTACTTTCTGGGTTTCCTTTTACGTTGATTTTGAAGAAATCTACGCTTTAGGAAGCTTGTGAGAAAGTAAATCTCATTTTCTTGGAATAGATAGAGCATCCCGAATTGAAATATTAATATTATGCTTCTTCATTACATCAACAATGTTAAAAGAATAAACCATTTTTGAAACGACTTCTACCATCTTAGCATAAGCTTCAGAAAAGCCGACTTTGCTTGATACCTTTTGAAATCTAAGATATGAAGCATCTTCTTGGATCAAGCTATAATTGTTTTCATTGGTCCTATTGAGCGTAAATGCTAGCTGTTTTTTAGGAACAACAGAATCTGTTAGTTATTATCTCGCCATGTAGTTGCTCTTTTATCGGTGACTATGGGTAGAACCACCTGTTTTCTTGTTTTTCTCTCTCTCGGTCCTTATCTTGGGATCTATTTGTTACTACAATAAAATCTTCCTCCCCAAAGCTTACCAAAAATTTTTTTGTGGTTTCGACTATGAGCTTCTTACTACCCACCCTCTATTTGAGGCATGTACAATGCTTCGAGTTGAGGTTGTGTAACAATGCTTATATTCATGAATATACTTGGGAAATTGAAATCTAAATGAGGTTGATTGCAAGGTTGACACCATTCCTCTGAAACCATGTTAACTGGAACAAGAGTGCTAGATGAACTATGATATTTTGGGTCAAACTACCTTGGCTGATATGGTTGTCTATAATTCTTATTTTGTTGATAAGGCTTCCTATTATGTTGATTTTGTTGATTTTTATATAAGAAGCTTGATATGGCCTGCTATGCTATGCTAAGCTAACTTGTTTTCAATTGATGTTAATATGTTACCCATAGTCTGCAAAGCTTTGAATACATCATCTAATGAAGCTAAAATAGTAGGCTCTATAATGGTAATAAGCTATGTAATAGGTAATAAATCTGTTATAAGAGGCATTAAAGGCCTTGGTTCCAATTTACTAGCTTGAATAAGGCTATTTTAAGCTTAAATAGAAATATCATAAGTCAGTTGAGAGAGTATCTCCTCCCATGGACTTAATCATAGTTGAAATATAATTATTTAGGGCTCTAAGATAATAAATAAAAGCATGATTAGCTTGAGGCTTTACTCTTGTTGGAATTCTTTCCCAATTTCTAGCAAAATAGATATTAAAACTGACCATAAATCATGAGGGGCTCTTCTAATTGTGGATAGCTAATCTATGAGGGATAAATGATCATAATGATCTTGAAATTGCTTAAGTAATTTTTCTCCCAACTCATCCCAAGTTCTTATGATCCCAATTTCTAAGGTTCTAGCAAGGTTTTCCCTTTAAAGGATGCGAATAAAGTCTTAAGGCTACATCTTCATGAGTTATGTTCTAAACAACATAGAGGGCTGCAACATCTTTGATGTACTCTGTGGGAGTAATCTAATTTTCACTAGTGAATGAAGGTAAAAATTTTATGGAGGCATTAAGAATATCATGATAAACTTGAATTACTAAAGGGATACCGTTAGTAAAGGTTACAAAATTCCTAGGTGGCTGAATAGCCATTGGAATAACTAAAATTTGAACAAAATATTAATATGTGGTGAAGGAATATTAGGAAGAGGGTTATCAAAACCAGGCCTATTATAAGGTAAGGTATTACCAACTCTTCTTCTTTTTTCGAATTCAAAGGTAAAGAAATAAACTAACAATGAATTCCTCTTACCAATGATCTCGTGGTCACTTTAGGCATAGAACATGCTTTGCAATGCTGGTCTGAAATTGCTTTACTGGATTTGCCAAATAAATCTTTTGATCTTTAGAATAAAATGTTACTGACTTGTTGTAAAGTGACATTTTATTTTGTTGTAAATCTACTATAAGTTTCTTGCAGATCTGATTTTTGTCCCACCTAGCGTGCCAAAAACTATTCTCTCAAAAGTGTACCCTGTAGAGATATGATTGTAGGCATTCTAAGCTTTCTCTGTATGTCTCTCTTTCGTAGATATAATGAAAACACCTCAGGGTCTCTGGGTATACCAATTTTTGAGGCCGGTTCTTTTTTTTAGATTATCCTAAACTAATTTTTAGGGGTTTTGAGGGTGAAAAGATTACTATAAATGAATTGAAAACTGGGGTAATATACCAAACTTGATGAGGGCTTTGACAGAGTACATGCACAATTAATTTGAGAATGGATTTTGGTTGGAGAAACCAATAGTTTTTAGTAGAATATTAAGGAAAAACTCTTGATGTGTTGAGGGAATGAATCACAAAAACAACGACAATAACATGCACACTAATATTATGTAGAAATTAATAAATTTACAGCAAGGTAAGATGATTAATTAGGGAATTTGAAATTCACAAGAATTAAAGAGATATACACACCACTTTGTAAATAATTGGAAATGCGTAAGTCAATTCTCATTCAAAGGGAAAACTGACAAAATATGCTTCAACACTCCTATGTACAAAAATTCCTCCTTTTGCTTTGTAATTGCACACAATATATAGCAAAAATTATTCACTCATCCCATCCTAAAAATAGGCTAAAATTGTACTCACCCATGCATCTTATTTTTATCCTTTATCATGAATAAATAAAGGAATATAATAAACATGTTAATACAATGAGGCATTAATAGCCTTGATTACTAAAATAGATCCTAGTCAAACTATATTTCACTGATCTATTTTTAACAAAGTAAGATAAATAATTTGGATAATAATATCCTTTCCTTACTGTGTAAGTCTCCTCCAATGTGCATGCAATCTCTTTCTTCTAGTGCTTGATGTGATACTTACAAATTGATCAACTCATAGTGATAAAATTAGCACTTTAATCCCACTCCCTTGGATGCACATGCAAAAATAAATCTCCTGTGTGAGAAAATAATTTTTTTATTTTCAATACTTTGCAAAATATTCACCCATGTATTCCATCATAATGGGGACCACCTTTCATTATGATGTCAACACTTCCTCTGTGTTCTTATGATTAGATGTAAAATTGACTCTTGTGCACATAATACCATTGTTTTCATTCTAACCTTCCCACCGTGGACACCACTTGATATGTGTGCACACTTGTCTTCATAGGGGTTTTGAAATACTTGAGGCCCATAATCGTGCATAATATAAATTCATATTTGACTTGGACATGGGCATAATAACCATTGTTATAATTTCAAATAATAATCATATTGATTGTTCACCTTGGCACATACTTGGTCTCCCATTGAATATTTATTGCACTTTTGAAAATAAGGTCACAAGACCCTTTTGCATAGTTAATGGTGTATATATTATTGATTAGACCTTATCTAAGGTCATATAATGATAACATTAATCTGGGATCAATCCCATTTGTGATGATGACTCACCCCATTATTTGTTTTGGCACATTCTATTATTGACTAATGATTATCATAATTTTTGAAAAGTCACGACGTAAAAGGACCCCTTATATTTAATCATTGCATAATTGTTATCACAAGCTAATTTGTGGCCAAGACTATAGTTTGAGCATAATTATGAGGGGGGGAAATTTGTCCAATTTCTAATGTTGTGTTGACCCTTTTGTGTTGTCGGTGGAAACTTAACTCAGGTTACGAATAGGGTTTCTAACCTTGTAACACGTGTATTATTTGTTAACCTTGGTTGAGATAAGGGTTTTTTGAGCACTTTGTTGATATTTGTACTCACTTACCTATTCATCATTGATCCTCTAAGAATCCAAATTTGTATTGATTTTGGCTTAACCGACCCTGCAACTGATTCATGGCCATTTGATCTTGGTACTTTGTTGATCTCGAACAATTGATTTTTCACTTGGTAGTTGGCTTTTGTTAGCATCTGACACCATCGATTTTCTACATGGTTGATTTATCACCTTTGATTCTTAACTCACTTATTGAGTTAGGTTACCGTGGGTTGGTTGGGTGAATGTGTTTATTTATAGTCTAAGATCCATTATTTCATTTGCATTCCCATTTTGGAGGGCAAATCCTTGGCAAATTTATTCCATATTGTCATTAATATTTGATCTAGAAGCTCATTTCCTTTGCAAAGCTATATTGTGTGAAGTTTTGAGTGTGGATTTTTAAATTCTCTACCCTCAATGATACTTTCAAGCTCTATTTTGAATTCTGAGGCATTTGGATGCCATTTTTGTGAAGATTTGAATGTGAAACTTTCTTGTATTTTGTTACTTGAGCTCTTGATTTATCTCTAATTTTGAAGATTGTTTATTTAAATCCCTCATGGAAGTACTAATCAAGGCATCACGAGCCTCGATGAGCTTCTATAATATTTCTTTGAAATCTAGTTGTACTGTCCACTATTGATCTTTATTTTGATCTCGAGTTGGGTCTAGGGCCTTCATTTGAAGCTCACTATGGGAGTATTGTTTATCGTTCTTGGTCCTCTGGTGGGTTTACGCACTTGGAGCTTGAAATTTGATCTAATTGTCATATTTTGTTTCACTAGCTCTAAAGATATTTTGAAGGTTTCTATAAACCGTATGCTAAAGTGGTAAGTTCTTTGTCAATCTTTGCAAAAGTATGAAGATTATAAACGAATCTAAAATACCTAATGTGATGAATAAAACTATGAAGATCTGCATTTGATAGATTCCTTTTTAACTATAGTATTCTTGTTTTTGTTATGGGTATTTTTCCTTTCTTACTATATAGATGCCACTCTTTTGCTTCATTGTTTTCCCCGAAATCTTTGTTTTCTTGCTAATACAATGCTATAGATCTTAACACCGTAATTTTGGGTATTTGCATTTTCGAGCATTGTTACCTTTGTGATGATACTACCATTTTTGGTATTTTTTTATTGTTACTACATGAACATTATTATTTCTATATTATAATTTGATGCTTTCTTTCGATGGGTATCCTTTAATACTATGTGATCTCTCTATCATAGGTTTATTTATCATTCCTTGCAATAATGGTTACATGTTGCTTCAATAGCCACCATGGTAGTTATGTAATGTTACTTGGTTTCATGATGAAGGGATTCTTTTAGTTATGTAACTTCATGCTTTAAGGTATCCTCTTATTTTTACGCTTTTATAGTAGTTTGAGTCATCTCTTTATTGTGATGATTTTTTTTCTTGTTCTTGCAGATCATTCCTCAAATCCACTTTGTCGTATTTTACGAATATATTGCTATTTTCCTTACATGAAGGGGGTTTTTGATTTATGATATCTTTGCACATACTCACACTCAAAAAATTTTCTCTGATTATCTTTTCTAGGTATTGAAGTTATGGTAAATTTTGTACCTTCTACTTTCTGTGGTTAACTTGGTGATTTGATAATAGTTGTGGAACCTTAAGGCTCTTCCTCGTAAGTTTTGCACCTATACATTTGCATTGCCACTATGTCTTGGATGGGTAAAACATGGTTTCGAGAACCTTGTATGTTGTTCCACATGGCTTCACCTATTCATAAACCTACTTGGTGAAAATTCTATAATTTTAACATACCGGTGGTTGCAATCTTTGATGATAATTGATCTCTTTTTCCTTATGTATCTTGATCAATATGAAATAATTGTAGTTGATCGAATAGAATGTATTCTTTTATGTTTTAACTATTAAGAAACTCTTGGATTCTTCTTTTGAATCAATTGAACTCACCCCTTATGCATTTTTTTAGTACATTCTCATTACTATGTCCTTAAAAATACTCTTGTGTCAATCATTAGCCGAGATGATGATATTCTCTTGTATACATTAGCTCGGGGATAGTATGAGACTTTGTAATATTATTTTTACATTGCATAAGTGTAATTTATTTCATCTCACGTAAACTATACTTTACGTTTATGTTCAAAATAATGTTCCCTTAGAATTGGTACTTTGATCATTGTGATAGACATGAATGAATTCGTCTATCTTGAAGCATGCTAACTCCTGAAATTTAGCACATGTACTTTGTTTCTATATCACACATTTGATGATATCTTGATATGTATCCTTGAATTATGCAATGTAAAATCTTGGTATTCTCCAAGTTATTCTAAATTATAATTCAGTTTGGTATTCTACTGAAAATTTGAAGTGGATCAAATCATTATTTGCACTTTCTGTATGCATTCCATTTGTAATAATTTGCAAATTACTAAACTTGTATTTCTTTTAGGGATTTGTACAACTATATCTTTACATATTTTTCCTTCAAGTTTGAACTGAAATAAATACATTTTTCGGGGTCAACTTGCAGAATGTAACACTTTTGATATGCATAGACAATAGTTAGTGTTTATTTCCTTCTCCTTACTTGTACATGCACATTTAGATAAACTAGTTAGAAAACATTAGGCTTTTAGGCCTAACTTATTTTCCATATTTTTCTTCTTTTATCTTTCTTTATTGGAATTATTATGAGAATCATATGTGCTATCGTAGAATACTTCTCTTACCAATTCTTAATATGTCTCTAATGTATCTTATACCTATTGATGTCAATTGATTCAATTGCATGAAACTATTAGCATAAGTATATAGATTGAACCCTGAGCTCAATGTGTGAGGAAAATTATCTTTCCTTTTCTTCGGGATGATGATGGAACTGGATGATGTGAAAGAAGAGGATGAAGACCAACAGAAAACCTGCAAGTAGTGATGGGTTTTCTCTATATTCTTTTGCATTTAACTTTGTGTACATGCATCTTTTACTTCATTAGTTATAAGTTACATCCCACAACTTGAATGGGGAAATTTTGTACATCCTCATATATAAACGACATTTAATTTTTATACTTGAGTTGTATATTTCTTTTTACTTTCATTATCATGCATATTGATTGTATACCAAAATAAACAGCTCAAACACATATTTAAATGTATTTACATATAGAAATAAAATTTTTGGAATACCCTGGGATGTAACTTAATAATGAACTCTCTTTCTTGTAAATTACAAATCTGTTTGTTGTTTCAAAATTTTACACTTCACCTAAACTATGATTCCCACCTTCATCAAGAAAATGCATTAGTCTTTCAAGTCTAAAGTATTTCCTTGATGAAGATGAACAAGGAATAATAATCTATGTGAGGTTTTACATTTTGTTACAACGCACATAGATGCATATTACATGTGAATAATCAATTGTTACAACTAAAAACATGATAATATTGTAATGCATTCCCTATTTAGGTCCACTCCATCAATGCCATCCATCGTAACGAAGTTTTGGAGTTTCCCATTTTACAAAAGTACACATTTTTTTAACACTCCCATTACTCTAAAATTTGGAGAAGACGGTTAACAAGCCTATTTAATATGGTTCCACGATCTGCATTATTAACTAAGATTAAGGATGAAGATTCACCTAATACCAAGCATAATAAAAGGTGATAACTTAGTTTGACTAGTATTTTTCTATTCACATAATGATGGTAACAATACATTTCAATTTAAATATATATAACCAATCCTTAAGTTAGGTTTGGTTGTCTTGTTTGGATTCAAGGTTTCATAGCATGTACCCTTTTCTAGAACATCTCATTTCTAGTTAAAAATTCTATTTAGAAAACCCATAAAGGATAGTTTAGTTTATTATTGTTTATAATTTTTACAAAAAAATTAGCATGACCAAACTAATTTTGAACTTCCTACATCCCGACAAAGTCACATTGACTTAATGAAAAAAAAAAAAGAACAAAATTTTAATTCAATTAAGTCATGAAAAGTTTTTACTTCAATTTTATCGCTGCTTTATCATTATAACCAGGAGAATGCATAAATGAGTTAAGAGAACCAAATACATTCAATGCAAGAATTCTAGAACCCATTAAGATACTATACACATAATAACTTGGACAGGATTAAACAACTTACCCATTCATAACTTCCTCAAGAGTACACGAAGTCTAAACATTTTCCCTTAAGGGAAGGTATAGTCTAACGCTTCTTGAGTATGAAATTTATGTTAACCTTTACTCAATAATTATTTTGGTCACAAATGGTACACTCATTAACTAGAGGTTGAATCCGTTTTGCACAAAGAACTTTACATTTCACCACCCTATTGAGTGGTAATAGCAAATGGGGCCCTTTTTTAAAGAGTAACCCAAAACAACATAGCTTTCAAAACAACTCCAAATTTACATTTCTAAATTAGTTTTTATAATGATAACAAAGGACGACTTCACACAAGGTAGGTGGAAAGATTAGTTAATCGTTATTTTTAGTCCTTATAATAAGGATTTGCACCATTTATCTTATAATAATTTACTTATATTTTTCAATGTGAATGAATTCTTATGCATGAATCTCTGGCGAATTAAGTAGCCAAAGGAATTTTTAATTAGAGGTACCATTGCATCCTTTGACTATTCATATTATTTTCTCATCTAGGACTTAGGGATGCCAATGTAATGCGTAAGTTATATATATAAGAAAAATGATTTAGAGTTTAATCCATATTATATGAATATCACATAACTAAGATTTATAAACATTACGTATTACATTTGAAACTATAATTTATGATTACCTCAATTTTTGGATTTTTAGGGTAACAAAGGATAAAATTGTTGGCCAATCAAGGTTGTTTAGTTACATAGTCGATGATTTTTCCCATTTTCACATATAATTTCATGATTTTATTGTTTTTCATAAGTAACTAGATGTGGTTATAGATATATATGTATATATTTTCATGGCTTCCGAATCATTTTCCTTCTCAATCCACAAGATCAAGTTAGAAAGAAAGTGTGATTCCATGTTTGCTATACATAAGTCTTAGCATTATAAATATGATTATCTAGAAACATTTTAATCAATTTGATGAGGTTTTTAATCACAAGTGCACATACTAAGGTAAAAGTTTTAATGCAAGTTACTTTGCAAAGATAACTTATTAAGCAATCGAAGTATAGTAATAGGCTTATTGAGCTCAAGAAGGATTATAATAATTTGAACATTACCGAGTTACTCCATAATTATGCCGAGGACTTGATAAGGATCTTAAGTTGTGTAAGATAGTATTGGTTTTCAATAGTTTAAGGGCTAATTAATTTACTTAAAAGAAGATAAAATAACTATGAAATACCACTTCCTATAAAGCCATCGTATGAAAACAAAAACTAGTAAACCTTTCTTTTACCATATATTGTGTAGAGACAAGTGATAGGATATTACATTAGCAAATATTCTCATCCAAGTATGCTTATTTTGGTTACACACTTTGAAAAGGAAAAAACAAGATCATAAGGTCATTTGGTAAATTTCCTTATAAAAAGGGTTATAAAATTAAGATTAGTAACATAAACAAGAGGAGTAGAAATTATTCCAATTTCATAATAATGAAATTTCAAGATGTAGAAGACCATTTTATCATATTGAGTGGTTCTATACAAGATACAATTATTTATTTTACACCCATACCAAAAGGGTTTTGTTAGGTTAAAAAGTGGTGCCCCTAACATTACAATTGAGATTCCCAAGAAACAATGGATCCATAGAAGAAGAACCAACTAACCAAACACCTTAAACCTATTACATAGACCAAGGTAAAAATTCTACATTCTTATATTGACCTCACCGCTTATTTCAAAAACCAACAACTAGACCTTTTTCAATGTCCAAAATGGCCAACCTAAACCAAGGCCATTAGCATTCAAAATGTCTTGTAGCAATAAATTAGTCAAGACTTAACCTATAACAAATGTAAACAAAACATCAAAATTATATATTAAAATCTTTCACCCTCCAAAGATATTCTAACAAGTCAAACAGATTATTAAGACCCGAGTTCTCTTGTCCTACACTCTAGTAAAAACAACTGTAAAAAGTGGCTTACCAAATAAGTAACCAATACCCAAATGGTAAAAAAACACTACCAACCAATTATTTGTTATATATGGAGTCAAACAAGACATACACCATTCCAAACAGGTGAACGAATCTCAAATTGGAAGCACTTTCTAAGAGCCAATTATTAAAGTTTCGCTATGATATTTAAGCGGAATTTTAGTAAAAGTGGCTACAAAACAGTTCTCTAAAAAAGTGATCCCAAATTGAAAAGGTGTTCTATAAACTCACATATATTCTCCTATATATAGAGAATCTAACGCAACTTACAAAATGAAAACTGATAACTAGAAATCTAGTTATGACTTCATTTCTAAAGCTAATTTATGTTATCGACAAGCTTGTGTTTAGTGCTAGAATGACTAGAGGCCTATTAAATACGCTTGAAAAACTTACTCCACATGACATTTTCTCAAAACTAAATTCTGCAATCAATTGACATGTATAAATACTAAAGGTTAGAGGTCGTAGATTTTAAAGCTCCCTAAACTACATGTCCAAATTGAAACAAATTTTCTTAGATTTTGATTATTGTCCATGGAGCACTATGATCAATAGGACACAATATTCCTTTACTAAATGATCACATGATCTTTTATATTTGGTTTAAATGTTGTTTCCACTTCCCAAGTCACTAGAGACTATGATCAATCTAACCAATCTCTACTACGAAAGTCTAGGGGCCCTTTTACACGCCAACATTTAACAACATTCTCTAACATTTATACCCAGTATGCCTGGTGTTCAATCCCGAGTTCGATACCAAATGTAATAGTCCAAAATTACGCCACTAAAAATCTAAGCTAAAATGACGAATGAGGAGGTCTAATTTGTGTGGACTTATTTTTTCTTTTTTCAGGAAGAAATAAATAATCACAAACGAAAAAATATACTTGCACTATACTCAGAATTTATCAAAATTAGGGTAACCTTCACCGAAGGTAGATTTATTATAACTTAATTATTCTCCTTTACTACAATATTTCTATAAACATGGGTTGATTTCCACCCCCTTTTTATCTTGTATTTATTATTTTAATCCGCTAATATTTTGATCCAAAATAATTATTTTCAATATCATTATACAAAAGACTTTTTGTAAGGTTATAAAATTCCCCTTGCACGATTAGTATAGACATACTCATATTAATGATAACTAGACCTTTTAGAAATAAAATTAAATATCAAACCATTTCCTTTGTGAGCTAAAATACTTCCACTTCCAAACTTTTATTTAAAATTTTAAAAAAAAATCCACTTAAAAACTAATATTAGTGTGGAAACTTAGAGCAATTTTTAACCTTAGATTCAAATATTCCTAGCTATAGACTTTAGGTTGAAAATAAAACCTAATTTTCTTTTAGCATATTACACTTTTCCATTTTTTACTCATATGTTTCATTTCTCTTATAATTTTATTATTCTCTACCAAAGTGGTTGCGGATGAAACATACGAGTAAATAAATGGAGGGTTCTTCTTGTTTTTTGAAGGCATTTCATGCCATACTAATTTTCACAACCATTTGTAGTTTTCTTTCCTCATTTTTTTATCTTGTTGTTTCTCTTTGTTTTTTTCTTTTGTAGGGTTTGTAGAAGAGCTATGGAGACTAAGAAGGCCATGCCCCTTATGTTTTTTTTTGGTGTGATTCATTGTTCTTTCCAGCCGTCTAACCGCATGCGTTTCTATCTCTCCATTTTTAATTAATTATTACTATTATGGTTTTTTTTTTTTTTTTTTTTTTTTTGTTTTATCATTTTATCAAATTTCTTTTAGGCTTTAGGTATTAGATCTACCCAAATTTATTTTATGTAACTTTCTGGCAAGACAAGGAATCCACGATCTATACTCGGGGATTTGATTTTAAGGAGGGGATTTAAGGTTTTGGAGAGGGAAATGTGTGGACATGGATGTCGAGAGGATGTAAAATAAATGTGGAGTTTACAGGTGTATGGGATGCGAAAATTAGGGTTATAGGGCGGCTAGCCACACGAGTTAAAGGGGGAGGAGAATGGAGGACTGGGGATGGTATGACACAACTACACCACTGTTTGGTGGATTTTAAAATCATCAAGAGGGGTGCAGGGGGTTCAATCCCTACCCTCCCAAAAATTTTCTTTTAAAAAAATACTTTATTAAAAAAAAAAAAAAATCGTATACAATTCGAATTTTATTATTATTATTATTAGATCTAATGATAAAAATAAATACCACTTCGAGAACCGAATTCATCTTTTTAGTATTTAATTCATTGAAAAATTATACACACACACACACACACACACACACATATGTATAGGTTCAGTGACAAAAATTTCTAGGAGGGATAACTATTTAAATTTTAAAAAAATTGATTTTGTATAACAAAATAAATAGATTATCTTCATACATATTTATATATGAGTGTAAAAAAACCTATATAATTAACTAATAATTTACATTACATAGTTAATATAAAAGCGATGTAGGATATGTATATTTTCCCCAAAATGTGTGAAAATTCAACCATTGGTACAATTCCATTCTTTTGTCTCACTTATGCATAAGGAAACAATTATTTAAATTCACAATAATATTAGTTTATAAATATGACTAACGCTTTTTCTTTTAAATGCACCAATAGGCTAAATGATAAATGTGAGACTCAAATGAATGATTTCAATACACAAAAATCTCTTCTCAAGACAAATTTAAAACAACCAATCCCTTCTTTATATCAATTTTTTTACATTATAAGTTCAAGAGTAAAATAGAAGAACTTCTGGAAAAAAAAGGATAAGGAATTCAACATATAATAGGCATGATTAAATGCCATATAACTTTAATTTACTCCCTCACTTTCCTTTGAACTAAGATATAAAATTAAATACAAAATAAAAATGAGATCCCCCACAAATAAGAAGGAAACAAAAATCCCATAATGAATACATTATCTTCTCCAAGATGCAAGAAACCCAAGTCTTATTTGTCAAATTTTCATGTCAAAGGACAAAGTAGGAAGAGAAATTTCTTATTATAACATGGAAGAGTGAGCTTAAATCCTACTAAAAACAATAATAGGAGTTGTTTCAATAAGAAGACATCAAGCATACAAAATTCCATTACATCTTCATGAAGGATGGCTCAATAGTATTCCATCAATCAAAAAGTATATATGGTTCAATCCTAAGGATATAAACTCATTTACAATGAACATTACAATAAATAAATGATATCCAAGAAGTAAAAATTTTCCAACATTGTGGAAACACAAAATTCCAAGTATGTAGCCTCCTCCAAGCCCATGGGAGAGAGCTAACTTCCACAAATATTCACAAGAATAAGTGAGAGGTAAAAATAAGCACATCACATAAAATACCAACCCATACACCAAAAATCACAACAAATGACAACCAAACAAAAGAGGAGAATACCATATTCATCCTTAACAAGAGGAAGAGTGAATGATACATCCAATAGTGCCATAGAGTGTGGTCTAACCATTGGATACACACTTAGAAAATCTTCAAAACCTCTTTATCCCTCTAAAACAATCATCCCTCCTTATTACTCCTCCCATTTGCCTAAATTTCTCCTTGGATGGGAAGGAAGTTCAAACCATATGAACCACCTTCCCCACCTCAAACCATATGAGGGGATAAAAGAGAACCATAATGGATTACAAATTAAGCCATGAGGTTTAAGAGGAAAAATTCTTCCCTCTTCCCCAAAAACTTCCCCAATCCATTAAATATGATGGATGGAGAAATAATCAAAAGAACAAGAATAAGTAAGTGTGCAACACATGTAAAACAAGAACATAAATTTAACAATATGCAATCTAGCATTTATGTTCAAAAATAACACAACAAGGATCAAAACTCCTACATCCAAAAATCTCTCCAAACTCTAAGCTTCTCTAAATCCTTTTCCCGAAAAAAACTCCAACTTGAAAAGCACTCCCAAAAAAAAATGACAAGAAAAAGTTCTCTTTCTCCTCCAAGAGGGAGTATTTGAACAAAACCAAGTAATTTAACTCACAAATGAGGGGGTGACATGAGTCACTGTTCTCTTCCCTCCAAGCCTAGATTCCAAAAACAAAATAAAGAAAAGATAAAAATTCACTTTAGCATTACTCCCCCAAATTACCCAAAATGAAAGTAAAACAAACCCATGCAATTTTTCACAATACAGAACCCCCAACCATTCATACATGAATGGTGACAAGTGAGAGGCAAAATGGGAGGTAAAATCCATTTTTCCTTGAAATTAATCCCCTACCTAATGTAATGCCCCATTCGGCGTGTACCCTAGTTCTTGTCTCTATGACCCTCTTGTGGAGCGTCGAACGGTGTGTGTAATTCTGATGTCTTGGCTCCATGGTCGGTCTTTGCTTCTTGTTCGCCTTCGAACTTTAACATCTAGTTTATCCCCTTGGTTGTTTAGGCATGTTTCTTGTCATTTCAATCATTTATATTATAATTAAAAGAAATTGTAATTTCGCTCCACCGGCTTGTAAATCTTTTGGTCCATTTTCTCTGCTGCTTGGCGTGGCATGGTGGTAATCTTTTTCCCTTTATTTTATTGATCGTATGTGCAGGCTGAAACAATTTTTTTTTCCTAATGCTTTGACCACTCTCTTCTGGGTCGCCATCTCTTGTTTTTGTGTGGATTCTTGTTGAATTTTGTTGTTATCTGGCAAAGTGGGTGCATGGGAATGAAGGCCACCTACTCCTTTAATTATTTCATTTATGCTTGGTTTGCCCCACGTGCTGTGAGTAAGAAATATCTCTGCCCTTTTGGTAGTGGGCCGCATACTTTAATTTTGGTTGTTCTTGCAAATCTTTCCCAGATTTCTTGTTGTTGCTGCATGGATTTTTGGTGAGTGTGCAAGACTTTTGGACGCCTTTTTACCTGCTGGCCGCACCACCTCCCATTTATTTATTATTTTTTTTTATTTGCTATCTTCTTTGACCTTTGTGGTCTGCCTCCACCATCCTGCTTTGCTCATGTGAGATTCTCTGGTGAAAGATCCGCATTCGGGGTTGTTGGTAAAGGCTTTGAGCTTTCAGACAAAAACTTTGATGGTGGCGCCGGTGGTCATTTTTGCACCCATGTTTGGACAGGCTGCGCATTCTGGCAATGGTTATCTCTGTAGGCCATTTTTTACTGGCCCTGCTGGGCATACCTTCAGTCGATGTTTCCTTGAGACCACTCCTCATTGAGGATTTTCTTTCTTTCCAACAATTTTTCTTGTCATGTAGATTCTTCCAACCTTGCATACATGGGTGTTGAAGCACATGCTTCTATCTCTGAAAAATATGTGACCCATTTGTGCTTTGATGGATGTTATCACCCTGTACTAAACTAATTTTACACTCCCTTGTGTTCTATCCTGTGTCTGTTGCTATTCCATGAGACCCCAATCGATTTGTGGCATTTTTTCATGTTTGGCACACTTCGTGGATTCACTCTCTCTTTGCATACGTTATTTTGGAGGCGTCTTCTCCTTCAAATTTCTATTATCCTTGTTCCTTGTGCTTGTTCGATGTCTCTGTCCTACTCTGGTGCCCCATCTTTAACGCAGGCATGTTGCAGAATAATAGAAGCTTTTTTTTGGGCGCTTCCAACAAGCAGGTTGTCCAACTATGTTATTATCTGTTCAGTATCGACTGCATCCTCAAATTCGGGTCTCTCCTTCAAGATATTTTTTAATCCAAATCGACTATGTGACAGTGAGGGTCCTTGATCCGTGGTCGGCTGGACTTCAATTTTCAAAATCATCTGAACATTCTCGGAAGCGTCATACGGGACCACCGCCTGATGCTGTCACGTTTACTTGCATTTTTGTGGACTTTCTCTATCTCCACACACCTCTAATGGACTCTACAATTTCATGTCAGTTTCCCAAATTTCTCACGGGCTTCGGACACACGGATTTTTTTTGGTAGAATACCAGGTTATATGGAACAACATTTATGAACAAACTTGTTTCTGCATTGAAGATAGATAGTGGTAAAACCACATTGGTTATGACACAAATTTGAAGTGCTAATGTGGTCTTTGAGTAAAAAAAGGGTTTTCAAAATCATGCCACATGCCAGTGCGGTATATTGTGAAAGCTTGTGTTTTCACAATTAAATCGAGAATGTTCTAGATCCCGATAACTACAAGTATAATTATGCCTTACTAGCTGGAGCTTTGCAACAATGGTTTAAGCTCCCAATATTTGCTGGAGGGCCGTTCCAGTAAGCATTTGAGTTTTGTTTACAAGCTTAAGTCCTGGTAGAGATCAGCAAATTTTATGTTGCATAGCCTCCATGGCACATGAATGCATCGGAGAACTCCAAAATTGTTTCAAAAGAGCTCTCCTATTTCTACCCTTTTTCCCCCAAGAGCTTGGGTCAGAAAGCTTGCCGCAGAATACTTGGATTCTGTACCAAGAGATTTTTTTGGTTATAAAGCCATCTTCTTCTGCTTCGTCTCAGACTAGGGCTACTCCTAATATGAGAGCACCAAGGTTAGGAGGTCCAAATTAAAAACAATCAGATGTATATGGAGATGGTGGAGGTGTTTGGATGAATGACGAAGGATCAAGTTTTGAGGAATGTAGCTGATCCTATGGAATGTCTTCTTTTGACGTTACTCACATTTCTTTTGGATAGCTTAAAATGTCAGAGGAAATACTCTTTTTCTTACCTTGATTTTGTTTCACACATGTTGGAGGATACGAGATCTACTTGATCATTAGTGAGGAATTTTTCAAATCTTAAAATTGGGATGTTGGTTTTATGCGTAAGAAATTACTCTATGTTTTGCTCCGTAAAGATGTTTATAATTCATTCTCCTGTGACTTAGAGGTTGGTGTATTTGGAAACTCATTGGTTGACTGGTTTTGGTGATGCTCGTTGTGATACGACCTCCTTGCTGTCATTTTAGTAGAATGGTTATGTGTTGACCAGAAAGGTGAAAGTCAACTTGTTGTTGATGACAGATCCTTTGGAAGCTATGTATCCTGTGTTGTGTTCATGTGAATGATTGAGTAAACCTCCTGTAAGATTTATAATGGTCATGTTTGGTCTTGCCAAGTTTGTCCTTTTTCTTAAGACATTCTCTTGATTAGAAGAAATTTTAATAGAAGGATTATTAGGATAGGATGTGGCCCATACGGGGTCATTTGCGCGTTTCATCTGTTTCCTTTTCAATTTATTTATTCTGTACTGACATAAAATTAACTGTTTTAGGCACATCACCTTAATATGAATAAGTCATGTTGGTTTAGATATTCTCATGTCGATTGATTTTTTGGGATCTTCCAGTGGCATAGTGAATCCTTGGCTTGGTGAACTAACTTAAACAAATAGGGATAGATCACATTTGAAATTAATTCTCTTCTTGTAATTGTTTTTGTTTCGAAATGTTATCTTGTTAAAATGACGGTCATTATTGTGATATGGGTGAAATTCACTATGATGTTTATTAACTGCTCCTATGAGAAAATGATAATTAAATAGAGTTAGTGCCGTCCCTTTTTATTTAGACATTTTTATGCTTTTGGACAACTCTTTAATTGCTCTTGCTTAGACTCATGGATTATTGTTTTCTTCATCAACGGTGCTTTTCTTCCTTCAAACAGTTAGATAACAACATATTGTCTTAATGTTATAGTTTTTATCGTGCTCAGTTCTTGCGAATTGACATGTGCTAACAAATGTGCAGGAGGATTTCCTGAGTAGAAAAGGAAAAGAAACACGTGTAGAAAGGGGATTCCAGCCTTCTTAGGAACTACTGTTGTACGAATGTTTTTCTTTTGTTTTAAAACATTGGTACGGAAATTGTGGAGACTATTTAGAAGGCATTGTGTTATAATTTTGTATTGTTCTCATGTAGGTTGTTGTTATCGTTTGAAATTCAATTTGAGAAATATTATTGTCAATAAAATTAAATGAACTTGTTTTGACATGCGTACCCTTCGTTGAATTTTCACTGTTCAGAATATGATTTATCCTTGAATTTTCAAACCTAAATATAATTATCTAAACTTGAATCAACTTACATCGCTTTAGTTACCTTGGTCATGTGTCATTTGGTAGAGGACTATGTTTTGAATCTAGAAAAAAAAAGAGAAACAAATATACCTAGTGACCCCACGTAAACTAATCAACAACCTCTTATTGTGGTGAATCCTTAGAGCGGTCTTAAGGTGAAATCAATGATTAAATCTTGGAAGATAATGAAATTATACTAAATAGAAGGAACTTGATTAAGAAACTCTTCGATCTATCTTACCGGTTGAAAATGTAAACAGTATATTTATGTCTATCTCTTCAAGTGAATCCCAAGTGAAACCTTTAATATTTCTGTTAGACTCTTGACCCCAATGAAATCTTTATTAACAACTAATAAGATCTTAATGATGAATACAAGATTTAGACAGTCATGTAATCGAAATAAAATAAAATAAAATAAAAATGACCGCTTGAAAAGATAAAACATATATGTTTAAAAGGCACAACGTTGAAAATGAGTTTGGTGAAGTTAAGAGCCTTGAGAAACTAACTGCCTCCTAACCAATGAATAAGTAAATCAAGTAAATGAAGCAACCTCTTACCATCCAATAATTGGTTTACACTCGTATATTAACATTAATAAGGTAAGGGAAAATTCTTCAAAGGAGACATGAACTTCGATTCTCCTATCATGATTCCTCCGGGAAAAGTAAAGAATGTAAAAGCACTTACAACAAAACATGATTCTAAAGAAACCTTCCGTGGGAAGACTGGGTTTGCAAAATTGCATACTTTAGATGAACCATTGTGTCCTTAGTGTGTGCCTCATGTTTATCTGTAACTAGTGTGGGTCCGTGTTGTGGAAAGCATGTCTTTAGTTGGTTGTATTCCCTAGAGAACTTGTGTAGTGTCGTATTATCTTCAAGCAAGTCAAAAAAATATCCTGTCTTTTCTTTGTGTTGTTTGTTTGTTGAATTGTTGGGGTGTTACGCCTAATAGGTAGGGTTCAAGGGCTTACTTTTATGCTAATCGAACCCCCAAAGCCAAAAGCGGTCACTAAAAATGCCAAAAATAACCCAATTTCGGGTTTAATATTTTTAGACACATAAGTTGAGGATGTGGGGCCCACTCAAGGGTGTTTATGTGACCCTAATTTTTATTAATAAAGAAAAAAATCAACAAGCACATCCTTAATACAAGTGGAGACCATTAGGTCCCCCAACCTAGTTCCTAACAACAAAAAACAACCTAAGCACAATTAAATTTTACAAAATATACAACATTACAATCTAATGGTAACTCATATTGCCCAAACAATACATGCAACCAATAAGGCTTCATACATATAACATGGTTAATAATCATCCCTATCAGCCACTTGTGCACATTCGTGTAGCCACCCTCAAACCCACCTTCTCCCGTGCCCCGTAATCTGCACACTCATTGCAAGAATTAAATGAATATGTCCAATAAAAATATAAATAAAATAATTAGTAATTCAATCAAAGTATAAACATGCTAACTATACTAACACATTATAGATATGGAATTGTGATTGAGAAACATGCACAATTTCACATAAATTAACCATGCGTTAGCTATTTTTGTACATATAATCGACATATATTCGTCTTATCGGATGATCACATCAAATAATTGAATAGTCCATAACATAAAGATTTTTGAAAAAACCATGTATCCATAATATATCAAATAAGGTCAATAACATAGTAACATGTTAGTATCAAAACTATCTACTTGAAATATACTAACATACTAATCAAGGCTAAACCGCTAGCTACGCACCCAAAACATCATACATGTCCACGAATGATCAAATATCATAACTTAATATCCTACCATAATCCATTTCAAATCCTTAAAATGAGTATAGAGTTACTAGATAACTGATGCTAGAAAATGAGGGGACTACATCCCCTCTCCTAAAATTAGACTTCATCCTGAACTCACTAGGTGGGATAGGAATATTACCTCACGAGGTATCATGTCGTATCATGTGGTTTTGGTCACAACAAACATGTCCCACAATTCAAACTTGGTCAAGCACTATGTGTTTCTCTTCCTTGGATTAATTTAATTAAAGAAAGTTATATCTTCCAAGAAATTTTTATCAACATCATTGTCTAAATGGTCACGCGTAGTGTATGTCCAATGTCATAGAAAATTTAAGGGAACGATATTATTATTAGTATTTTTACAAGCATGTCTTATGAAATATAACATGGTTCAAGGTCAAGTGTATTTTTCAATTAAGAGAGTATTAATCAAGTAAAGTTCAGTAGCTTTGAAACTGAATTCATTTGCTTCAACATCTAACCTTCCTATAAGGGTCCACAAATGAGGATGTAAAACATAAGGTCTAAATTTAAAGAAAAATAATGATGGGTTATCCAAGCAAACATAAATGTTTTTCTAAAAGGGTTATCAAGGTTTACATACTAGTTGTGTACGAGCCCACTCAAGAAAACCATCCAAGATACTACAAAAGCCACACAATAAGAGAGTGAAAGTTTCCAAGTTTTTATGTGTTTTCACATCCTAGCTCCCCATTACTCTAAAATTTGGAGAAGACAGTTCACGAGCCTATTTAATATGGTTCTAAGATACACCTTATTCACTAAGGTTAAGGATGAAGATTCATCTAATACCGAGCATAATTAAAGTGCTAATTTAATTTGACCATTATATTTATGTTCACATAATGATAGTACCAATACATTGTGGTTGAAATATATATAGCCAAATACTACATTAGGGTTGATTTTCTAGTTTGGTCTCAAGGTTTCATAGCATGTACCCTTTTCTAGAACATCTCATTTCTCGGTTCAAAATTATGTTTAGAAAACCCATAAAGGATAGTTTAATTTATTATTGTTTATAAGTTTTACAAAAGTTTTTTTAGAATGACAAAACAAATTTTGTACTTGCTACACCCCGACAAAGTCACGTTGAATTAATGAAATAAAAAACAACAAACTTTTAATTCAATTAAGTCATGAAAAAATTTTACTTTAATTTTATCCTTTCTTTATCTTTATAACCAATAAAATGCATAAATGAGTTAAGAGAACAAAATACATTAAATGGGGAAATTCTTGAACCCATTAAGAACTATGCACATAATAACTTTGATGGGATACAACAACTTACCCATTCATACCTTCCTCAAGAGTACACAAGGTCCAAACATTTTCCCTTAAAGGAAGGTACAGTCTAACGCATCTTGAGTATGAAATTTATGTTAACCTTTACTCAATAATTGTTTTGGTCACAAATGGTACATTAGGTTAATACACACACACACACACACACACACACACACACACACACACACACACACACACACACACACACACACACACACACACACACACACACACACACACACACACACACACACACACACACACACACACACACACACACACTCTTTAACAAGAGGTTGAATCCATTTTACACAAAGAACATTAAATTTCACCACCCTATTGAGTGGTGACAACAAATGAAACCCTATTTTAAAGATTAACCCAAAACAACATAGCTTTTGAAACAACTCCAAATTTACATTTCTTAATTAGTGTTTATAATGATAACAAAGGACAAATTCATGCAAGGTAGGTGGAAATTTATTTTTAGTCCTTCCAATAAGGGTTTGCATCATTTATCTTATAATAAGTTATATTTTTCAATGTGAAGGAATTCTTACGCATGAATCTTCTACAAGTCAAGTAGCCAAAGGCATTTTTAATAAGTGAGACCATTGCAACCTTTGACTATTCATGTTATTTTCTCATCTAGGACTTAGGGATACCAACGCAATGCCTAAGTTACATATAAACGACCAACAATTTAGAGTGAAATCCATATTATATGAATATCACATAACTAAGATTTATAAACATTACTTATTACATTTGAAACTATAACCTATGATTACCTCAATTTATGGATTTTTAAGAGGCAACAAAGGATAACATTATTGACCAATCAAGGTTGTTTAATTACATAATCAATGATTTTTCCCATTTGCACATATAATTTCATGATTTTATTATTGTTTATAAGTAACTAGACGTGGTTATAGATATATACGTATATATTTGGGTGGGTTATGAATCATTTTTTCACCATTATTGTACCATATTACTAGAAATTTCACAAGATAACACTAGCATTGATATACCATAACACCCAACCAAAAGGAAATTCAATACTAATTTATTATATTTTATTTTATTTTTAGAGAGAGAATGAGAGATTTTGGTTATTCTTTGAATAATCATTGTCCTTCTCAATCCACAATATCAAGTTAGAAAGAAAATGTGATTCCATGTTTTCTACACATAAGTCTTGGCATTATAAACATGATTATCTAGGAACATTTTAATAAATTTGATGAGTTTTTTAATCACAAGTGCATTTACTAAGGTAAAATGTGTTAATCAAGTTACTTTGCAGCATAACTTAGTAAGCGGTCAAAGTATAGAAATAGGCTTATCAAGCTCAAGAAGGGTTATAATAATTTGAACATTACTAAAGTTACTCCACAATTATGTTGAGGGATTTGATAAGGATTTTAAGTTTTGTAAACTAGAGTCGGTTTCCAATAACTCAAGGCCTACTTAGTTTACTTAGAAGAAGATAAAATAACTATGAAATATCACTTCGTATAAAGCCATCGTATGAAAAGAGACACTAGGAATCCTTTCATTTTACCATATATTGTTTAGAGACAAGTGAGAGGAGCTTACATTAGAAACTATTCTCATATAAGTATGCTTATTTTTGTTATACACTTTGAAAAGGAAACAACAAGATCATAAGGTTGTTTGGTAAATTTCCTTATAAAGAGGGTTATAAAATTAAGATTAGTAACATAAACAAGAGGAGTATAAATTATTCCAATTTCATAATAATGAAATTTCAATATGTGGAAGACCATTTTATCATATTGAGTGCTTCTATATGAGATTCAGTTATTTATTTTACGCCCATACCAAAAGGGTTTTGTTGGGTTTAAAAGTGGTGCCCGTAACATTGTCCCACACTCTAGCAAAAATGAATATAAAAAGGCTTACCAAACAAGTACCCAACCCAAATAGTAATACAAACACTTCCAGTCACTTATTTGTTATATAGGGAGTTAAATAAGACATACGACATTCAAAACGGATGAACAAATCTTGAATTATAAGCACTTTCTCTCATATCCAACTATTCAAGTTTTGCTATTATATTTCAACATATTTTTAGTGAAATCGACTAAAAACGGCACTAGAAAACAAGTTATCCAAACTCGAATATTTATTTTATAATATCGCATCTATTCTCTTATATATAGAAAATTTGAGTTGGCTTACAAAATGAAAAAATGATAACTAGAAATCTAGTTATAGCCTCATTTCCTGAGCTAATTTATGTTATTGGAAAGTTTGTGTTTGGTGCCGAATGACTAGAGGCATCCTAAACATGCTTGAAAAACTTATTCCCCATTAATTTTTCTCGAAACTAAATGTTGCAATCAATTGACATGTAGAAATACTAAAGGTTAGAGGTTGTAGATTTTAATTTTTCACTAAATCTCCCTAAAATACAAGTCCAAATCAAAACGAATTTTCTTAGATTTTAGCTATTGTCCATGGAGCACCGTGATCAATAGGCCTCAAAATTCCTTTATTAAATGATGATATGATGTTATATATTTGGTTTAAATGTTTTTTCCACTTCCCAAGTCACTAGAGACTATGATTAACCTAACCAATCTATGCTACGAAAGTCTAGGGGTGCTTTTACATGCTAACTTTGAATAAATTTTTCTAACGTTTATACTCGGTGTGCCGGTTGTTAGAACCTGAGCTTTGATACCAAATGGAACGGCCCAAACTGACACCACTAAAATCTAAGCTAAAATGACAAATCAGGAGGTTTAATTTCTGTGGACTTTTTTTTAGGAAGAAATAATTATACAAAATTCAATAGGGATACTTTTATAAGCACAAATGAAAAAATATATTTCCACTACATTCAGGATTTATCAAAGTTAGGGTAACCTTCAACTGTAGGTAGATTTATTATAACTTAATAATTCTCCTTTACTACAAGATTTCTATAAACAAGGGTTGATTTCCACCCCCCTTTTTATTTGTATTTATTACTTTAATCTGCTAATATTTTGATCCAAAATAATTATTTGCAATATCATTATGCAAAACAAATTTTGTAAGGCTATAAAATTCCATTTGCACGAGTAGTAGGAACATACTCATATTAATGATAACTAGCCCTTTTAGAAATAAAATTAAATATCAAAGCATTTCCTTTGTGAGCAAAAATACTTCCACTTCCAAACTTTTATTTAAAATTAAAAAAATCCACTTAAAAACCAATATTAATGTGGAAACTTAGAGTAATTTTTAACCTTAGATTCAAATATTCCTAACTGTATATTTTAGGTTGAAAAGAAAACATAATTTTCTATTAGCATATTACACTTTTCCATTTTATTACTCATATGTTTCATTTCTTTTATAGTTTTACTAGTGGTTGCAGGGAAAAATCCAGGTTAAAAATAGAGGTTTTCTCTTCTTTTTTTAAGGAATTTCATGGCATACTAATTTTCACAACCCTCTATAGTTTTATTTCCTCCTTTTGTTTCTTCTTGGTGTTTCTCTTTTGTTTTGTTTTGCTTATGCGGGGGTTTGTAGAAGAGCTATGGATACTAAGAAGGTTATGCCCTTACATTTTTTTTTCGTGTGATCCATTGTTCTTTGCAGGATGTCCAACTAGAAGAGGGTTCAATCTTTCCCTGTTTTTAATTATTTATTATTATGACAGCTTTATTTTTTTATTTTGTTTTTTTGTTTTATCTTTTTATGATTTATTTTAGGCTTCGGGTATTAGATCTACCTAGATTTCTTGTATGTAACTCTTCTCGGAAAGACAAGGAAGCCACTATATGTACCTAGGTAATTAAAGTTTAAGGAGGGGAGATTTAAGGTTTTAGAGAAGGAAAACATGTGGCCACACATGTGGGAGAAGATGGAACAAATCTATTGAGTGTAGAAGTGTATGGGATGTGAAAATGAGGGTTATAGGGGTGGCCAACTACCAAGGCTAAAGGGGAGGAGAATGGATGAGAGGGTGGTGTGGCACATCTACACCACTATTTGGTGGATTGAAAATTATTAGGGGGTGCATGTGATGGCCGCTAAAACAACCCTCTTGGGACTCAAGAACAACCTAGGAATAGTTAGGAAAATTATGGAATATTTTTTTAAAAAAGTCTATAACCGTGTTACAAGACAATAGTTGTCATAGATAAGGTTCTAGATGAATTGTAATCTACTATAATATAATTTTATTTTGTTAACATTTATTAGAGGTCACAAGGTCCAAAATCTAGGGTTAATGATTCAAATAGGTTAAGAGGGTAATTCCTCACCATACCCACTCTTTGACAGGATTAAAGATTGAAATTGGTTTTTATCAAAATTAACACATTCAAAATTTTCCTAAATTATTCCCATTGGATAGGAAATTTATTCACCTTTCTAGTGATATAAATAAATCCTCCTAATTCCTCATATTTTCCAAGTTATGGGCCGACGGACGTTGGGGTGAAAATTTTCCCCAAGAGCGGGCCTGTGGGCCCAGGGGAGAAATTTTTCCCCAAGTGCGGGTCGGCGGGTGGTGAGGAGGAAAATTTTCCCATGGGTGGGTCTATGGGCCATGGGGAGAAATATTTCCCAAGGGGCAGAAAGCCACCTTTGCACTCGTGCTCCCGTGAGTCCGCAAGGGACACGTGGCATCTCCAAAGCCAACACAGGAAAGCGGTGTGGTGGGGAGAAAATTTTTGTAAGGCCCCAAGGGAAAAAAGGATAACATTCACCCACACCTCTGTGGCACCTCGTGATGCCATGTGGAATCTTTGGATTGATTACACCAAGTGGGGGGTGGCGGGAAAAACTTGAAAAAGTTTCGAAAATTTTCTCAAATGCAAAAGGCAAAAAGGGACCCGTTCTCTGCTATGCCTTGTGACGCCATGTGGCATCACCTAATTGGTTATGGGCTAGTGGGGCGAGTGGAAAATTTAGAATATTTTCTAAAAAAAAAAGGGATTGAAGTATTGAGGGAAAAATTGGGGCCTATGCGCCCACCAAGAATTTTTTTTTTTCCCAAAATCTTTTGTGATGCCAAGTGAAGAAAAAAATTTAGAAGGCCATAACTTTTGATAGAGAGCTCAGTTTTGGGAAAACAAGGACTTTCTAGAAATATATAGATGTTCTCTTTCCTTAGGGATCACTAACTTTTGATTTTGATTAAGTTTATGGGGTAAATTTCAAGAAAATGATCTGCAAAGCTTTTACAAAGGCAAACCGGTAAATTTTAACTTGTAAAATTTGTTAAATTTGATCTTCTTCTTATCTCAAAATGTCAAATAGACATGGAGAATTTTGCTTAGGTGGTTTTAGGATAATTTTTTCAGGTAGATTTATTTTATTGAATTCCAATTTGAAAGTTTACAATTTTGACAAAGAAACGATTGTGAAATCTTTGAACTTAGTTTTGAGAGGTTTTAAAATATTTCCTATAAGTATTTTTGTCTAATTGGATTAATTTAGGAAAACAACCTCAATTTAATCATTTAGTTTGATATTTCATTGTTACAGTTCGATCTGTTCATTTTGGATTAAATAATTGCCAGCTTTCAAAATACAAGACAGGATCAAAATTTTAAAGGGTTTATTTGCCATTTTCTTCTTCCATGTATTATAATATTTTCCAATTATAATCTAATACATTTATTCGATTCAATTAAACTATTTAAAAACTAAAATACATATCTGATTTCTAATTTTCACATATTTCAAAAGATAGAGTATTACACTTCCTTTATACGCATTTCTTCCTTTCAAACAGAGATTACAACTCACATCTAGATGATTAAATTCAACACAATGATACAATTTTAGGAATTTTATGCAATCCTTTATCTATTCCAAAAGACAACTTTACAATTTCCTTCTTTTATTCTTTCCAAAATGATATATTATATATAGGGCATAATAATACATTTTCTTCTCACTTGTTTCACTTTTCCACTTTCCAAACAAGGATTTCATAATGCATGCTAAACAAAAATTTCTAATGGAATAATATAAAATCGATAAGACAAAACCACTTCCATTAATTCAAATGAAACTTTTAAAACTTCCTTTCCATTTGATTTCGAAATAAAACATACAAATATGTATCATTGTTTCACATTCCAATTTACACTTCCATAACCACTACAACATATTTCCATTACAAACATATACAAGTTCATCCACTTGAAGTGGGAAAGGTTACAACAAGATTTCATTTCACAAGGGATTGTCAAATTGTCTTTCTCTCACTCGAGAAAAATAACATGCAAATTTCTCATTCTTCCAATTTGATCACAACATGAGTAAGGGAAAGGAAATTCTCTCCAACCAACCAAGACATCAAATGAAGAGGAGAATCCATCCTTCTTCATTGGCCTCTCGAATGCAATAAAATATGTGATCCAACTCATGGCAACAACAGCTTCCACAAACACACAAGTAGCACTTTCACAATAAAAACACAGTCCAAAATAGAATGTAGTTTACAACTACATTAAAACATGACAAACATTACGAGGCTTCGTCAAGCAAGCCAAAGGATCAATAAACTATGGGGGATGCTACTTATGCCTCCCAAAGGAGAAATGGTTATCACCACCGAGAACAAACCACCAATATATATATATATATATATATATATATATATATATAATTTCAAATCCTTGACATTCCTTTATGCCTCCCAACCTCTTATGGTACCCCATAACGAGTAAATAAATGCAAGCTATTTCTTTGTAAGGTGGAACCCAAATACTAACTCCCGCCACTATTATAGCTCCCTTAAACAAACTTGTGCCTCCCACAAAATAAACCCCATAGTCTTCTCCTACACCATTCTTAGGCCTTCTACCAAACAACCCAAAAACATGCCAAAAATCATACATTAACATTTACATTGATAAAAGAAGATAATTTCAAGATTCAAGATCCTACCTCTCTATGATCGAGTTGTTCCAAGTTCCAAAACAACAAGCTTTATACCAATGCAATAAATTCAAATCAGCCAAGCACAAGCATGCAACAATATTTCAAATACTTTTTCAAAGCAAGAGCTCCCAAAACAAAGAAGGATTTACCCAAGAATGAAGTCTCCAAAAATGAAGCAAACCCAAAACAAGGCAAGGAATTCAAATTTTATAGAAAGAGGGAGGTAGGAGGATGAGGTGGGTCCATGTAGGATGCCACATCACACATCCTCAACGTTAACCCAAAATTCAACTTCATTTTTGAATGCATAATAAATAGGTGGGTGAATAATATTACAATCTACTTACACACTCAAATCCAACCCACACCCCAAAGGACTAAAATTAAATCATCTAAGAAAAGTGTAATTAAAACCTACAATTTTCCTTCTTAAAAGGCATTATAAAATTCCAATTCAACTCCCCAACCATACGTATGGTTGGTAAATAAATTTAAGAGGTATGGGACAAGTTTAACTTGTCCCATAAGCCTCCAAAAATAGCCTCCAAGGAAAATTTTGAATTTCCAAGAAGGTGGGAGTGTTTCACACTCAAAAGTTGACTTACACATTACTTACAATTTACTTATAACACTTTAAATCTTGGCCAACAACTCTCATTAACTACATTATTATGACATATTTGATTTATTTATTTTAACAAGATGATTACTCTAAATGTTTACAAAACATTTAATAATTAATGAAGATGTAAAAGCACCACAAAATAAACGCATGTAAACATAAACAAAGGGACCAAAATAAAATAAATACATAAAACCCTTGGTCATAATTAAAGGAGATCCCCATAGAAATCTCTAACACACACAAACATGCACAAAAAAATACTAGTTGTCATGGTGACCTTGTTGAATTCATCTAGAATTCCAATGTGGTTGGTCTCCAATCCCCCAATGTTTGTTGTGATATTTTAAACCCACAAAATTTAAATACCTCCTTCGGCCTTGTGGCCTTATTAGAACATGCAAAATAATATAAATGTAATTTTTGTCACCGAATCATAGCACCCTTATGTTTCTACAAGTGCATATAGTTGAGCTCACGATGTGATTGGATAACATGGGTACTATCTCCAAGTTGTTGGACTTGCTTTGAGATAGACCTCCGCAGAGCAAGTCGTTCTTGCTCCTAAACTACCCGCCACAATCTACTCTAAGCGGGGTAAACTAACTATTCTAATATAAATTTCAAGGGACTAATGATAGAGAATGCATAAAATGAAAACCTACACTAGAGCGGTGATACACTAGAAAAGGAGGGTGTGAGAGTAGTCTTCTAATGTGTGAAAATTAGGAGTAAAGTGCATACTAGAAGGGGTGATAATAGTTCTCCACAATCTGAAAATACATTCACAACAATGTTTCATACATGCACAATAATAATAGATCCTTGTAAGAGCATAAAGATAGACACAATACACTTGTAATCAAGGTTGAAGGGGAAAGAAAAATGTAAAAACATAGCAGGGAAGATGCATCCACAAACTTATATTTAATTGTTTCATGATATGTACAGTTTAATCTGCATTACACAAGATAAGGGCCTAGATTACCATGCAAGGAGTCCACAACAATGGCCTAAAACACATTGGTTTCACAAATAAATTTTAGCAGAGCTTTGCTACAAAAACTACCTCCTTTTACAATGAGCCCAACACTCCAATTTATAGGAAAATGAGAAGAGAGAGAGAAGGGAAAAATGGAAATCTTGAAATCTATCCTTCAACCACTAAATGGAGTGAAATGATTGTATGTTACTTGTAAAAGGCTCCCCATAGTGTCCTGCAGTGCGCATTAGAGAAAGACCGATGACCATGCCTCTTAATTGCACTCCCAACTACCAAATAAAACATTGTCATGAACCCGGCCATGTTTTATGAAAAATCTCCATCTATTTCTCATCAAATATAGAATTTATTAAATTTTTTACATCGGTATCGAGCCATGATTCCAATGGTACCAATTTTGTGTGATTTCATTGAGAAATGCAAAAGTTATGGCATTCTGAGTGCAAGTAGCTATTTTGGGTCCAGGGCATTTTCTCATTCATTTGATGGGAATGAGTATTAACTAACTAGGGCCAAATATGTAACATATAGGACATCGTGCTCATTCCATAATGTCTATTTTTTTAAATTGGAGCTCGAGTCAAAAGTTATGGCATTAAAAGTTTTGGAGTCAAATGTTGACTTTTCCTTTGAATTCTAGGTATTGCGGCAAAATTAGGTTTGCATGTCTCGGTTGTCCCAAAAAAATTCTTCCACATTGGACACATTGGGCCTACTTGTCCCCTTTTGTGGCCTTTTCACCCTTTCGTGTCCCACGCATACTTTCATCCCGGATGTCCCAAATGAAAATCTCTCACACCACCGCAATGCAGACTAACTTGTGGAAAATCAGCCGATTCACGTCCCCGCACATACTTTCATCTGGTCATACCACCATGTGGAACAAAAACTTCCACCTTTTTCAATTTTCATTGCCTGTGGCCATTTCAGCTTTGGGCGTCCTGACGTCCCAACTGTCCTGCAGAATACCTGGGACCAAAAGTTCTGACTTTCTTGATTCCTTTGTATTACAGCCATAAACTTGGTATGACAAACCTTAGTACGATCCACACTGGTACAACCCGTAGCCTCTAGACCCACAATGCTTTAAAACAAGCCTGCGACTTCATTTTTGGATTTTTTCAATTTTTTCCTAACTTCTTGGATTTTTTCCTTTGATGGGAAGTTAGAGAGAAGCCAAGGGGGCCCCAAAAACATAATTTTGGGCCTTGAATAAATTTTTCTTTCTCGGACTAAAGAATTTGTGGCATGTTATCAAAATTACCTCGAGGGGTGAATTTTGGATAACATATAGATAATTCCCAAAATCATCTAGATATATGAATCACAAAAACATCAAGGCAATCTAACAATATCATTTGCAATTTTACTCAATAACTATATCATCATCAAATAATTTTCATTTCTAGGTCTACTCACAATATCTAAATATAACAAGTCCACACAACATCCATAATATAACCATGTCAAACGATATATCATCATCAATATCCAAAATGTCTCTAATAATCCTCATGCATCATAACCAAATCAAGTCAACAATAATCCATGATCTAACATCTAACATCGTATATAATAAGGTCCTTAATCATGTCCATAATATAATCGTAGTATCGTGACTAGTACTGAAAGTGGTGTCAAAGGGAAGTGGGCACTAAATCCCCCTCCCCTTAGACTCCACTTCCTCCCGGAAGTCACTCAAAACAAATGTTGAAACTAAACTCATAAAGAAAGTAGCATCCTCCCATGTAGCCGTAGTCTCATCATATCTCGTCCCACCGCACCTGACTTGATCAACCTCTCTACCTCGAAGGCCTAGGGTCCTACAATCTAGGATGTGAACAGAGCTACACCATCATCTCGCCTTGATCCTACACCAACAATGTGTCTAATCTAGCATATGAGAAGGATCTGCAATATATCTCTTAAGAATTGAATCATGAAACACATCATGTATGTGAGACAAGCTAGGTGGAAATGCTAGATGGTAGGCCAAAGGGCCGATACACTCCAAGATCTCAAAAGGACCCACGAATATAAGAGCTAGCTTAGAACCTTTTCCATAATAGATAGGGCTCTTATGTGGCCTGACACGAAGAAACACCTTCATGCCCACATCAAAACTACGGCTGCTCCTATGTTGATCTACATACTTCTTATTCCTATCTTGTGCCTCCTATAGTCTCTTTCTGATCAAAACCACCTACTACTCCATGTCCTACAACAAAGCTAGTCCAAGAAAAATCATGTCCTCTAATTTATCGTAACTAAGAGGTGTCTTGCACTCTCTACC
Source organism: Taxus wallichiana var. yunnanensis (assembly GCA_018340775.1). Classification (NCBI taxonomy): domain Eukaryota; kingdom Viridiplantae; phylum Streptophyta; class Pinopsida; order Cupressales; family Taxaceae; genus Taxus; species Taxus wallichiana. Next base: position 763,512,404 of record CM031235.1, on the reverse strand, counting down.
ATACAAATCCTAAAAGGAGCCATGCCTATAGATCTCTGAAAACTATTATTGTAGGAAAACTCCACCAAGTACAGGTACTCCTCCCATCTAGATTGTTGATCCATCACATACATCTTGAGCATGTCCTCTAAAATCAAATTCACCGCTCATTCTATTCATCTGTCTCGGGGTGATATGTTGTACTAAAATTGATCTTTGTCCTGAGGGCATAATACATGGTAATCCAAAAATGGGAATCAGACAAAGTATCGCAGCCACCAATAATCTTCCGCAGAATCCTATGCAACTTGACAATCTCATCTAAATATACCCGTGCCACTACACTACCTATATATGTGGTCTTCACTCAGAGAAAAGTGGGCCACTTTTGTTTATATCTCAACCAAGACCATGATGGCGTCGTGGTGATATCTCGACATCGGTAGCCCAATAATGAAGTCCATGGAAATGGTGTCCCATTGCCACTCTAGTATAGCATGAGGAAAGATAAGGCTAATCTGGATGCTAATGCTCGGTGTTTACTTTTTGTCACTCTAAACATCATGACACGAATTGAGTCACGTCTCTACGAAGTCATCTCCAATGATACAATTGTCTTAAGGTGGTGTGCATCTTCTTCACCCCGGGTGGGCTGAATAGGGCACACGATGTGCCTCTACCAAGATGTCCTACGTCAAGTCCCCATCTCTGGGAGCATAAATCTGGCCTTTGTGCCTAAGAAGGCCATCTTCCTCTAGTGAGAAACCATCAAACTTCCCTCGAGGGGTCCATGAGACTCGATCTCTGCTCAAACTACAATGTAAAAGCTATCAAGAGGAAGCTATCAAGAATCCCGCTCCACAAATCTGTGCTCACTGAGGTAGCCATAGCCACATATCTTCATCTCGTTGAGATCTTCTCGCCACCACATTCTCCTTCCCCTTCACGTGCTCTATCTCCATATCATACTCATAAAGCAACGCCATCCAACATCATTGACGAGCGTTGAGATTGGGGGCATGTAAAGAGGTGGTGAAGACTCGTGATCTGTCCTAAGTGTGAACCTCGACCAAGTATAAAGTGCCTCCATCAAAACAAAGCATGAACAACAACCGTAAGCTCGAGATCAAGAGTCAGATAATTAAGTTTGTAATCTTTGATTTTGCGAGATTCAAAAGCCACTACTCTACCCTCTTACATCAACACACCTCCAAGCCCTACTAAAGAAGCATATGTGCAAACAAAAAACTCACCCTGTGGATCCAAAGATCGCAAGAATACGTGTTGTAGTGAGACATTCCTTCATGATCTCAAGGCCTCGCTCACACTGTCTCGAACACAAAAACTTCTTCCCTTTCCTCTGAAGGGAAGTGATGGGGTACGAAATCTGAGAGAAGCCCTAAACAAATCTATGGTAGTAACCTGCTAATCCCATAAAGCTGCACACCTCAGTCACAGTAGTGGGTGCTAAGCATATCCATAATAGCTCTAATCTTGGAAGGATCGATAGCGATACCTTCCCCGTAGAGATGATATGATCCAAATACTGCATCTTTGTCTTAAAGAATGCATAAACTTCTCCTAGTTCCTATAAATTTTTTTGCTCCTAAATACATTCAAGAACCTAGCGATGGTGCCCCTCGTGCTCCTCATGTGCACGTGAGTAAATCAAAATGTCATCAAGGAAGATGAGCACGAAGTGATCTAATAAGGTCCTAAATACCCCATTCATCAAACTCATAAACACTACTTGAGGCATTCATCAATCCAAAAGGTTCCACTGTGAACTCATAGTAGCCATTTCTCGTACATGTATGCGCTTATGAATGTCCACCTCTCAAATCCTTAGTTGGCGGGAACCTGACTTAAGGTCTATCTTAGTGAAAGTTGTAGCTCTCTTCATCCGATAAAACAAATCATCAATGTGCGTAAGGGGATAACAGATTTTGATCGTTACCTTATTCACCTGATGGTAATCAATACATAACCGCAAGGATCCATCCTTCTTCTTTACAAAGATTACTAGTGCTCCCCAAGGATACACTAGGATATATAAGGCCTTTCTCCAAAATTCCTTCAAGTTACAACTTGAGCTCACAGAGCTCTAGTGTAGTCATCTCGATAAGGTGCTTGTGAGATAGGATCTACTCTCGGAACCAGATCTATATAAAAATCAATCTCACGTGATGGTGGTAACCCCGGTAGCTCCCAGAAAGACATCTGCAAACTATCTCAAAATGGTGTTATCATCTAGTGATGGTCCACTAGACCCATCCATTGATCTATCACCGATTGTAACATCATACAACTAACAACCCCGTCGCACACACCGCTTAAGCTATATAGCGGAGATGGTGCAAATAGAAACGGGTCTCTCGACCCCTAAAATCACCGACTCAACTCCCAAATATCTCGCATAAGATATAATCTTGTGGTAACAATCCACTCGGTTCTCGTGTGCGACAACCAATCCATACCCAAGATGACTCCATATGAGCCCAAAGGAAGTATACGAAGATCCGAGGTACTCATGAAAGGTCCCAAATCTACCACCCACATAGATCTTGGCTCTAGAAACCATCTCAACATCCCAACTATGACCCCGCTAACTACCAACAACCCGCATCACTCTACTAGAGATGGTGCAAGAAAAAATCAGAAGAACTAGAATCAAATAGAATGGAGGTAGGAATACCACCAATGTTACTTGCAGTCTCAATAACTATACTTTGATGCTCTACACAGCAGCTTCTCGATGCAAGAAACCAAAGTCTTATTTGACAAAGTTTTATATCACTCTACAAAGTAGGAAGATAAAGCTCTTATTATAACATGGAAGAGTGAGCTTACATCCTACTCAAAAATAATGATAGGAGTTGCTTCAATAAGAATACATCAAGCATACAAAATGCCATTACATCTTCACAAAGGGATGGCTCAAAACTATTCCATCAAGGACAAATTATACATGGTTCAATCCCAAGGATATAAACTCATTTACAATGAACATTATAGTAACCAAATGAGATACAAGAAGAAGAACTTTCCGAAAATTGGGGAAACACAAAATACCAAGTATCTACAAATGTTCCATCCATCCTCAAGCTCTAATATCCATGTTTTGTACTCCACAAAGTCGTCATATCATATGGAGAGAGGCTTGATTTACTACCCAACCTATAGGCATCACCGCATGCCTTTCCAAATATGGGAAGACACATGCTAGCCTCCCCAAGCCCATGAGAGAGAGCTAGATTCCACAAATGTGTACAAGAATAAGGAAGAGGTAACAACAAACACAACACACCACAAAACACAAAAAATGACAACCACGAAAAAAAGGAGAATACCATATTATTCCTCAACAAGGGGAAGAGTGGATGAGACATCTAAAAGTTTCATAGAGCATGGTCTAACCCTAGGGTACACACTTACAAAATCTTCAAAACCCTCTCAGTATCCCTCCAAAATAATCATCCCTCCTTATTACTCCTTCCATTAGCCTAAATTCCTCCTTGGGAGGATTTTCAAACCCATTAGGTTTCCTCTTCAAGGATGGGGAAGGAGGGTCAAACCATATGAGAGGATAAAGAGAACCAACATGGCTTGCCCATCAAGCCATCGGGTTTGAGAGGGAAAATCCCCTCTTCCTCAAACAAAACTCTCAAATCCATCAAGTCATATGATGGATGGAGAAACAATCAAAAGAACAAGAACAAGTAAACATATAATACATGCAAAATAAGAACATACATTTAACAATATGCAATCAATCATTTATGTGTAAAAATAACTCAACAAGGATAAAAATCCTACCTTCAAAAAAGCTCTCTAAAATCTAACTTTCTCTAAATCATTGTCCAAGCAAAAGCTCCAACTCCATAAGCACCCCTTTAATAAATGATAAGAAAAAGTTCTCTTTCTCCCCATGAGGGAGTATTTGAAGAAAACCAAATAATTTCCCTCACTAGTAAGGAGGTGACATGTGTCACCCTCTCTCTTCCCTCCAAGCCAAGATTCAAAAACAAAACAAAGAAAAAATGAAACATCATTTTAGCATTACTCCCCAAGTTACCTAAAAAGAAAGTGAAACAAATCCATGTAACTATTCACAATACATAACCCCCAACCATTCATATATGAATGGTGACAAGTGAGAGGCCAAATGATAGAGAAACTCTTTTTTCCTAAAATTAATCCCCAAGACTCCTAATATGTAGGGTCCAAGGGCTTATTTTTATTCTAAGTGAACCCCCAAACCAAAAGGGGTCACTAAAAATACAAAAAAAACCAATTTTGGATTTGACATTTTTAGACACATTAGTTGAGGATTTGGGGCCCGCTCAAGGGTGCTTATGTGACCCCAATCCTTATTAATCAAGAAAACACGTGACAAACACATCCTTAATACAAGTGGGGACCATTAGGTCCCCGAACCTAGTTCCTAACAATAAAAAACAACCTAAGGACAATTAAATTTTAACAAATATACAACATTACATTCTAAATAACACATGCAACCAATAAGGCTTCATATAGCTAACATGGTTAAGACTCATCCCCGTGGGCCGCTTGTGCACATTCGTGTAGCCACCACCGAAACCCACGTTTACCTTTACCCCGTAATCTACATACTCATTGCAAACATTAAGCACATATGTCTAATAAAAATATAAATCAACTACTAAGTAAGTCAATCTAAGTATAAACATAATAACTATGCTAACACATCATCATTATGGAATTGTGATTGAAAAAACGTGAAAATTTTCACATAAATTCACTATGTTGGCCATCATAGCATACTATAATCAACATATACCCATGTTATCATATGATCACATCAAATAATCGAATAATCCGAAACATCAATATGTGTGACAAAACCATGTATCCATCATATATCAAATAAAATCAATAACATAGTAATATGTTAGTATCCAAAATATCAACTAAAATTTTCTAACATATTAATAAGGGCTAAATTGGCGCTACACGTCCAAAACATCATACATGTTCACAAATTATCAAATATCATAACATAATATCCAAATGTGCCATAATCCATGTCAAATCATAAAAATGAGTATAGAGTTAGTAGAGAATCTGAAGCTAGAAAATGTGGTCACTACGCATTTCAATACATCAACATTATTACTGGTCAATACATATTTCAAGTTCACAATGATACTCATTAACTTTCATTTTTCATCCGTTGTTTGCTTCTCTTTTCTCCATCCCTATCGTTGCGTCTATTGCACCTTCGGGTGCAATTGTCGCTTTAACTCAATAACTATGTGTATCGTATGTCAAGGGTTAGCAATATTTAGGCACCCTTTTGTATTTTATCTTATTTAATATTAATAAAATGTTTGTGGACCCATCTCTCTCGGAGAGATAGAAAAATTGAAATTTGTATTATCTCTAGAGAGACAAAAAAATTGAAATTAGTATTGTTTCTAAAGAGAAAAAATTGAAATTAATATTGTCTCTAGAGAGACAATAAATTACTATTCTATATTGTCTCTAGGGAGACAAAACTGATATTGTCTTTAGAGAAATGAAAATAATATTGTTTCTCAAGAGATAAAATATGTATTAATCTATTTTGTCTCTAGAGAGACAATAATTAGAGACACCCGCTTTGAGATAATATACAATTTTTTTAGTGTCTCTATTTCACATGATTTGATTAAGTGTTGGCTCAAAACACCACCTTTGTTATAATAAAAAAATAAAAATTAAATGGATTTATTTGATTTTGCCGTTGCTGGTTAAGCAATTGCTCAAAACATTTAGGAAAATATTTTAGTTAAATTGGAACAGTATATTTACATTTCCATTAGCAGCATTCCCCACATATGGAACAATAGTCCCCAACATGGGACCGCAGGTCACTGCTTTTTGTGATAGATGGGCCCTCGGCAAATCTTATATTCTGTGGCTCATGCCGCTGGCAATTAGTGTATATAATATCGTGTTCCAATTTCCTTATCGTGCTTCATTGCACGCGTTTAAATTGGTGGTGCATGATAGTTGATTTCTAAGTTTATTGAAAAACGCCTGTGTCTGAAATAGTTGTATTAAAATTTACTTGCGTTGGTTGAATAAATCCCAAAACACAAATATGAATTTTAATTGGGTATATTGGGAATTGGGCAGGGTGATATTAATATATGGATATGCTTGGATAAACTTTCAACAAAAGTAATAATTATGTGCAGAAATTAAAGCCAAAACGCACCGGCTTGTTCCTGAAAAAATCTTCCACCTCAATTTCCTGAATTGCGTTATATTTTTCCTATATAAGCTTCCATGTTTTACCTACTTGTATCTCGAGCAAAGAAAATAATGAAGTCGATCGATCTGAAAATATTGTGTTGCGCAGGATGGATGTTAATGTACATATTTCGCCCAGTCTTATCTTGTGATCGATGTCTACACAAATCAAAAGTAGCCTATTATGCTTCCTCACAGGATGTCGATGGTATGTAAATTATATCTTTCTTCTTAACCATGTTATGTTATTTTTATCGTATTCGAAATACTATTTCCAGGGCAACTTACCGTTCAATCAAAAATAATAGCTATATTTAAGTAATTGTTTATTATGCATTGCAGTTGGAGCATGTGGGTACGAACCCTTTGCATCAACTTTGAACGGCGGAGCGGCGGCTTCAGCAAGCGCCAAAATATTCAGGGAAGGGATTGGATGCGGGGCCTGCTATCAGGTACCGATTAATTATATCGCACATTTTGTTTTGCCTGATTGAGCATAAGGTGGTTTATAATGTTAAAACTCTGATATTTTCTGTAATCACTTGGATGTAGATAAGATGCACAAACCAGACGATTTGCAGGAAATCAGGTGTGAAAGTTGTGGTTACAGACTACACCGAAAACAACGAGAGGGATTTTGTGTTAACCACTCCCACGTTCTCGAGATTAGCTCAGCCCTCAAAATCTGCCGAGCTTATGAAGATCGGCATTCCGGATATCGAGTACAAACGGTGAGCAGTAGCCAGAAATAGGAAGAAACTTGTATATGAAACATTGTTAAGAGTTTTGTAGGGAAATGGGATGATTCGCCATTTAAAAATTATTGCTGTTTTTGTTATTTTTACAGTATCCCATGCGAGTACCCAGGGCAAAACATGACAGTGAAAATATCCAAAATTAGCAATTATCCTTCCTTTTTTGCATTTCTATTTCTGTACCAAGGAGGCCAGACTGATATCACCATCGTTGATGTAGCTCAGGTGAGAGAAAAACTGGAAATAATGGTACATATTATGTGTTCAAATAGAGATGGGTAATGGGTGAATTATGGAAATAAATGCAGGTGGGGTCTTCGAATTGAAATACATGACGCACAACTATGGTGCGGTTTGGAGTATGTCGGATCCTCCGATGGGGGACTTGTCTATTCGCATAGTGGTGACGAGTGGGTACGACGGGTATACGTTGTGGAGTAGAGAAGGCGTGTTGCCCTCTAACGGGAAGGTGAGATCCGTTTACGACACTGGTGTTCAAATTAAGCAAATAGCAGCCCAGGGATGTTCTCCCTCCTGCGACAATATGACCGAAATATCAGCACAAGAAGACTGCTCTTCCTGCGACATCCAAAATTGGGACCATATTAATTGAATGCATTACGGCAGCTCTATAGTCTGATGTCAATTCGGAGGAATCTACTCTAAATTTCTTTCTTATCCGTTAGAATGTAAGATTTTGCTTTTCTCCACGCTGCAGCTAATCATTTTCATAGTGTTTCTCGCCATCTCGCTTTCTCGGGTCTCTATTGAAAATAACGAAGATGGAAGCCAGTCCAGCTCTGGTTGGGACGTGCCCAGTAGCCTGTCTGGCTTTGATTGTCTTAATTTTTGTGATTTAGTGCTTTCTAATCTTTTGTAATAAGATATGTTCCTAAGCTTTGTTGTTGCCTAGTTTGATTCTTGAGATTCTTTTTTTTGTGAATTATCTTGTATCATTTTACTTGTTAATAATTTAAGATCTTATTCATAATATATTTTAAATTATATCTGTGTGAGTTGAAATTTCAAATTTCTATTCCATTACAAGTCTTGGAATTATATTACATTGAGACGATTTATTTACGTCGACCACGATATTTTGTACCATGCACGTAATTGCTATTCCAGTTTTGTATTCTTATCTAGAATCGATATCTTTTCTACGCTTCATTCATCTTGTTATATTGATTTGTTTCTCAGTCTTTTACATCCACATTATCTTAATTCCTCAAAATCAAATAATATCCAACAAATTTTAATTATTTGATACAATTTAATTGATTACTATTTATATCTTGTTAGATCTTAATTAAAAATAGATATGGTTTTTTTAGTATATTTGATAGTGTAAAATTAGGTACTCTCACTTCTATTGATAGGGTTTCATATTTTTGGTGAACTCCAACTTTATCCTATACTCGATTCTTAGGGATTTTTTAAGTAATTTCAAGTCACACTCATCCCTTTGGGTTTTCTTTTGATAAACCCGACTAGTCTTACATTCATCCCTTAGGGTTTTCACTTTTCTTAAACTCGTAATGTTTGTAAAATTCTACTGAGAATGTTATATTTAATTCTCGTTGCTAATAAAAAAATTTCATTATTTATTCCAATATTTTAGCCCTTATGTGTGTGATATTGAGTATGAAAAGTTTGTTTACATCCAAATTAAATACATCTATATAAAGTGTTATGTTAAATTCCAATACACTTGGTCTTGTAAAAATTCTCTTGATTGATCCTATGTGAACTCCACCTTTATCCTATACTCAATTCTTAGGGATTTATTTTTAGTAAATCCAAGTCAAACTCATCCTTTTGGGTTTCCTTTTGATAAACCCAACTAGACTTACATTTTTCCCTCAAGGTTTTCACTTTTCTTAAACTTGTAATGTTTGTAATAGTCTAGAGATTGTTATATTCAAGCCTCTTGTTAATAGAAGTTTTTGTTATTTATTCCAATACTTTAGTCCTTATGTGTGAGATATTGATTATGAAAATTTTCTTTACATGATATATACTCTATGCCATCCAAATTAATTACATTTAAATGAAGCATTATATTAAATTCCAATACACTTAATCTTGTAGAAATTCCCTTCATTGATCCTAGGGTTTTCTTTAATAATAGAAATGATTTTATTCTCAATGAGACTCATATTAACCTTGAAATTATACTAAACCATCTTGAGACTCATATGAAAGAAAATATTTTAAATCTAGTTCTCATCTTTCTAACAAAAGACAAAGTAGTAAAGGGAAAGAGGTCATTCTAATGGATCAAATCAGAAACCAATACTTATTCAATCTTCATTAATATTTTATGTAGATAGGGAAGAGGAGTCAAGTGAAGGACGACCATAAACCTTGCAAAATTTAGAATGTAATAAAAACAATACTTAAATATGTATACATTAATGAAACGATGAAATGAACATAGATTTAATTGAAAACAAAGATCTATGATATCTTATTAAAAGAAACAACATCATACCAAGTGTCAATTATTCGACATGGTACACAATTTCATCTTATCTCGACATGTCAAATCACATGCAAAAAAACATCTAATTATCCGCTCTCATGTCACAATTTCTTCATTCTTCCTATTCACAATGAGCATTAAGCTCACATCTCTACTCTATCCTTAAGCATGCCCCTTGATGTCTTTCTTAAAATTGAACTGCTTAACTAAGATAGTGGGCTCTAGTTATATATCCATTCAAGCCACTTCCTAAGGTTCCTGATTCTATATAATTCAAATGAATGAATCAAAGGGCCAAATTGTTAGCGTAACATATTACATTGGTTGGTTACATGGTTTCCTATAACCGTTTCTATAGCAATTGTATTTGTTTATTTATATCCTTCTCTTCACTCTTATATATATATAAATAAAACACAAAATCTTTTATGTTCTTTAAACATTGGTATCAGAGCACAAAACGATTGGAAGGCATGGAAGGAGGCACCTGAAATCTCTTGCTCGCCAACTTGGCCAAGAGACTTGTGTGGATTTTGGGTGAGCCGTGTGGGCAGAAGCATGGGAGGAGGAGAAACCACCAAACTCTGCAAAAGCAAACCGTGGCAAGGTGTGGCTACAGGCAGTTGGGAGAAGAAGGAGAGTCATGTGGTTGCAAAGATGAAGCAAAAATACATGGCTGAAAATGTTTTGGTAGTGCTTCCTAGAACCGATTGTGCCTGCCTTAATTAGTGTTGACGTAATCTGAGAAGTATGATGCAGATTAAATAATATAGTTGTCTTTTCTGTCCAGTCTATTGTTTTTGTAATTTGGTAAAGTGTTTAGCGTGAGAAAGGGTATAGAAGAAGCATGTGTGTAGGAGCAGTGTGAACTCTACCACCATGTCCACGGCCCTCGCTACCACTGCTGCCACCACAAGGACCTCCGTCCTTCACCTCCAGAGCCACGAGATAGGAGGAGAACAATGGAGTGAAGAAGGATGTAGATTGGAGTGATCAACGCTAACGAGGACGATGTGGTCTATTCTGCAGAGAGCGGTTGCATAACTGATTATCCTTCTCTCCTCGCAAAATTTAAGGGGAGGCTCATCATCGAAAAGAATGTTGTGAAAGATAAGACCATGCCTTTGCCAACGAAAAGGGTGTCAAGAAAGTAGACAATGGAGAAGTGTGGAACATATGACAGAGAGTCTTGACTGGTAATTTACTTCCTACTTCACCATTTTTTGTTTCTTCGAGTTATTAAAAACTTATTATATTAATTTACTTCCTACTTCACCATTTTGTCCTGGGGAATAGAAAAGCATTGAAATTAGTGCATGGTACTTGCACTAGGTTCGTGGTAAACCTATAAAACCACCGAGGTAAAATCCTCTTGGTTCGTGGTCAACCTATAAAACCACTGAGGTATCAACCTCTTGGTTCATGGTAATCATGTAAAACCACAAAGGTAAACAAATGTAAAATGCTAATGTCCCTCTAGGTTTATGGTCAACCTTACAAAAACCATGTGTATCGAGACCATGTAGGCACATGCTCATGTGAAGACCCTCTTTGTAGTGTTCTCATTAAGGGGGGGACATCCAATATCAGGAAATGTATGTTTGTACGAACAATGTAACAAGGGGGGAATGTTAGTGTAACATATTACATTGGTTGGTTAGACGGTTTCTGTAACCGTTTCTGCAACAACTGTATTTCTTTATTTATATCCTTCTCTTCGTTGTTTTATATATATGAATAAAAGACAAAATCTTTTATGTTATGTAAACACAAATAATAGACCCAAACATATATATTCATCATTTCCCATAGCTTATTGCTTCCATAAATAAATAACTCTTATTCCATGGCACAGACATGATTGCTGATCAAGAAAAAAATTTATTTATGAATAAAATATTTTCTTAATCTAAGAATGTAAATGTTGTAAGAAAGATGTATACAATAAGAATAAATTTGACCCAAAAAAATAAATAATTAATATTGAAACCCTAGTTATAAAGAGGAGATAAAAGGACTTAGTTATTTTGTAATTAAATATGGCTTGTGTCATAGTGACAGAGCCATGAACAAAGAGGGAGATGTGTCATCTTAAATCTAGGAAAATTGGATAACCACTTGATATTCGTGGACTGGGGCCCTCAGGATGGATAAGGGGTACATGCGGGTGCTACAAACTAGTTCCGAGAACCTATGTCTACAAAAATATTAGAAAACCAAATTCAAAGGGTTACGATATGTTTTTTGTCCTTTTCATTTGATCACTTGTGTGTCGCACCAAGTTCATCGTTGTCGCTACTAACCTGTAAAAAAGATATGATCTACAAAACCCTCAAGAGTGCATCAAATCCCAAAAAGAAAAGAATGCAAATGAGGAGTTTCTAATGCCACCTAAAGTCTCCCACTCGAGACCCAAGAAAACCTAGGTTTAGTTAGGAAAAGTTAAGGAATAATTTTTTTAAAGTGTTCCCAACAAAATTTCCAGAGTCCATTACAATAGTTATCAAATCATCCTACAAAACACTAAGAGAGTGAAATTCATCCCTAGCATAGATAGATTATCTTCTTGTGGGGCGCAGGAAGGAATTTTCTCAGTGTAGGAAGAATTTTTTTCTCCTAGGTGCAGTATGACGGCACGACAAAAAATCTTTTTCTCCCAGGCACGAAAGACGGGCATGGAAGAGACTCCTTTTTCTCCCAAGCACACAAGATGGGCGCGGAAGAAGCTATTTTTCTCCTAGGTGGATAAGACAGTGTAAAAGAAGCTATTTTTCCCCTAGGTGTGCAAGACGGGTGCGGAAGAAGCTCTTTTTCTCCCAGGCACATAAGATGGGCGTGGAAGAAGCATTTTTCTCTTCTTCAAACTTCAGAAGGCCATAAATTTTGATAGGGAACTCGAATTTTGGAAAATGAGGAATTATCAAAAATCTCTCAATGTCCTCTTTACATAGAAACCTTAAGAATTTAATTTGGATAAAGTTTTAAGTGTCAATTTTGAGAAAATGCTCTGTAGGTTTATAAAATGAAAACTGGTAACATTTGAATTATAAAATTTTTTCAATTTGACCTCCTTTCTTTCTCAACATGCCAAACAGACATGGAGGGTTTCTCTTAGAGGAATTTAGGAGGGATTGCAAGGTAAGTTTTATTTGGTTGATTAATAATTTAGAATTTGTAACTTTTGACAGCAAAACAACTTCAATTTTGCCTTTACTCGATTTAAAAGGTTCTTTAAAAATTTCTTAAGTGATAAGGTCTATTGGGGTCATTTTGGTCATATTAAGTTCAATTTAATGTTTCATTTTATTGTTCATTGTTGCAGGGGTCATTCTGTACATTTTTGACAAAAATTTTTTTGTAGAGTTTGCAGTGAAACAAAATGAATCTATACTTTCACACAAACAGATCTATCTCAATTTACCATACTTTAAACTATAAATTCATTCCAACAAAATCTAACATACTAAGTTGATTTAAATAAAAATGTGAAAAATCCAAAAGATACAATTCTAATTTCCAAATCATACTTTTCAAAAGAATAGAGTAATGTATTTTCTTCATATGTATTTCTTTCTTTCAAACAAAAATTCCTCAACATATTTCAACATATATTTTAAACAACAGTAACTCCCTTTGTGGAAAATAATACAACTTCTATTAATTAAAAATGATATATTTACAACTTTCTTCTTTCATTCCTCCATTTCAATATACAGAATACAATTTCCTTCTCATTCATTCAAAAATAGGAAACATAGTACATCTCTTTCACACTTCAAATTACAAATTTCATATTCAATGCAAACCATCCTTCCATCACAATAATATATAGGGTCATCCACTTCAAGTGGGAGGAGGTTACATAAGGACAATATTAACAAGGGTTGTCAAAACTATCTTTTCCTTTGCTCCGTAACAACAACATGCAGTCCATCAATCTCCAATTTGATCATAAAAGAAAATGAGGAAGGGCAACGCTCTCCACCGAACCCAGACATTGAATGAAAAGGAGAATCCATCCTTCTTCATTGGTCCCCGAGCCCCAACCACAATGCAATAGAAGATGTGTTTCAACTCATGGGAAGAAAGTCTTCCACATCACACAAGTAGAATTTCACATTTAAAACAAAGTCCAAAACAAAATGCAGTTTATGACCACATTAAAACATAACAAACAAAACTCGGGATTCATCATGCAAGCAAAATGAGCAAGAACTATGGGTGAAGCTACTTATGCCTCCCAAAGGGGAAATGGGTATCACCCCGAGAAAAAACCACCAAAATATATATCATTCAAATCCCTGTCATATACCCTTATGCCTCCTCCAAGAACCCCTTATACCTCACATTTCCTTATGCCTACCCATCCTCTAATGGCACCGCATAACGAGTAAATAAATGAAAGCTATTTCTTTGTAAGGTGGAACAAAAATCCCAACTCCCTACACACTTATACCTCCCCAAAACACTTATGCCTCCCACAAAATAAACTCCATAGTATTCTCCTACACCATTTCTAGGCCATCTACCCAACAACCCACAAACATGCTAAAAATTTCACAACAATAACATTCAACCATTCACATATACAATAAAAGAAAGAAAGAAGAGCATTTCAAGAGCCAAGCTCCTACCTCTCCATGATGGAGTTTTTTCCAAGTTCAAAACAACAAGCTCTTCCAATGCAAGCAATCCAAATATCAACCAAGCACAAGTATTCAACAACCTTCAAACTTCTCCAAGGCAAGAGCTCAAAACAACAAAAGAAAATTCACCCCAAATGAAGTATCCAAAGGTGGAGCAACCCAAAACAAGGTAAGGAATTAAATATTTATAGAAGAGGGAAGAGAAGAGGATGAGGTGGATCCACGTAGGATGCCACATCACACATCCTCAACCCCAACACAAAATTCAACTTCAATTTTCCAGGCATATTAAATAGGTGGGTGAATAATATGATAGTTCTACTTACACACTCAAATCAAACCCACACCCCAAAGGACTAAAATTAAAACATGTAAGAAAAGTGCAATTACAACATTCAACTTGACTTACAAAAATGCATAAAGAAGGGCTAAATTTAACTCTCCAACCATAGGTAAGGTTGGTATATAAATTTAAGAGGTGTGGGACAAGTTTAACTTGTCCCACAAGCCTCCAAAATTAGCCTCCAAGGAAAAATTCAAATTTCAAAGAAGATGAAGTGTTTCATACTCCAAAATCAACTTACATGTCTCTTACACATTACTTACACATTTCTTACAACACTTTAATTCAAGGCCAACAAATCTATTAATTACTTTCTTATGACATATTTTAATTAATTATCTTAACAACATGATTACTCACAATATTAACACACCATTTAATAAATAATGAAAGGGGTCAATGCACCACAAAATAAACACATGCAAACATTAACAAATGAACCAAATAAAAGAAAAACAAAAGTCTCTTGGTCACATTTAAAGGTGATCCTCTCCATGGGAATCCCTAACACAATAAAACACACACAAAAAAATATAGTTGCCATGCTAACCTTGTTGAATTCATCTAGAATTCGAATGTGGTTGGTCTCCAATCCCCTGATGTTTGTTGTGATATTTTTTTAACCTACAAAAATACAAATACCTCCTTCAGCCTCATGGCCATATCATAAAATTCAATTGAATATAAATATAATTTCAAGATCATCAATATATATGTGAATCACAACAATCATCAACATCACTTACAATTTCATCAACAACTATATCATCATCAATTTTAATTCAATTTTCATTTTCTAGGGCTAGTCAAAATATCCAATTATCACAAGTCCAAACAACATCTATAATATAACCATGTCAAATAATATATCAACAGCAATATACAAAATGTATCAAATAACCACCATGCATCAGATATGAACCCAAATCAACAATAATCTATGATATACCATCTAACATCATACTAAATCAAAACTATAACAATATCCATAATATAGTCAGTAATATCAGGATCAATTTTGAAAGGTGTCAAAGGGAAGTGGGTACTATATCCCCCTCCCCTTAGACTCGACTTCCTACTGGAATTCATTGGAACAGATGTGGGAACTAAACTCGTAGTAACGTAGCATCCTCCCAAGTAGCTGTAGTCTCAAAGCATATCTGTCCCACTGCACTTGAACCTTATCAATCTCCTTACATTGAAGGCCCAGGGTCCTACGATCTATAATGTGAATGGGCTCCACCATCACCTGCCCCTGATCCTGCACCTCTAATGAGGTCTAATCCAACACATGAGAAGGATCAGCAATGTATCTCTAAGAACTAAAACATGAAACACATCATGTATGTGAGATAAGCTAGGTGGCAATGCTAGATGGTAGACCAAAGGGCCGATACGCTCCAAGATCTCAAAAGGACCAAAAAATATAGGAGTTAAATTAGAACCTTTTCCATAACGGATAGGGCTCTTATGTGGTCTGACATGAAGGAACACCTTCATGCCCACATCAAAACTATGGTCAGTCCTATACTTATCTACATACTTTTCTTCCGCCCGTCCTATGCCTCATGTAGTTTTTGTCCCATCAAAATCACCTACTGCTCCATGTCCTATAACAAATATGGTCCAAGAGAAACCCTATCCTCAAACATGTCCCAGGTAAGAGGTGTCCTACACTCTCTAACATACAAGGCTTGAAAAGGAACCATGCCTATAGAATTCTGAAAACTATTATTGTAGGAAACTCCACCAAGTACAGGTACTCGTCCCATCTCGAGTGATGATCCATAACATACATCCTGAGCATATCCTCTAAAATCTGATTCACCCACTCCATCTGTCCATATGTCTCGAGGTGATATGTTTTGCTGAAATTAATCCTCATCTCGAGGGCATGTTGCATGGTAGTTTAGAAATGGGAAGTATACAAGGCATCGTGGTCTCAAATGTTCTTCCAAGAAATTATATGCAACCTAAAATCTCATGCAGATAGACCCATGCCACTTCACTAGTTGTATAAGTGGTCTTCACAGGAGAAAAGTGAGCCAATTTTGTCTATTTATCCACCGTGACCATGATGGTGTCATGGTGGTATCCTGACATCGGTATCCCAATAATAAGGTCTGTGGAAATGGTGTCCCACTTACACTCCAGAATAGCATGAGGAAAGAGAAGGCCAACTAGGTGTTGATGATCGGCCTTCACTTTCTAGCACTCAAAAACGTGACACAAAATGAGCCACCTCTCTATAAATTCCTCTATAGTGATATAACTATCTCAAGGTAGCATGCAACTTCTTCACCCTAGGATGGGATGAATAGGGGGCACGATGTGCCTCTCTCGTAATATCTTGTCTCAACCCTCCGTCTCCGGGAACATAATTCCAACCTCTATTCCAGAGAATTCCATATTCCTCTAATGAAAAACCATGAAACTTCCCCTCAAGGGGTCTCTCGGGACTCAATCTTTGCTCTCTCGCTGCAATGTAAAAGTTCTCAAGAGGAAGTTACTTTAGAATCCTACTCCGCAAATCTATGCCCACTGAAGTGGCCATAATCACATGTCTCTGTTTGCTAAGAGTGTCTAACAACATTCTCCTTTCCCTTCACATGCTATATCTCCATTTTATACTCACAAAGAAACTCCATCTAGTGTCGCTGACGAGTGTTGAGATTGGGCTACATGAAGAGGTGGCAAAGAATCAAGTGATATGTCCTGAGTGTGAATCTCTAACTAAGAAGAAAGTGTCTCCATCAAACCAAGGCGTGAACCACTACCACAAGCTCAAGATCATGAGTTAGATAATTGAGCTCATAATCTTTGAGTTTATGAGACTCAAAGGCCACCACTCTACCCTCCTACATCAAAACACCTCCAAGTCCTGCCAAAGAAGCATCTATGCATACGAAAAACTCACCCTATGGATCCGACACTGCAAGAATAGGTGTTGTCGTGAGGAACTCCTTCAGTGTCCTGAAGGCCTGCTCACATCTATATGTCTAATCAAACTTCTTCCCCTTCCACTGAAGAGAAGTTATGGGTCATGTAATCTGAGAGAAGTCCTGAACAAATCTCTTGTAATAACCTGTTAATCCCATGAAGTTGCGCACCTCTGTCACACTAGTGGATGATGACCAATCCATAATAGCTTGAATATTAGAAGGATTGACTGTGATACCTTCCCCAAAAATGATGTTACCAAAATACTATACCTCTATTTGAAATAATTCACACTTCTCCAATTTCTCATAAAGTTGTTGCTCACGAAGATGTTGAAGAACCCGGTGAAGGTGCCCTCGTGCTCCTCACGTGTACGTGAGTAGATAAAAATTTTCTTAAGGAAGATGAGCATGAAGCGATCCAAGAAAGAGTTGAATACCACATTCATCAAACTCATAAATACTACGGGGCATTCGTCAAGCCAAAAGGCACCACTTTGTGAACTCATAGTGCCTATATCTCATATGAAAATCAGTCTTATGAATATCCACCTCAATCCTCACCGATGATATCCCGACTTAAGATCAATCTTAGAGAAAACTATGGCTCCATTCATCTAATCAAACAATCATTTATGCGCAGAAGGGGATAATGATTCATGATCGTTACCTTGTTCAGATGGCGGTAATCAATACACAACCACAAGGATCCATCCTTCTTCTTCATGAAAATCACCACCCTAATTAGGCCTTTCTCCAAAAGGCCCTCTAGCTATAACTTGAGCTCACAGAGCTCTCGTGTTGTCATCTGGTAAGGTACTCGTGAGATAGGCTCTGCTCTTGGAACCAGATCTATATGGAAGTCAAACTCACGTGGGGACAGTAACCCCAGTAGCTCCCCTGGTAAAACATCAGAAAAATCTCTCAAAATGGGATGGTCATCTAACAATGTTCTACTAGACCCATCCTCTGATCAGTCACTAACTATGATAGTAAACATCTGACAACCCCGTCACACACACCGCTTAAGATGCATAGTGGAGATGGTGCAAATATAAATGGTTCTCTTGACCCCAAATATCACTACCTCAACTCCTAGATCATATGTACAAGATATGATCTTGTGGTAACAATCCATCCTATCCCTGTGTGCAATCAGCGAGTCCATACCCAAGATGACTCCATACGAGCCCAAAGGAAGGATACAAAGATCCAAGGTAGTGGTGAAAGGTCCCAAATCCACTACACACTCCTTAACTCAGGAGTCCACAGAGATCTTGGCTCTGAAGACATCTCAATGTCCCAAGTAAGACCCTATCTAACTCGCCACCAACCCGCATCACTCTACTAAATATGGTGCAAAAAAGAATCTGAAGAATTAGAATCAAACAAAATGGAGGTAGGAATACAATTAATGCTACCTGTAGTCTCAATCATGATACTCTGATGCTTAGCCTGGTGGTTCTCGAGTGCTACATAGATCTAATGAATACGCCCCATGTCACAAATGGTAGGATGTGAGATCTGTTTCTTACCTTTGTTATTAGTTTTTTGAGGGCAATATCTCTAGAAATGTCCAGCAACACCACAACCAAAACAACCGTTTGATCCTCTCCCATGTGTAGCAAGTCGAACCAAGATTCTGAGGTCTCATGGTATGGATCTTGATTATCTGGATGTGGTCTACTGAGGCCTCTATTGGTGAGATCTTGATGACTGAGCCCTTTGGGAACCCTGTGTCCTGATGTGACCCCTAGGAGGAGGCCCCATACTCCAACCCCTCTATACATCGAATCTCTGTGGAGGTCTATAAGGTGGGTGGGAGTCCTGCTAGTATGATCTAAAAGATGATTCTGCTGAACCCTGTCTACCACCTCAATCTAGTTTCCTACATCTACTGAGGTACTGACCCCCTCAATCTACTGTCCTGCATCTACTAGATGCAGCTTTGGACTTGGTCTCTAGCCTACTAAGTCTTTCCCCTAGTCTCCTCTCCTATATAGGCCTTCTCAACATCCTCATCTAATTTCGGTGGACAGTGGATCCAAATTGCACCTCCAATGTCAAGATTCAGGCACCAAGTGAATCTATGGATCCATACCTACTCATCCTGCATGTAATCAACATACTGGAGTAGATACAAAAATCTTCTCTCATACTCAGCCACTATAAGAAATTCCTATCAGAGGTCATGAAACTCATCTATCCTAAGCTATATGAACCTCCATGACAAATATCTGATCCTAAAATACTCCTCAAAGAGCTCCTAGGTAATTTTCTCATAATCAACATGGAGATTTTTCTCCTCTATCCTCCACCAGACACATGCTCCATCTCTCAGTAGATGGATTGCAACACGAGATTTTGTGTTGCTAGAACAAGGGTAGATCTTGAAGCATCCACTCAAGCTCACCAACTAGGCCTCTACCTGAAATCCACCTATGTCACCAAAATAATGTGATGGTCATAGCTTCAGGATCTCCTTAATGTGGTCTAAAGTTGTAGTCTGACAACCCCTAGGCCTCTTTGCATGCTCATCTCTAATCCTAGGGCTCTGAGATCTATCTCTGTGTCTTGAAACTTGGTCTCCCTGTCCCCTCTACGGTGACTCTGCTATGACTAAATCCACGTGGGAGTTCTCTCCTCTATACTCCTCTTTATGTCGAGGAGATACACAACCCTCAATGGTTGTCACTATATCATGTCTGATCGAGTGTGCTCCTATGGTCCCTCCGCGTAGAGCACCATTAACATCCTAGAGTGTATGTAAAATTTGTAGTAGGATAGCTGTTATAACATGATCTAGTGGTGGTAAGTCTAGGTCTATGTGAAATGACCCTCATCTTGTCTCGTGCCTCCTGTATAGACCAAGGTGAGAGTTAGCTCAATATTCTAGGTTTTGCTTAGTTTTCCATGTTTACTAAAATATGCAAATTTTAAACCAAGTTATTCTCTAGATTTGAAAGTGTGCTAGGTTTAATATTGTACTAGGTTTAAATTTTGTGTCTCAAGTCTTCTAGTGTGCCCAAGGGTCCAATATTTTGAACCCATGGCTCTGATACCAAGTGTAACACCACCTAAAGTCTTCCACTTGAGACCCAAGAACAACCTAGGTTTAGTTAGGAAAAGTTAAGGAATAATATTTTTAAGTGTTCGCAAAAAAATTTCTAGAGTCCATTACAATAGTTATCAAATAATCCTACAAAACAATAAGATAGTGAAAGTCATCTCTAGCAAAGATAGATTATCTTCTTGGGGGTGTGGGAAGGAATTTCCTTGGGCACGAGAAGAAACTTTTTCTCTCGAGCGTGGAAGGACGGGTGCGAAAGAAACTATTTTTCTTCCCACCGTAAAAGATGGGCATGAAAGAGACTCATTTTTTTCTCCCAAGTGCGCAAGATGGGTGCGAAGAAGCTCTTTTTCTCCGAGGTGCACAAGACGAGAGCAGAAGAAGCTCTTTTCCTCTTGGTGTGCAAAACGGGAACAACAGAAGAAGTTTTTTCTCTTCTTCGAACTTCAGGAGGCCATAACTTTTGATAGGGAACTCAGTATTTTGAAAACGATGAATTTTTAGAAATTTCTTGACGTCCTTTTTGCACATAAACTTTAATAATTAAATTTTGATAAAGTTTTAAGAGTCAATTTTAGAAAACACTCTGCAAGCTTATAAAATGAAAACCGGTAACATTTGACTTATAAAATTTTGTTCAATTTGACGTCCTTCCTTTCTCAACATGCCTAACAGACATCGAGGGTTTATATTAGAGGAATTTAGGATGGATTGCAAGGTATATTTTATTTGGTTGATTTACAATTAAGAATTTTCACCATTTGAAAACAAAATGACTGCAATTTTGCCTTTCCTCGATTTGAAAGGTTCTTTAAAATTTCTTAAGTGATAAGGTCTATTGTGCTCATTTTGGTCATATTAAGTTCAATTTAATGTTTCATTTTAGTGTTAATTATTGCAAGGTGATTTTGTACATTTTTGATTAAAAATTTACAGAGTTTGCAGTGAAACAAAATGAATCTATACTTGTACACAAACAAATCTATTTCCATTTACCAAAATTTAAACTATAAATTCATTCCAACCAAATATAACATACTAAGTTGATTTAAATCAAAATGTGCAAAAGCCAAAAGATACAGTTCTTATTTCCAAATCATACTTTTCAAAAGAACAGAGTAATGTATTTTCTTCATACATATTTCTTTCTTTCAAACAGAAATTCCTCAACATATTTCAACACAAATTTTAAATAGTAGTAACTCCCTTTGTGGAAAATAATACAACTTCTATTAATTCAAAAATGATATCTTTATAACTTTCTTCTTTCATTCCTCAATTTCAATATATAGAATACAATTTCCTTCTCATTCATTCAAAAACAAAAAAACAGAGTACATCTCTTTCATGCTTCGAATTACAACTTTCATAGTCAATACAAACCATCCTTCCATCACAATAATATATAGGGTCATTCACTTCAAGTGGGAGGAGGTTACAATAAGGAAAATCTTAACAAGTGCTGATCAAAATTGTCTTTTCCTTTGCTCCAGAACAACAACATGCAAGTCCATCAAACTCCAATTTGATCACAACAGAATAGGAGGAAGGGAAATGCTCTCCACCCAACCAAGACATCCAATGAAAATGATAATCCATCCTTCTTCATCGGCCCCCGAGCCCTAACCAGAATATAATAGAAGATGTGTTTCAACTCATGGGAATAAAGGCTTCCACAAAACACAATCATAATTTCACATTTAAAACACAGTCCAAAATAGAATGTAGTTTGTGATGACATTAAAACATAACAAAAAAACTCATGCTTCATCATGCAAGCCAAAGGAGCAACAACTATGGGGGAAGCTACTTATGCCTCCCAAATGGGAAATGGGTATCACCACCTAAGAACAAACCACCAAAATATATATCATTCAAATCCCTGTCATACCCTTATGCCTCCCGAAGTAGCCCTAGGTAAGTGCAAGAAGTTGGGGGGCTAAAAAGATGACAAGAATTTGAAAAAAAGTAAAACACGTACACATTTTGCTAAAACGCACTCGCATTTTAATTTGTTTGGCTTGAAAATCACTAAAACTATAACACATACATGGTATAATGTGTTTTAAACAAGTCAAAATGTGTACGCGTTTTGTGTAGTATGGACCATGCATATTCGTTTTGGTGGTTTACACTTACAAAAATAAAAGTATAAGAAATAATAAAAGAAGTATTATACTTTAAATTTCTTTTATAAAAAAAAAATCAGAGTCACTCTGCACCTTATGGAAGTGGTCTCATATCTCCAACAGTTATAATCTAGAAGATAGTTTTTCAAAATCTAATCTACTCAATACTTACTAATTTTCAGGATTTCAGCAAACAACCTAAAACTTTCACGGCATATATATTGTAGCCAGTCTTTGTTTTCGAAAAGCATATAGTCATTTTTTAGGTTTTTTGACCTTCTGAAATGGATTTTGGCCCTACCACTACTTGAATTGGTACTAATTTTTAAATTTGTTCCATAATTCACTTTAGTGACCATGAATTAACTCTATGATGTTTATCTACTTCTTACTAAAAAGAGATCCTTGCTTCAAGTAGATAGAGGATTGTTCCCTACATGTGATTCTTTTCCTATGGCCAAAATGAGGTGATTGTAATGTGCCTCCTCCTTAAGGTGTGATAACACTACTAGGTGTTGAATGAGTTGTTACGAATAGTACTAAGTGAATTGCATCGAGTTAACTCAGATGAATGCTTATTCTTAGAAACATGGTGCTCCATATAAAGATCATATGCTCACCTTTCCTAACTCTAAAAGCATCCTTTCATGGAATAAAATTCATGATTCTCATAAATGTTTTTGATCATATGTCTCTTATGGAGATAAACGATGCCTTAATACTTCACAAAAAATGGTCGTTGATAACTCGGTGACATGACTAGCTCATTTTAGCTTGTTCTGAAAGGTGTTTAATTAACTACAAAATGGCCAAAAATGTCTTTTTAGGCCTTCAAAAGAAGTAGTCTCTCATAAAAACTAAATGAGTTGATTGATCACCTTAAACACTATTCCCTACACACTGAAACATGTTGAATGATCTTTTTAGGACTTTCGTTTGGGTGAGGGTTTATGATTTAGGGTTTAAGGTTTAGGGCTCGAGGTTTAGGGTTTAAGGCTAAGGGTTTAGCACTCAAGTTTTATAGTTTAGAGTTTAAGGTTTAGTGTTTAAGGCTCATAGTTCACATTTTAGGTTTTAGGGTTTAGGGCTAAGGGCTTAGGGTTTATGGTTTAGGGTTTAAAGTTTTGGGTTTATGGTCTAGGGTTAAGGGTTTAGGGTTTAGGGTTTAGGGCTCAAGGTTTAAGTTTTAGGGTTTAGCGGTAAAGGTTAAGGGTTTAGGGTTTATGGCGCAAGGTTTAGGGTTTAGGGATAAGCGTTGAGGGTTTAGGGTTTAGGGTTGAGAGTTGAGGGTTCGGGGTTTAGTTGTTAGGTTATAGGGTTGAGGATTTGGGGTTTACGGTTTAGGGTTTAGGAGTTAGGGTTTAAGGTTTAGTATTGATGACTTAGGGTTTACGGTTCAAGGTTTAGGAGTTACGGTTTATGGTTTAAAGGTCAGGGTTCAGGGTTTAGGGCAAAGGGTCTAGGGTTAAGGGTTTACAGTTTATGTTTAAGGGTTCAAGGTTTAGGGTTTTCGCTTAGGGATTATGGCTTAGTTCCTGGGGTTCGGGGTTCGGGCTTAGGATTTAGGGCTCAAGGTTTAGGATTTAGGGGTCAGGGTTTAGGTTTTAGGGTTTAGGTTTTAGGATTTAGGGCTTATAATTTAGGTTTTAGGGCTTATGATTTATGGTATAGGGTATAGGGTATAGGGCTCAGGGTTTAAGGTTTAGGGTAGAGAATTTAAGGTTTACGGTTTAGGTTTTAGGAGTTAGGGTTTAAGGTTTAAAGGTTAGGGTTCGGGGAAAAGGGTTTAGGTTTTAGGGTTAAGGGTTTAGGTCATAGAGTTTAGGGTTTAAGGTTTAGTGTTTAGGGCTTAGGGTTTAGAGTTTAGGGTTTATGGCTTAGGGTTTAATGTTTAGGATTTAGTGCTTGGGGTTTAGATTTTAAAGTTTAGCGTCAAGGTTTAGGGTTTATGATTTAGTTTTTAGGGTTTACACTTTATGGACCTTTAGGATTTAACATTCGGCCTTAAGGTTTTGGGTTTATGCTTTAGGGCTCAGGGCTCAGGGTTTAGGGTTTAGGGGTTAGGGTGCATGGGTTAAGGTTTACGACTCGGGGTTGGCTCGAGTTATGGGTTTAAGGTTTAGGGGTTAGTTATATGTTTAAGGTTTAGGGGTTAGAGATCGTGGGCTCTAGATTTAGGGTTTAAGGCTCGGGTTTAAGGTTAAGGTTTTAGGGCTCAAGGATTAGGGTGTAGGGTTCAAGGCTTAAGGGTTAGGGTTTATGGTTTAGGGTTCATGGTTTATGGCTTAAGGTTTAAGGTTTAAATTTACTAGTTTAAGGTTTGGGGTTAGAGCCTCGGGCTCTGGATTTAGTATTTGGGGTTTAGGGTCTAGGGCCCTAGGTTTAGGGTTTAGGGTTAAGGATTTAGGGTTTAGGTTTTAGGGTTTAGTATTTAGTGTTTAGGGTTTAGGATTTATTATTTTGTTTTTAGGGTTTAGGGTTTATAGTTAAAGGTTTAGGTCTCATGGTTGAGGATTAAGGGTTTAGGTCACAGAGTTTAGGGTTCATCAAATTTGTAGGAAGAAAATTCAAACAGAGTTATCAAAATTTGATGTTTTCATATGTTGTTATTTTGAAGGAGGGAAATGTCATATTCCTGATTTTCCAATCCTTCCAAAGACCCCAGTAGTCCTCAATCCTTGGATGTATAGGGAAACATTGTTACTTGGCTTCCATTTATAATGATAGATATATTTGTAAATTCATGTTATGACCTCTAAATCTATATGAATTTCAAGTTTCTTGGAAATCAAATCACACCCTTCACTAGGATTGATGTCTACCCCTATATTTTTGTTTATGGGATTTTGAAAACATCCATGGGTTTATCATATAAGAAATTATCAATGAATGGAAGGTCACTAAGTCGTAGTCCAGGTAACTCCCATTTAGAAGTAAACAAGAAAGATTTACTAGGTGATTGATAACCCCTTAGTGTTATTAGCCATTCCCCTATTTCTATGCTTATTTTGAATACTTTAGGAAGTTCTATCAAATTTACTATCCATTCCAGTAAAACACTTGAACTTTATCTTTCTCTAGAGGAGAGGATACTACAGGAAATTTAATTATGATCCTACACCTTTGCATTAATATATTCTCTAGGTTTCTTTTGTTTCCTTTAAGATTAATTTTTTTTATGGTTATTTTTTCGAGCTTCCAATGAGTCATGGTGGCTTACATAATACCATACATGGAAATATGAGAAATGTGAAATTTATTTTAGAGTGTGAATAAATTTACATTCAAGAGCACAAGTATATGTGGGGAGAAACAAGTTTGGAAGAGATTTGTAATATATGCATTACAAGGCACAAGGTAGATGTCATATCCATATAGTTTCTTGTCCCACATCTCATAAACAAGGTAGTTCTATAAGCAAAATCAATTACGGTTCTAGGCACGAGACTAGGAAATATTGATGAAATATGGTTTGGGGTTTATGGTTTAGGGTTTAGGGCTCATGGTTCAGGGTTTAAGGTTTAGGGTTCAAGGTTCAAGGTTCATGGTTATGGTTTAGGATTTAGGATTTAGGGTTTAGGGTTTAGTTTTTATGGTTAGGGTTTATGGATAAAAGTTAAGAATCTAAGGTTTAGGGTTTAGGGTTTTGGGTTAAGGATTTAGTGTTTAGGGATAAGGGTTTACGGTTTATGGTTCAGGTTTTAGGGTTTATGGTTCACGGTTCAGGGTTTAGGATTTAATGTTTAGGGATTAAGATTTATGGTTTATGGTTTACTATTTAATGTTTAGGGATTAAGGTTTAGGGTTTATGGTTTAGAGCTCGGGGTTTAGGGTTTAGGTTTTACGGTTTATGGTTTAGGTTTTATGGCTTAGGTCTTAGGGTAAATGGTCTAGGGTTTAGGGTTTATATTTTAGGGCTCAAGGATAAGGGTGTAGGGTTCAAGGCTTAGGGTGTAGGGTTTAGGATTCAGTGTTTAAGGTTTAGGGTTTAGGGGTCAAGGTTTAGGATTTAGGATTTAGTTTTTATAGTTCATGGTTTAGGGTTTAGAATTTAGGGCTCATGGTTCATGGTTTAGGGTTTATGGCTTATGGCTTAAGGTTTTTGGCTTAAGGCTCATGGTTTAGGGCTCATGCCTAAGGGCTGAATGTTTAAGGTTTAGGGTTTAGGGTTTAGATTTTATAGTCTAGGGATCATGGTTAAAAGTTTAGCGTTTAGGGTTTATGGCTCGAGGTTTACAGTTTAATGTTTAGGGTTTCAATTATAGAATTTAAATGCTAAAAGATTTAGGTTGAATGCTGAAATCTTGAAAAATTACCTATGTATCGACTTGACATTATACTTTAAAAAACTATCTCCTAAACCATGACTCATGAAGCTTTGAGACTAATTCCATAAGGTGCAAAGTGACCCTAAGTTCTTATATTTACTTATACTTAAACATTTATTTATGTAGATAGAAGCATGTCAAAAGAATGCATAATGTTTATACTACACACAACACGTATGCGTTATAACGCGTACACATTATAATGCATACGTATTTTGCATTTTCTCTTTTCCCAGTCCATGCCTCAAGGATTGGGATCCAGTTTAGATCCCCAAGCCTGAGGCATGAACCTGCACAAACATAACAAACAACGTGTTTTTACAAGAAAATGTAAAAATGCCACTTCCTCTATAATAAATCAAAATAAATCAATCGATCCATTTAAAAAATATTATACCACGATGTAGAGCAGAGTCTCTTCTTTATAAAAATATAATTTTTCATATTTTATGACTAATATAAGGTTTCAATATTATTTATTTTTGAAATATGCCTTTTTATAGCTATTTTTTGAAGTGTAAATATGTCTATATTTCATGGTGTATCTTTTTTTGGGTGATCAAAATATAAAATAAAATTATACTATCCCAAACTAGGCATAATTCTATAAATATTAAAAAAAATCTAATTTTCGATATTTTTTGAGGTAGTTAGGGGGGCACATTTGGAGCTCCGTTATTTTTGAAAACATAAAATTTATGTACTAGAAAAATCATAAATAAAAAAATATTTTCTACAAAAATCTAAAAAAATGGAGCATAAACTAGATGCTCCTAGCTATCTTTCTACCAAAGGGTTTTCAAAAATACTAAATGGTGCTCAAAAAATGGTGTGGGGCACGAAAGTCACTCTGTTATGTTTTTTAACAAAAATAGGAGAATCTTTGGTATTTTAGTTGTTTGACCTACTTAAACTTATCCATTTTCAATAAAATGTAGTAGCTTAGAAACTAGACTCAAAATTCTACGATTCATATTTCTACAACATCTTCCAATTTTGAGTGTAACTATTTCAAAAACTTGTACAAGTTGAAGCTCTTTTTTTCAGAAAAATACGTCCACTTAAGACCCCGTTTTGGCCCCCCAACTTGGTGCACTTACTCCCCTTATACCTCACATTTCCTAATGCCTCCAAACCTCTTATGGAACCCCATAATTAGTAAAGAAATGCAAGCTATTTCTTTATAAGGTGGAACCCAAATCCCAACTCCCTCCACACTTATACCTCCCCAAAACACTTATGCCTCCAACAAAATAAACCCCATAGTCTTCTCCTACACCATTCCTAGGCCATCTACCCAACAACCCACAAACATGTTAAAACATTCACAACAATAACATTCAACCATTCACATATACAATTAAAGAAAGAAATAATAGATTTCAAGAGCCAAACTCCTACCTCTCCATGATGGAGTTTGTTCCAAGTTCAAAAAAGAAAGATCTTCCAATGCAAGCAATCTAAATATCAACCAAGCACAAGTATTCAACAATCTTCAAACTTCTCCAAAGCAAGAGCTCTCAAACAAAAAAATAAAATTCACCCCAAATGAAGTATCCAAAGGTGAAGCAACCCAAAACAAGGTAAGGAATTAAATTTTATAGAAGAGGGAAGAGAAGAGGATGAGGTGGATCCATGTAGGATGCCACATCACACATCCTCAACCCCAACACAAAATTCAACTTCATTCTCCAATGCATATTAAATAGGTGGGTGAATAATATGACATTTTTACTTACACACTCAAATCAAACCCACACCCCAAAGGACTTAAATTAAAACATGTAAGAAATGTGCAATTACAACATTCAACTTGACTTACAAAAATTCATAGACAAGGGATAAATTTAACTCTTCAACCATAGGTAAGGTTGGTATATAAATTTAAGAGGTGTGGGACAAGTTTAACTTGTCTCAGAATCCTCCAAAATCACCCTCCAAGGACATATTCGAATTTCAAAGAAGATGAAGTGTTTCATACTCCAAAATCAACATACATGTCTCTTACACATTACTTACACATTTCTCACAACACTTTAATTCAAGGCCAACAACTTTATTAATTACTTTCTTATGACCTATTTTAATTAATTATCTTGACAACATGTTTACTCAGATTATTAACACACCATTTAATAAATAATGAAAGGGGTCAATGCACCAAAAATAAACATATGCAAACATTAACAAATGAAGCAAATAAAAGAAAAACCAAAGTCTCTTGGCCACATTTAAAGGTTATCCCCACGGGAATCCCTAACAAAATCAAACACACACAAAAAAATATAGTTTCCATAGTGACCTTGTTGAATTCATCTAGAATTCCAATGTGGTTGGTCTCTAATCCCCCGATGTTTGTTATGATATTTTTTTTACCTGCAAAAATACAAATACCTCCTTCAGCCTTGTGGCCATATCAGAACATCCAAATGAATATAAATATAATTTCAATATCATCAATATATATGTGAATCACAACAATCATCAATACAATCAACAGTATCACTTACAACTTCATTAATAACTATATCATCATCGCTTTAATTCAATTTTCATTTTCTAGGCCCACTCAAAATATCTAATTAACACAAGTTTGAACAACATCTATAATATAACCATGTCAAACAGTATATCAACAAAAATATATAAAATGTCTCTAATAACCACCATGCATCAGATATGAACCAAAATCAACTATAATCCATGATCTAACATCTAACATCATACTAAATCAAAACTATAATATAGTCAACAGTATCAAGATTAATGTCACGTCGAAGGGAAGTGGGCACTACAGAGTCATGCTATCCTCAGATATCAAAAAGTTATCTTATGAATTATGATTGCACAAAATTTCATACCCAATGTAGCTCCATGTGTTTTTGTACGGAATTGTGTCGTAGGTGGCTCTTATGTGTGTCACACTTGATTGTGAGAAAATAGTTAAATGTACAAGATGTAAGTAGATGTGTGGATGGAATATCGTGAACCTCCCTCCTATGAATTGTATATAAAAATATGTAGTCCCTTGCCTTTGAATGGATGTTATAATGGATTCTTGAATTCTCTATAATAGCACTTGGATGCAACCTTAGGCATTGATAGCTAATGTTTAGTTCATGGTCTTTTATCATGGTCACATAGCTATATATTTATATGATTCCATTGCTTGAAATTTTTATTAACACTGAAAATGCTAAATAACAAAAGGATAAGATTTTCAAAAGGACCCAAAAGATGTGATAAAATTACAAAGAGTTCAGGGGGTGCCTAGGGGGATGAGGGCACTTGACGCTAGCATCTTGGCTAGGCGCTTGTGTCTAGAATAAGAGAAATCAAGGATCATAGGTCGACAAGGCAAGAATGTGTGTAAGACCAAAAGTGGCAATAGAAAGAAAACAAATATGGCCAATGACATGGTTTAATTAGTATTTTTCTTACTTAGAAATTATATGAATAGTAGAAATTGATTAGGACTAGATAGATACCCAAAGTGCATGATTTTGTGTCTAAAATTACATAGATAATGCTCCTCACATGAAATTTACAATAGGTCAAATATAATGTAAGATAAATATGCATTCAATAGACTTTTCTCAAATAACTTGCACACTTCATAGAATTCCACATTAAACTCTTTGATCATCCATTGATGTATTTTTGCACTACACGTCTCTAGAAACATAACAAAATGCTCTTTAAAATGCAAATATTGACTTAATCCACTATGAAATGATTTTGGTTCATACATTATTTATTATTTGTAACGCCCACTAAAACGCCCGTATGAGATACAAGAACAACCTATAGTTAACTACAAAAATTAAATATTTTTTTGAAAAGCGTGCCCACAAAAAGTTTTGAAAACAACAGGTTGTCTTATTGATGTTTCTAAGTCAGTTATATTTACTAATAAAAATTTTCCATTCTAAAAACACATTGAAACCCACATTATACTATATTAGACCAACATGGTTAATTTTTCCTTAGGTGTTATTTTAATAAACAATTTGATTCCTACTATAGTTAAACTATCCCACAATTGAGTCTCAAGAGTAAAGGGGCTAATATAAATAAATACTTTAATTAATTAATCCCACAAGGTTTAATAACAATCAACAAGGTCCCCATTTGACATGGGGTTAGAAATAGTAGACATATTCCTACCCCATAAAGTAACCCCTTAAAAATTCAACCCATGCATTTGAAATTAAAACATTTAAACTAAAAGACAATTTCCACTCACCCACTCTCCACCTAATTTTTGTAGGGATGAATCTCATCCCTTGTATGTGAAGCAAAGCTATGAGAAATAGCAGAGATAGATTAATTTATCTCATATTATTCTGAAGAGAACAATGCACACGTCCAGTTTATATAGGACAGAAAAAATGAACTGACTCCCTAACTATGCTGGGAAGATCCACAAAAGTGGCAGAGAATAATGTGATAAAAGATAACAGGATAAGAATAGACAACTAAGTAAAAACCAACGTATCCTATATCTAAGAACCAGCGTATCCTAACATTCCCCCCCTTATTACATTATTCTTGCAAATGTGACCTCTGAAAGATTCAAATTTCACTTTTCCAAGAGATTTAGTGAGAATGTCAGCAACTTGTGCTTCAGTAGGACAGTACTGGAGCTGAATTTGATGGTTCAAGACGTGCTCTTGAATGAAATGGCAGTCAATTTCAATATGCTTTGTTCGTTCATGAAAGACTGGATTCTGCACGAGCTTCAACACACTCTGATTGTCGCAATAGAGAATAGGTGACTGTTTTTCAGGAATTCCTAGGTCATCCATAATGCGACGTATCCATATCACTTCGCACACAGCTCCTCGTGCGCGCGATATTCTGCCTCTGTGGATGAGATAGAAACAACATTCTGCTTCTTGCTTATCCACGAGATTGGTCCAGATCCGAGATGAAATATGTATCCTGTAGTTGACTTCCTATCATCAACAGATCCAGCATGGTCCGAGTCGACATATCCCTGTAGGAAGAATTGATCATTCTTTTTATATTCCAGACCATAATTAGTTGTTCCTCGGACATATCTCAAAACATGCTTTGCTGCATTCCAGTGACATTTCTTTGGCTCTTGCATGAACCTGGAAAGATAGCTGACAAAGATAGCAGTAGATCTGGTCCGTGTATGTCAAATAGATGAGCCCTCCAATCAATTTCCTGTAGAGTAGCATCTACTTGAGGTGAGTCCTGGAATCTTGAAAGTTGCAAGCCTTTTTCCATGGGAGTGGATATAGGTTTACAATCAGACATTCTATACTTTTCCAGGAGTGTCTTGGCGTACTTTGTCTGGGAGACAAAGATGTGATGCTCCTTTTGCCATATTTCCAAGCCAAGACAGTAATGTAGTAGCCCCAAATCTGTCATGTCGAAGGTTCTTTTGAGATCATTCTTTACAATATCAACTTGATCTTCTGAACTACCAGTGATCACAAGATCATCTACATAAACAACCAAAATGATAATTTCTTTGCCTACCTTCTTTATATACAAATTTGAATCTGAGGGACTACGAGTGAACCCATGCTGTAGAAGGTGATCATTGATCTTGATATACCATGCCCTGGGAGCTTGTTTCAGTCCGTAAAGAGATTTGATGAGACGACATACCTTTTTAGGCTGATTTTCATCAACAAATCCTTCAGGTTGGGTCATGTATACTTCTTCTTTCAGATCACCATTTAGGAAAGCACTCTTGACGTCCATCTGCTGAAGTCTCCATCCTTTCTGTGCTGCAAGTGCGCAAACTACCTGATGGTCTTCATCTTCGCAGTGGGTGCAAAGGTTTCTTCATAGTCGATGCCTTCTTTCTGAGCATATCCTTTGGCTACAAGTCGTGCTTTATGTTTGTCGATGGATCCATCTGCCTTATATTTTGTCTTGAAGACCCATTTGCAGCCTATGGGTTTCTTTCCTGTAGGTAGATCGACAAGTTCCCATGTCTGATTTTTCATGAGTGAGTCATATTCTATTTCCATAGCTTCCTTCCACTGAGTTTGATTGAGTGCTTCACGAACATTATCTGGCTCGGAGCTATTCATCAGTGAACTCATGAGTGCAAAGTTTACCTCATTTCTTGTTTGACTCCTTGTTTTGACTCCGGATGATGTATCTGGGAGTTGTTGCAAATTTGAGTCCTTGATAGTTCTTTGTACCCACTTCGGATGAGAACTTGACTGCTTTTGAGAAGAATCGTATGTTGCCGCCGCGAGGATGATGTGGAGTCACATTCTGCGGTTCTCCAAGGTCAACAAATAGTTCTCTGGTAGCATTTCTTTTCTCTCGAGTAGTCTCCTCCACCTCATCATCCGATTTAGAGACTAATCGGAGAAAAGAAATGCTACCAGAGAACTATTTGTTGACCTTGAGAACTGCAAATGTGACTCCACATCAATCCTCACGGCAACGACATAGTTCTTCTCAAAAGCGATCAAGTTCTCATCCGAAGTGGGTACAAAGAACTATCAAGGACTCAAATTTGCAACAACTCCCGAATACATCATCCGAGTCAAAACAAGGAGTCAAACAAGAAATGAGGTAAACTTGCACTCATGAGTTCACCGATGAATAGCTCCGAGCGATAATGTTCGTGAAGCACTCGACCAAACTCGATGGAAGGAAGCTATGGAAACAGAATATGACTCACTCATGAAAATCGACATGGGAACTTGTCGATCTACCTGACAGAAAGAAACCCATAAAGCTGCAAATGTGACACCATCTCTTTGACTTTTGATCTTTCTGTTTGGATTGCGCTGGATTTGGCTTCTCTGGGGGACCTTTCCTATTCTTCTGGCCACGATTAGGCTTTGAGAACAAGGCTTTGTCCTGAGTCTCCCCATGCGATGAAGTGATAGCTTCTTCCTGCTGCAAAAATTCACAAGCTCTTCGAATGTCACTGTTTGTTTAGACACATTTAGTGTTGTAACAAACACTCGAAATTGAGAAGGGAGTGCTCTCAAGGTGATTGGGACGAGAATTTTATCGTCTACCGTTTCACCGAGTGCCAATAACTCCGATCTCAACTCAGCCACGCGACGCAAGAATTCCTCCACTTTCTCGTCAGACCCCATAGAGAGGGTGTGCAGCTTCGACTGAAGATGAAGAATCTTTGTCTGATTTTTGGCTTCATAAATGGTTGCCAACTTGTCCCAGGCCTCCTTGGGTTTCTCCGCATTCCGAACATGCGGTTGCACGTCATCACTGATACTGAGCATTATCAGCATCAAGGCTTTAGCACTAGCCATGTCATATTTTATTAGTTCATCGGGGGCTGTGGGAGCAGGCACAGACCCTGTGACAATTCCCCATAATCCTTCAAACTGAAGGATTGTCTTCATTTTTGTCTTCCAGGCCGCAAAATTAGGCCCTTTGAGCAACTGAGCATCAGACAGAAGTAACTTCGGAGCAGACATTGTAAAAAAATATTTATTTATTTGAAAAAGTTATTACAATTTGGACTCACTGTCGAGAATGACTGGCTTGTAGATGCTCGCGATATTCACGTGCTGTGAGACGGCGACGCTTTGCAGGGTGTTCTTCTTCGTCGTCACAATCTGCGTCGTATCCGGCTTCTAATTCTTCCCGTACTCACTTTGCTTGGCAGCTGACGTCGAAAAGAAAGTACTCAAGGAGTCCTTCTCGAACAAGTTTGTCGAATGCAAGATTGCCGCAATTTTTAAGCTCGTTCAGCAAGGCAAAGTAGAACCCGGAGCTCTCAGGAGCTTCTCCACGGTGTTCTCTGGCTGGCGAGTTGATGTTGTGGCTTTCAGCTGTGGCGACCGTGTTGTTGACGCTTTCAATCGAGTTGTCTACACTCGACATTCGATGTAGTGTAGAAGAGACTGTTGTAGACTCAAAATTACCTCGAAAAATGTGCACGTGCTGCCTTCCTTTAGCAGGTGACTGAGTAACTCTCCACGTCCGGCTGCAGCAATATTGTTTTCGCAGCACGCTCTTCCACGCAGCAGCAACTGTCTTCGCTGTAAAAGCTTCAGGCTTTGGCTCCAAGTTCTGGATTGATCTTCAGCTGGATCAATCACACCGGCCGCATCTTCTTCAGCCTCGACCTCCTTTGAACAAATCAGACACCCGTTCTCAGATCTCTGGCTCTGCTGGCTGCAAGGCGGAAATAATCCGCTGGGAATTCCAATCAACCAGACTCGAGCTTTGGCCCTCCACTGCCTCTTCTCACAACTGCAGGAAACAAACATTCACTGACATGTACGATGGATCACGCACAGCGCCTGGAAAACCCGCGTGGAGGTGAAAATGCTGGCTAATGGATCACGCGCCTCCTGCGCATCTGCAAACCGCGTGAGGAAAAACAGCAAAGTGCAGTCTTGTTCAACTCTGCACCTTTGCGCACCTTCTCCAGCAAACACTGACGCACTCTGAGCTCCTGGACTGCAAGATTTGCGCCGTGTCTCGACTCAAACGCAACATATAAGTAGGTGTTCCAAGGAATCCCTTGAGGAGCACTGGTCTACACTTCCACTTTCCACGTTTCACACGCGGGATGCAGTGCTGGGATTCCTCACGTCAATCTCTACAATGAAGAAGATGAGCAAGTTTCCAAACATGCCAAAATAGTCACTGGTCTGAGAATCTTCCACACAGGGCGAAGGATATTGATGCTGCTCTGATACCAAACTGAAGCAAAGCTATGAGAAATAACAGAGATAGATTAATTTATCTCATATTATTCTGAAGAGAACAATGCACACGTCCAGTTTATATAGGACAAAAAAATGAACTGTCTCCCTAACTATGCTGGGAAGATCCACAAAAGTGGCAGAGAATAATGTGATAAAAGATAACAGGATAAGAATAGACAACTAAGTAAAAAACCAACGTATCCTATATCTAAGAACCAGCGTATCCTAACACTATGGATTCATTTAGGACCCTTGATGAGGGAAAAAGGTAACTAACTGTAAAACATGCTTAAGAATGCTTCTTTCTCTTTTAATTTGACTCATTTTTTCTCTTTTATTTTGTAGGTTATTGGAGGAGGATGGGAAGCCATTGAAGGCCATTTCAAGATTTTGAAGAGGCTTAAGAGTTTATTATTTCCTTATTTTTTTACACTCTCATTAGGGTTTTAAATGTATTTATATATTTTATTTAGTTCATTTACTTTAAAAATATACATTAGATAAACATTTTCAT
The DNA here is from genome assembly GCA_018340775.1 of Taxus wallichiana var. yunnanensis. NCBI lineage: Eukaryota > Viridiplantae > Streptophyta > Pinopsida > Cupressales > Taxaceae > Taxus > Taxus wallichiana. The sequence goes on along the minus strand of CM031235.1, from coordinate 763,476,247 downwards.
TTTTAGAAGGTATATATACATATATACATATATATGTATATATGCATTTATATACATATGTATATATGTATTGTTTTATGTTATCATTTATCTTATTTTAAAATTTTATGGGTATAAAACCCGAATTCAAAATGTGTGTATATATATATATATATAATTTAAAAGGAGAATACACTCGGCCACGAGTTTTTCTCAAGCGTTTTGGTACAAAACCACAAAAGGGTAAAGAAATCTACTGATTTTAATGGACAATCGCACAACCCTATGCATTAATATTAAGTTTTTTTTAAGGGGGAGGGTCACGCCCCCACCCCTCCATCCAATAAAAAGTGGAATAGGGGGGTGGGGGCGATGGAGTCGGTGACCCTCCCCGCTACAAATTCTTTTATTAAAATATATAACCCAAACAGGCCATTGCTTTACCAAGCCTAACCACATTACTTTTTTTGTTTAAAAGTGTTAACTTTTATAAAAAAAATTGTTATATAATACATATAAATTGTATATGTAAATATTTATACACACACACACACACACACACACATATGTAATAATATTTCAAAGAGAATATTTGATTAAAAACTACTTTTATTAATATATTGATATTAATATTATATTAATATAATAAAGATTAATAGTACATTAATATTACTATATCTTCCACCTTAGTAAGTCTCATTACTATTAAATATTTCGTTATTAATGATATTTGAAGTAATCATATTACTATAAAAATGGTCAAGGAAATATAAATAGTAATATTGATAAGTTGAATACTTTTACTATCACTTTGATATTTTAACAATTTGATAAAAATAGTGTAGAAGGTAAGAGAGGGTACATTTCTTTTCCATAAGTAATTTGTAATAGGCTTGAAATATTTTTAAAAAAATGAAAATAACATACTAGAACTAACAATAAGACTACTTCATTGACCAAATGAAAGAATATTTAAATTTTAACTAATTTCATCAACTATACAAAAGATGCACAAATAGTCTAACTTTTCCAATAAATGTCTTTCAAGTAACACAATGAAATGTAACATTTCCTAATACAAATTCCCAATATTCCACAAGAGAGTTTACAAAAATATTTCCAATAGTTTATTTAAACAAGAACAACACACTTACATGAGGTTACAAGCCAAGTGAAAAGGAGGAATAAGTTATCTTTCTTTCAAATTCATTTTCATTTTACAACAAAAACTAACTTTTAAAAAAACATTCTTTCCCCTTTTCCACATACAATAAAACTTTTCCTCAAAAATATTTATACAATATCTTCCACTTATTAGTGGGAAAACTTACAAGAATGAAGGCTAAAGGGAATATAATAATACAAATTTTCCACCCTAAGTGGGAATAACAAGGAGGTTTTCTCACAAGGTAATATTTCTTGAGGACACCAAAAATGCTCCATATTTCACATCACCAACAAAGAGAGCTCCACCATGCTTCATTTGATCACAAAAAAAAGGGTGGGGAGGCAACACTATCCACCTAACCACGAATTCCAATGAGGAGGAGAAGCCATCGTCCTCATTCGCCCTCGACCCCCAACCACATTACAATGAAAAGTGGATTCAAATCATGGCAACTAAAAAAGCTTCTACATCACAATACAAGATTTTACCACCATACCAAAAAAAACAATACAACTACAATCTTAAGAAGGAAAGCAACATAATACACAAGGCTTCAACATAAAAAAGCTGAAGGAGCAAGATCTATGGGGAGGTCACTTATGCCTCCCAATGGGAAATTGGTGCCCACGTAAAAACCCTACAATCAACATCTCAAAACCCCTACACACTCTTATGCCTCCCTCAAGTACACGTTATCACTGAATCATAGCACCCCTATGTATATACTTGAACTCACGGTGTGATTGGATAACATGGGTACTATCTCCAAGTTGTGGGACTTGCTACTTGAGATAGACCTCCAGAGAAAGCTGGTTCTTGCTCCTAAACTACCTGCCACAATCTACTCTAATGCAAGATAAGCTAACTGTTCTAATCTAAATTTCCAAGGGACCAGGGAGAGAATGCATAAAATGAAATCCTACACTAAAGCGGTGATACACCAGAAAAGGAGGATGTGAGAGTAGTCTCCAAATGTGTGAAATACAGAGGCAAAGTGCACACTAGAAGAGGTGATGACAGTTCTCCATAATCTAGCAAAATGCATTCACAACAATATTCCAAGCACACACAATGATAATGAATTCCTGCAAGAACATAATAATAGACACAATATTCTTGTAGAAAGATAAAAGGGGCAAGAAGAATGCAAGAAAACACAAAGATGGGAAGATACATCCACAAACTTTTATTTTATTGCTTCTGGTATGCACGCTTAAGTCTATTACAAGGTAAGGGCACTGATCACCATGCAAGGAGTCCACCACAAGGGCCTATAACACACTGGCTTCACAAAGCAATTTTGGCGAGCTTTGCTACCCAAAACTCTCCCCTTACAATGAGCCCAACACTCCAATTTATAGAAAAATGAGAAGGAAAAGAGAAGGGAAAATGGAAATCCCGAAATCTGTCCCTCAACCACCTGTAAGAGGTATTAAATTGAGTGAAATGATTGCACATTACTTCCAAAAGTCTCCCCATACTGTCCCATGTGCTGCAGCAGAGAAAGAATGATGACCATGCCTCTTAACTGCACTCCCAGCTACCAAATAAAACACTGTTCTGAACCCAGCCACGTTTTCTTAAAAATCTCAAACAATTTCTTATCAAATCTGGAATTTCTTGATTTCTGTGCATTGGGCTCGGAACCATGATTCCAACGGTACCAATTTTGTGTGATTTCGTTGAGAAATGCAAAAGTTATGGCCTTCTGAGTGCGGGCAGCTATTTTGGGTCCGCAGGTGCGTTTTCTGTCATTTGACGGGAATGAGCATTAACTGATTGGAGCCGAACATGTTTCCTTAATTTAAATATATCTACCCTCATTAACAATAAGAATACGTCGTGCTCGTTCCAGAAAGTCTAATTTTGTGAAAATCGGAGCTCGGAGTCAAAAGTTATGGCCGTTTGAAGTTCCACGGGTCAAACGTTGACTTTTCTTCTCTGCCTTCGGCCGCTTCGGCTTTTCGCCCCATGCATCCCTTTGTCCCAAATGTCCCAGTGCTGTGTGGGAAAAATTCTTCTCGAACCACCCAAAATGGGCTTCCATGTCCCTTTTCTGCCGGTGACACGTGGCGTGATCTGATTGGCTTTCGGCTCCTTCGGCTTTTCACGTCCCACGCGTCCCTCTGTCCCATTTAGCACAGTGCTGAAATTTCCCATTTCGGTTGAACCGGCCATTTCATGTACTCGTGGCCCAGATGTCCCATTTGCTTTCGGACTGTTTGGGACAAATTTTCCCGATTAGCTGGTTCGGCCGGTTCGCGTCCTTTTGTCCCGCGCGTCCCGGACTGAAAGTTTTCATTTCGGCCGATCCGGCCGGTTTGCATACTTCGCGTACCTTCGGCCCAACTGTTCCAGGCTACCTTGACTCATTTTGGCCGATCCGGCCGGTTCGCGTACTTTTGGCCCGCGCGCCCCGGACTTCCTGTTTCAACAGTTAGTCAAATTTTTCAAATTTTTCAAATTTTCAGCCAGTTCGGATTTCCGCGTCCCGTGTCCCTTTGGCCCGAATGTCCCAAATGCTGCGCGGACCACCTGGCGGCCTTTCGGCCGGTTCGCGTCCAGATGTCCCTCATGTCCCGACTATTGCAAGGACCAGGACTTAGCCATTTTTCATGATTTTTTCTGGCCCGAGCTTATTTTTTGCAATTTTTTCACATTTCCTCATAACTTGCTCCCTTCCTCTTAGACAAGGGAGTTAGAAAAATATGAGGGGACCCTAGAAACATGACTTTTTGTCCGGACTCAATATAATTGCTTGGGACTAAAGAATTTGATGCATGTTATCAAAATTTACCTTGGGCGTGAATTTTGGATAACAGTACCTCTTATGCTTCCCACATTTTCTTATGCCTCTATACTATCTCTTATGGCTCCCTCATAAAATATACCAAGTAATAAATGCAAGCAATTTCTTTTCTAAGGTGGGGCACCCAACCCAACTCCCTACAAAACATTAAATTAACTCTTATGCCTCCCCACATGTAAGATTCCCATATTCCCCTCCTACGCCAAACTCAAACAATCTATCCAAACACCCAACAAGCATACCAAAACACTCAAAAACATGCACATATACACAATATAAAAGGAAAATATTTTACAAGAGTATAGCTCCTACCTTTCCATGGTAGAGCTTGATCCAAGAGTCCCACACCAAGATCCTTTAAGCCCAAACAATCACCAAGAAGCTCCAACAAATCCACAAGCACTCCAAAATCCTCTAACTCCCAAAAATGCAAGAGCAAAAAGAAATGAAGTAACCCCCAAACAAGCAAAAGAACTTGAATAAATAGAAAAGGGAGAGAGGAGGGTGAGGTGGATCCATGTAGGATTCCACATCACTCATCCTCAACTCCACCTCACAAGTCAAACCTCAACCCAAATGCAACATAAATTGGTGGGTGAGAGGAATGACAAGTTACTTACACACACAATCCAAGCCCACACCCCCTAAGGACAAACTTTAATTTCAAGAAGGAAAGTGTAATAATATTTTACCTTTTTATCATCCCAAAACATATAATGGGGTCTATTTTTGACCCCCAACCCATAGGTAGGGTTGGTATAACAATTTAAGAGGTGTGGGACAAGTTTAACTTGTCCCACAAGCCTCCAAAATTGGCCCTTATGGCCAAATCCGAATTTTCATTAAGGGGTAGATTGTACAACACTCAAGGTCACAAGCACGCAATTTACAAAACATAAACCAAGATCCATCAATTCGATAAATGAATTCTTTTGACCAATTGTTAATTAGTTTAGTAAACTAATTAATTTACAATCTAGACATAAATCAAGTGATTAACAAAAGAGCAATACATCACTATAATTTCACATACTAAAATTAAATAATATAAACTAAATGAAAGGATAACACATAACCCCTTGGTCACAATTGGAGGTAATTCCCCCCCATGGGTTCCCCCTAAAAATAGTTCAAACACATACACATAACTAAATACATGTTACCATGGTGACCCTTGTTAAATTAATCTAGCATTCTAATGTGGTTGGTCTCTAATCCCCCCGATGTTTATTGTGACATGTTTACCTACAAAACACATAACACCTCCTTCAGCCTCGTGGCCGCATCAAAAGATCCTAAATAAATATCCAATATAACTCCACAATCCTCTATATATGAATCAAAACATCATCTAGTCAAGTAATAATATCATTTACAATTTCTAACAACATCTAAATTCTATATTTCATTAATATCTATATGATCATAAGATTAGTTCAATTGTCTAGGTCTACTCAATAAGACGAAATATCACATGTCTAATATATATATATATATATATATATATATATATATATATGACCATGTCGAAAACATATAAACATCAATATAAAATGTCTCTAATAATCCACATGCTTCGATATTAATTGAAATCAACAACGAGTCCTATATCTCTAACATCTAACATCATGCTAAATCAAAAGCTACAATAATATCCATTAGTATAGTCGATAGTATCGAAATCAATAACAAAGTTGTCAAAGGGAAGTGGGCACTACACATCCCCTTCCCTTAGAATCAAATTCCTCTTGGAAGTCACTAGAACAGTGTGGAAACCGAACTCGTAGCAAACTAGCATCCTCCCATGTACTTGCAGCCTCATCATATCTGTCACATTGGACTCAAACCTAGTCAATCTCTCTCGCCTCGAAGGCCCAGGGTCCTACACTCTAAAATGTGGATGGGATCCACCATCACCTACCCGTGATATTGCACCTCTAAGGATTTCTAATCTAGCATATGATACGGGTCTGCAATATATCTCCTAAGTGCATAAACATGAAACACATAGTGGACACAAGACAAGCTCGTTGGAAACGCTAGACAATAAGCCAAAGGGCCGATACGCTCCAAGATCTCAAAGGGACCCAAAAATCTAGGAGAAAGCTTAGAACCTTTTTGTAATGGATAAGGCTCTTATGTGGTCTGGCACGAAGAAACACCTTCATACCCAACTCATAACTACAATCTATCCTATGTTGATCCACATACTTCTTTTGCCTATCCTATGACTCCTACAATCTCTACCTGATCATAACAACCTGCTGCTCCATGTCCTATAGAAAATATGGCCCAAGAGAAACCATATCCTCTAAACTGTCCCAACTAAGAGGTGTCCCGCACTCTCTACCATAAAGTTCCTGAAAAGGGGCCATGCCTATTAAACTCTGAAAACTATTATTGTAGGAAAACATCACCAAGTACAGATACTCCTCCCATCTTTACTGATGATCCATGATGTACATGCTAAACATGTCCTCCAGAATATGATTCACCTGCTCAATCTATCCATTCATCTCAAGGTGATATGGTGCACTGAAATTGATCTTTGTCCTGAGGGCATGCTGCATTATAGTCCAGAAGTGAGAAGTGTACAAAGGATCATGGTCACAAATGATCTTTCACAGAATCCCATGCAACCTAAGGATATCATCAAGATATACCCATGCCACTACACTAACTATGTAGGTAGTCTTCACTAGAGAAAAATGAGCCACTTTTGTCAATTTATCCACCATAACCATGATGGCATTGTGGTAATATCTTGACATCAGTAACCCAACAATAAAGTCCATGGAAATGTGTTCCATTTCCACTCCCATATAACATGAGGAAAGAGAAGGCCAGCTAGATGCTGACGCTTGGCCTTCACCTTCTGACACTCTAAATAGTGTGACAAAAACTTAGCCACATCTCTTTGAAGTCCCCTCCAATGGTATAACTATCTCAAGGTGGCATGTATCTTCTTCACCCAGGGATGGGCTGAATAGGGTACACGATGAGCCTCTGTCAAAATTTCCTATCTCAATCCTCCATCTCTAGGAACATATATCCAACCCATGTGTCAGAGAAGGCCATCTGTCTCTAATGAAAATCCATCAAACTTCCCCTCAAGGGCTCTCTGAGACTCAATCTTTTCTCTGGCTGCAAGGTAGAAGTTGTCGCGAGGAAGCTGCTATAAAATCCCGCTCCACAAATATGTACCCACTGAAGTGGCCATAACCATATGTCTCCTTCTACTCAGGGAATCTACAACCACATTATACTTTCCCTTCACATGCTGTATCTCCATGTTGTACTCAAAAAGCAATTCCATCCAATGCCACTGATGAGCTTTGAGATTAGGTTGAGTGAAGAGGTGGCGAACACTCAAGTGATTAGTCCTAAGTGTAAATATCCAGCCAAGAAGGAAGTTTCTCCACCAAAATAAGGCACGCACAAATGTTGCAAGATCAAGTTCATGAGTCGGATAATTGAGTTCATAATCCTTAAGTTTGCGAGACTCACAAGAATCCACTCTGCCCTCCTGCATCAACACACCTCCAAGTCCTGCCAAAGAAGCATCTGTACAAATGAAGAACTCGCCCGAGGGTATGGCACTGCGCAAGAATAGGTTCCATTCTCGAGGCATTCCTTTACTATCGTGAAGGCCTGATCACATTTGTATGACCATAAAAACTTCATCCCTTTCCACCGAAGGAAAGTGATAGCGTGTGCAACCCGAGAGAAAAGTCCTAAATAAACCTCCGGTAATATCCTTCTTAACCCATGAATTTATGTACCTTAATCACACTAGTGGGTGCTTGAAAATCCATAATAGCTCAAATCTTGGAAGGATCGACTGCGATACCTTCCCCAGAAATGATGTGGCCCAAATACTGCACCTCCATCTTAAAGAACGCACACTTCTCCATGTTCCCATAAAGATACTACTCATAAAGAAACTAAAGAACTTGGCGAAGGTGCTCCTCATGCTCCTCATGTGTATGTGAGTAAATCGGATATTTTTCAAGGAAAATGATCATGAAATAATCCAAGAATGTTTTAAACACCCCATTCATCAAGCTCATGAACACTACGGGGGCATTCGTCAGACCAAAAGGTACTACTGTGAACTTGTAGTTGTCATATCTCGTACGGAAGGTGGTCTTATGAATATATGCCTCTGTAATCCTTAGATGATGATAACCTAACTTAAGATCTATCTTGGAGAAAACTTTGGCCCCCTTCATCTAATCAAATAAATCATCAATGCGTGGAAGGGGGTAACGATTCTTGATCATTACTTTGTTCAACTTGGAGGTAATCAATACACAACCATAGAGATTCATCCTTCTTCTTTACAAAAATCACCAATGTACCCCAAGGGGATACACTAGGATAGATTAGGCCTTTCTCCAGAAGGCCCTCAAGCTGTAACTTGAGCTCGCAGAGCTCAGGGGTAGTCATCCGATAAGGTGCTCATGAGATAGGCTCTACTCCCGAAACCAGATCTATGTGAAAATCTATCTCATGTGGGGGTGGTAACCCCAGTAGCTCGCCTTGGAAAGACATCAGAAAACTCTCTCAAGATGTGATGGTCATCAAGGGATGTCCCACTAGACTCATCCTTTGATCTGTCACTAACCATAACAACATACATCTAGCAACCTTGTCACACACACCGCTTAAGCTACGTAGTAGAGATGGTGTGAATAAAAATGGGCCTACTAACTCCCGCTATCACTTAATCGACTCCTAGATCATCTATACGTGATATAGTCTTATGGTAACACCGCACTCTAGCTCTATGTGTAGATAACCACCCATTCCCAAATGAATCCATGCGAACGCAATGGAAGGATACGAGAGATATAAGGTAGTGGTGATGGGTCCCAAATACACTACACACTCTTTAACTAAGGAATCTAGAGAAATTTTGGCTCCGAAATCCATTTCAACGTCCTAAGTAAGACCTTGCCTAATTACCACTAGCCTACAATGCTCTACTAAGGATGGTGCAATATAAGAGTCAAATGAACCAAAATCAAACAAAATAGAGGTAGGAATACCACCAATGCTATGTGTTATCTCTATCACAATATTCTAGTGCTTAGCCTTGCAGTTCTCAACCACTACATAGATCTAATGGCTACACCCCATGTCACCAACAGTAGGCTCTAAAATCTACGTCTTACCATTATTACTAGGGTTTTGAGGGCACTCTCTCGTATGGTGTCAAACAAAGCCACAACCATTACAACTGTCTAGTGTTCTCCAATGAGATGCAGCTCCAGCCGGTACTCTAGAGGTCTATGTTGTCAATCTTGATGATTCGGCTATGGACTGATGAGGTCTCTGTTGACAAGCTCCTACTGATTGAGCTCTCTGTGCACCCTGTTTCCTAATGGGACCCAAAGGAGGAGGCCCCATACTCCATCCTCTCTATGCATCAAACCTCTAAGTAGGTCTGAATGGTGTATGAGTCTACTGCTACTGCTGCTGCTGCGGTGGCTATTATGGTGGTATGAAAGAAGACTATACTAAACCTTGCCCACCACAAGGAGGAGGAACTAACCCCCTCGATCTGCTATCCTACATTTGCTAGATGCAGCTCTGAACTTTTTCTATGGCCTGCTGCGTCTTAACTCGTTTCTACTATGTAATATAAGCCTTCTCCACAGCCTCTTCTAAGGTATATGTGCAGTGAATATGCACTACACCACCTAAATCTAAATTCAAATCCCGATGAACTTGTGAATCCGTACGTACTCATCTTGCATGTATTTGACATACTAGAATAGGTCTAGAAATTTCCTCTTATACTCATCTATAGTGACAGATGCCTAACGGAGGTCATGGAACTCATCTATCCCCTGCTGAATAGACCTCTAGGATAGGTACCTACTCTTAAACCACTCCTCAAAGAGCTCCCAGGTAACCATCTCTGAATCAAGGTGGAGCTTCTACTCCTTGGTCCTTCACTAGACACCTACTCCATCCCTGAGAAGATGGATTGCAACATGAGATTTTGTGTTGCTATTACAAGGGTAGAGCTTGAAGCACCCACTCAAGCTCACCAACCATGCCTCTACTTAAAATCCATCTATATCTCCAAAATAGTGAGATGGTCATATCTTTAGGATTTCCTTTATATGGTCTATAACTGTCAGTTGGTGAACCCTAGGCCTCTCTGTATGCTTATCTCTAGGTTTAGGGCTCCGAGACCTATCCCTGTGTTCTGAAATCCTTTCTCCCTATCCCCTCTACGCTGAATCTACTCTAGCTGACTCCACATGGGAATTCTCTACCCTATGCTCCTCATTGTGTTGAGGAGATACATGAGCCTCAATGGATGGCTCCCTATCATGTCCGACTGATCGTCCTCCTAATTACCCTCCACATATAGTGACATTGACATCCTGAAGCGTATGTAAAATATGGGGTAGAATGGCCGCTACAGCCTGCTCTGGCAGTGACAATTCTACATCTATGTGAAAGGACCCCTCGTCTGGTCTGTGCCTCCTTTAAAGACCAAGGCAAGAGTTAGTTCATCATTCTAGGTTTTATTCCAGTTTTCTATGTTTACTTAAATATACAATTTTTCAGACAAGTTGTTTTCTAGGTTTAGTATTGTGGTAGATTTAATATTGTACTAGGTTAAATCTTCATGTCTCCCATTTTCTTGTGTTTCTAAGGGTCTAAGATTTGAACCCGAGCTCGATACTAAGTGTAAGGCCCACTAAAACACTTGCATGAGACCCAAGAACAACCTAGAGTTAACTAGACAAATTATGGAATAATTTGTTTGGAAAGCATGCCCAAAAAACGTTTTGAAAACTACAGTTGTCTCATTAATGTTTCTAAGTCAGATATATTTACTAATAAATTTTTCCATTATAACAAAATATTGAAACCCATATTATACTATAGTGGACTCAATTAGACCAACACGGTTAATTTTTCCTTAGGTGTTATTTTAATAAACAATTTGATTCCTACTATAGTTTAAGTATCCCACAATTGAGTCTCAAGGGTAAAGGGGTTAATATAAACAAATACTTTAATTAATTAATCCCAAAAGGTTAAATAACAATTAACAAGGTCCCCATTTGACATGGGGTTAGAAATAATAGACATATTCCTAACCCATAAAGTAAACCCTTAAAAAGTCAACCCATGTATTTGAAATTAAAACATTTAAATTAAAAGACAATTTCCACTCACCCCCTCTTCACCTAATTTTTATAGGAATGAATCTCATCCCTTGGATGGATTCATTTATGACCTTTAATGAGGGAAAAAGGCAAATAACCCTAAATCATGTTTCTTTCTCTTTTTATTTGACTCATTGTTTCTCTTTTGTTTTGTAGGTTATTGGAGGTGGATGGGAAGTCATTGAAGGCCATTCCAAGCTTTTGAAGAGGCTTACAAGTTTAATATTTTCTTATTTTTTTACACCCTACATAAGTGTTTTAAATGTATTTATATTTTTTTTATTTCATTTTTATTGGATTTTCCTAAATGGGCTTGTGGGTTTTGCCCCATTTACTTTAAAAAGATACATTAGATAAAAAAATCATTTTGAGAAGGTATATATATGTTTATATACATATGTATATATGTATTCTTTTATGTTATCATTTATCTTTCTTTTCTTTTTAAAAAAATAATGGGTAGAAAACATAAATTCAAAATGTATGCAGAATATATATATAATTTAAAAGGAGAATACCATCAACCGCGCTTTTTTCTTCATTTTGGTACAAGCCGCAAAAAGGGTAAAGAAATCTACATATTTTAATGGAAAACTGCACACCCCTATGCATTAATATAAAGTTTTTTTAAAGAGGGGGAGGGTAATGCTCCCACCCCCATCCAATATAAAGTGGAGTGATGGGGGTGGGGGGGTTGGTTATCCTACCCCCACCAATTCTTTTATTAAAAACTATACCCCAAAGGCGTCATGACTTTACCAAGCCTAACCACATTACTTTTTTTTTTACAAGTGTTAACTTTTATAATACTTTTGTTATATAATAAATATAAATATTTACATATATGTGTGTGTGTGTGTGTGTGTAAATATTTATATTTATATGTGATAATATTTCAAAGACAATATTTGATCAAAACACTACTTTTATTAATATATTGATGTTAATATTATATTAATATAATAATATTAATACTATATTAATATTACTATATCTTCCACCTTAGTAAGTCTCATTACTATTAAATATTTCGTTATTAATGATATTTGAAGTATTCATATTACTCTAAAAATGGTCAAGGAAATATAACTAGTAATATTGATAAATTGAATACTTGCACTATCACTTTGTTATCTTAACAATTTGATAAAAAATAGTCTAGAAGGTAAGAGAGGGTACAAATATTTTCAATTAGCAATTTGTAATAGGTTTGCAATAAATTTTAAAAAAATGAAAATAGCATACTAGAACTAGCAATAAGACTACTTCATTGACCAAATGAAAGAAAATTTAAATATAAACTTTTTCCATCAAGCATACAAAAGATGCACAAATAGTCTAACTTTTCCAATACATGTCTTTCAAGTAACACAATGAAATGTAACATTTCCTAATACAAATTTCCAACATTCCACAAGAGATTTTACAACACTATGTTCAATAATTTTTTTAAAAAGAACAACACACTTACATGAGGTTACAAGCCAAGTGAAAAGATGAATAAGTTGTCTTTCTTTCAACTTCATATCCATTTTACAACAAAAATTAACTTTACAAAACAAATCTTTCTTTCCCCTTTTCCACATACAATACAAATTTTCCTCCAAAATATTTATACAATATCTTCCACTTAAGGTGGGAAAACTTACAAGAATGAAGGCTAAAAGGAATACAATAATACAAATCTTCCACCCTGATTTGGAATAACAAGGAAGTTTTCTCACAAGGTAATATTTCTTGAGGACACCAATAATGCTACATGTTTCACATCACCAACAAAGAGCGCTCCACCATGCCTCATTTGATCAAAAAAAAAATGGGGGAGAGGCAACACTCTCCACTGAAATAAGAATTCCAATGAGGAGGATAATCCATCCCCCTCATTGGCCCTCAAGCCCTAACCACATTTCAATAAAAAATGTATTCAACTCATGGCAACAAAACAAACTTCCACATCACAATACAACATTTTACCACCATACCAAAACACAAACAATATAACTACAATCTTAAGAAGGAAGTAATAAATACACAAGGCTTCAACATGAAAAAGTCAAAGGAGCAAGATCTATAGGGAGGTGACTTATGCCTCCCAATGGGGAATGGGTTCCCACCTAAAAATCCTCCAATCAAAATTTCAAAACCCCTACACACTCTTATGCCTCCCTCAAGTACCTCTTATGCCTCCCACATTCTCTTATTCCTTCCTACAATCTCTTATGGCTCCCTCATAAAATAGACCAAGTAAGAAATGTAAGCAATTTATTGTCCAAGGTGAGGCACCCAACCCCAATTCCTCAAAAACATGAAATGAACTCTTATGCCTCCCACATGCAATATCCCTATAGTCCCCTCCTACACCACACTTAAGCAATATACCCAAATACCCAGCAAGCATACCAAAACACTCAAAAACATGCACATATACACAATATAAAAGGAAAATATTTTACAAGAGTATAGATCCTACCTTTCCATGGTAGATATTTATCTAAGAGTCCCACACCAAGATCCTTCAATCCCAAACAATCACCAAGAAGCTCCAATAATTCCACAAGCACTCCAAAATTATCTAACTCCAAAAAATGCAAGAGCACAAAGAAATGAAGTAACCCCAAACAAGAAAAAGAACTTGAAAAAATATAAAAGGGGGAGAGGAGGGTGAGGTGGCTCCACGAAGGATGTCACATCACTCATCCTCAACTCCACCTCATAAGTCAAACCTCAACCCCAATGCACCATAAATTGGTGGGTGAGAGTAATGACAAGTTACTTACACACACAATCCAAGCCCACTCCCCCTAAGGATAAAGTTTAATTTTAATAAGGAAAGTGCAATAATATTTTACCTTTTTATCATCCCAAAACACATAATGGTCCCACAAAATTGGTCCTTAAGGCCAAATTTTAATTGTCATGAAGGGGTAGAGTGTACAACACTCAAGCTCAAAAGTACTCAACTTACAACACATAATCCAAGAGCCATCAATTCTAATAAATGAATTCTTTTTACCCATTCTTAATTATTTTAGTAAACTAATTAATTTATAATCTATTCATAAATCAAGTGATTAATAAAAGAGCAATACATCACTATAATTTCACATACTAAAATTAAATAAAGGAAACTAAATGAAAGAATAACACATAACCCCTTGGTCACAATTGGAGGTGATTCCCTCCATAGGGACCCCCTAACAACAATTCAAACACACACACATAACCAAATACATGTTGCCATGATTATCCTTATTGAATTCATCTAGCATTCTAATGTGGTTGGTCTCCAATCCCCTCTGATGTTTGTTGTGACATGTTTACCTAAAAACACATAACACCTCCTTTGGCCTCGTGGCCACATCAAAACATCTAAAATAAATATACAATATAACTCCACAATCCTCTATATATAAATTGAAACACTATCTAGGTAAGTAACGATGTGATTTACAATTTCTAACAACATCTCGATTCTATATTTCATCAATATCCATATGATTAGTTCAATTGTGTAGGTCTACTCAATATGACAAAATATCACATGTCCAATATATATATATATATATATAACCATGTTAACAACATATCAACATCAATATAAAATGTCTCTAATAATCCACATGCATCATATATGAATCAAAATCAACAATAGTCTAGTATCTCTAACATCTAACATCATGCTAAATCAAAATCTACAATAATATCCGTAAGTATAGTTGACATGTGATGAAAATCAATAACTAAAAGTGTTGAAGGTAATTTTGCATTACATTATGAGACCATATTCTCCTGTGTCATATACCTTCTAAGGTAAATTTTTAAAATAGATCTCGTACTCAATGAACTGGTATACCACATTGTGCAGTATGTGCAACACTTAGCCAAGTTGCTTATTTAGTTTTCTTTAATTTCTAATTGACCAAATACTGATCATACTTCGTATGGTATGTCTTCTTGTTTTTTGTATATATTATTCCCTCTAAATCATCATGCTCATTCTCAAGCATTTATTTCCTCTAATCGACTATGTTGTTTTCTTATTCAAGTTTCACTTTATCTTCCCGTACTATTTGGTGTGGATATAGTTACACAACATTAATGATTTCAGGAATTTATATGCCTTTCATGAAATCAATCTCATATTCATTCTATGAAAAGTTTCTGATGATCTTTCATGCTCTTATATTCTTCCACTTAAGTTTATTATAAGTCTCTTTCAGAAAAAAATCCTTTATTAAGTATTCCAAGATCATGTCTACAATTTGATATTTAATTTCTCTCCACTTCTCATTTTTATACCCTTTGTATTATAATTTCATCTTCACTTACTAGTTACACACTATTTTTTGTACTTCCTTCATTTATTCCATATTATTTTTCCTTTGAACTCTTATTGTAATTACTTTGTAATCCTGTTAACTTCGTAACTTCTCTTGAGAAGTTTCACTGTATGATTTAGAATGGTTTCTTTCATGTTCTCATGTTTATTGAATTATTATAAACAAATTCTTCCTACATTGGGGATGAATCCCAATATCATAATTTATCACCAACCAAACATCTAAGTAAATATCTAAGGATTGTTTTAGAACATCTATCTATCCAACATTTTTTTGATGGTGTGTTGAACTAAATCATATTTTTTTATCTAATGAAATTACTTAGATAAATATGAATATAAAAATTTATATAACACCAAAAATGTAAAAAATATAGATAAATTATCACAATATACAAGTATAAAGAGTTATTCACTATGAGTGTAGTTCCCACTCCTCTTTGACATTGATCTTACTAGGAATTTTCTTACTTTGATAAGATACCTAGAATTTGTTATCATATTCGATCATTAGACATTGGTATATGTACACTATTATAGGTTATTAGTAATTTGATAGACTACATGGATGTTTTTTACTTTTGACATGATGTGATTTATATGATGGATTACATGCATGAATTGACATTTCAGTATTGATGATCTACAATTACCACTTGGTAAGATCTATTCTGACACATTGGATTTTGATTCATAGATTTTGCTAGATGACCTAGCTAGGCTTGTGATCTTATTGTTGTTGATGAAATGGAAGAATTGAAATATCTTGAAATTGTAAACAATTGGTGAAATTACTTTATTCTAGAGATGATTTAGTTGTGTTAATTAACGATGTGTATTGATATGTATATGTTTGTTTTAATTGTTTTAATGTCATTGACATGGCCACGAGGCCAAAGAGTTATTACTTTGATTTTGTAGGAAATTATAACACAACAAAAAAAGTGGATAGGAGACTAAAAATGAAGGAATTTGGGGTATTGACAACATGTAACTTTGGCAAATTGTGTAGTTTCAAGTTGTTTGTTGTTAGATTGTTAGGTGGTTTGTATTGGGGGTGGCCTCGAATGTGACATTGGGTAAATATGTTGTTTACATTTTTGTTTTCTTTATTTTTTGAGTATTTGTATTATTTTAGTATTGTGAGTCACCTTTATTATTGTTTGTTAAGTGCTCCATTTAAGTTGATTAAACTTGATTAATTAGTATAATTTAGGATGTGACCAAAGGGGGTTAATTAATGTGAGTAGGTGGTTCTTGGTTTGTGTTTGATTTGGAAGGATGTTATTGCTTTTGAGTGTTGTGTACTCAACCTTGCATGTCAAATTCGGATTTGGGCTTAATGTCCATTTTTGGAGTCTTGTGGGACAAGTTAAGCTTGTCCCACACCTCTTAAATTCACCTACCAACTACCGCCATGGGTTAACGGGTCAAAAATAGACCCCACTATGTGATTATAAGAAAAAGGTGATATTTATTGCACTTTCTTACAAAATTTTTGATTTTTTTCTTTAGAGGTGTTGGTTTGAGTATGAGTGTCTAAGAGGGTTGTCATTCCCTCAACTACCAATTAATTGTACTTTGGGGATTGGGTTTGACCTTGTAATGTGGAGTGGAGGAGAAATTATGTGGCATTCTGCATGGAGCCACATCACCTTTCTCTCCTCTCTTTTCTATTTATTGAAGTTAGTTTGATGATTTTGGGGTTACTTGTTTTATTTTGAAATCTTGCATTTTGTAGGAACTTGCTTTTGGAGTGTTTTTTTGGATCTTAGAGTTTAATTGTGTTTTCTTGGACTTGGAAAGGCTTGGAACTTATGCTTGTGGATTGGATACTCTTGTAATGGAAAGGTAGGACCTTCACCCATGTTTTATTTTTGTTATTTTGTTGTGCATATGTTTGTGAATGGATGGTTTTTTCATGTTTTTGATTTTGGGAAATAGAATGGCCTTTAAGTTGGAATAGGGTTTTTATAATAAGAACCCTCCCACCCAAATATATTAAAAACCATGTCAATAAAAAATAAAGCGACCACTTTAACTAATTACTCACTGTGTAAGTAAAATTTTCAAACCAGATTTAAAAATTGGGCAAAAATGCCCATACCCAAATACGGCAAGTACAAATAAATTGCACAATAACAAATAAAAATATAAATAAACCCTAGAAGAGGGTTACCAATGGAATAAATAATAAAAATTTTTATCCATCCATGAGCTTGAATATTCTTCCATGGCCTCCACTCTTCTTCTTCTCCCAAACCTGGAAAACGAGAATGAAAAAATAAGCCCAAGCAAATGAATAAGAGATTTTCATAAGGAAGTACAAGGTTAGTTGAATACCTAGATCTAAGGGCTCTAAATGAATCCATATAATGGTTGTGATTCATCCCTACAAAACTTAGGTGAGGCTTTTAGAGGGAATATGTTTTTAAATAAAATGTATGTGCAACTTGTGAATGGGGCCACTAAAGGGGTGTTAGGATGTAGGATTTAAAATGTGACCCTTATTGTTAGTTTGGAGACTTTTATAAAGGCCTTAAATCTTGAAATTAATTAAATTAAAATTACCTAATGATAACTAGACAATGTTTACTATAGGACTTAAAATATATTTGAACTAAATTATATGGTTAGGGCAAAGGACACCTTGACCTTAGGATATTAAATAAAAACAATGACTTTTGAAATATAATACTAAGCTAAATAAATATTGTAATAAGACTATCTTAACTAATGGCTTGTAAGGGTAAATTAATGCAAATTAATGGGAATCCTGGAAGGGGACTTAAACCCAAAATGTTGAATTAAAGTAATAATAATTAATTGGTAATTAAAATGAAGGATTTAATGGATTGTGGCCCAGCTTACGACATTTACACTCATGGATCTCTTCGAAATGGTAGTTCCTAATGCAAGGTAGAGTGTACATCTATCCATGTGTTAGGGGTTTTTATCGTAGTTTTTAAGTTTCTTGATGATAGGGATACTTTTTTTTCACGGTTGTGGGAACTTCAAGGTCACCTCCTACATATTTTATATATGACCTAGGTTTAAGAACATAACATGTACCTCTTCTTGAAAGTAACATTTTCCATAATGTCATGATAACTTCTAGATGTTGTTGTATACAAGTGTAGTCCTTAATGTTCATGTCCTTTAGATGTTGGTATATTAAATATTACTCCTCTCATGTTGTAGTTTCATTTTCTTGATACTTGTAATTGTTTGGATACTCATGAATTACCTTATTATCCTAGTACTTATTCTCTCCTTTGAATCATTTAACCATGGAGTGGATCTTCATGGTTAATATGGTAGGAGGTGATTGGAAATTTTGATAACTTATAGAATAAGTAAATATCCTTAGTCATTTATTTAATCGCATATCATCCACAAAAATTGAATAATTTATTACCCATTACAAAATTTGTTCATCAACAAAAATAATTGTGTCCTTGGACCCTTGATTAGCTATATGTGATGATATCTCATCTTAGAAGGTGAATTTACATAAAACCCTTGTAACTCAAAAATCAAGGCACTTGAATAAAAATGGATGCAATAATCTTGGAAGCTCATTTGAATTATACCAAGGTTTTGATTCATTGGACTCCTAAAACAATATTTGCTCCACCCATGGGAATAGAAAATATATGGGAATGATGCTTGTAGTCTCACATTCCAAGTTTAATACTATGTAATTTCCTTGAATGGTTTAATTTACCCCCATAACGTAAAATTTGGAGATAAAACAAATTATTTTAGACATGTCACCAATTATTTATTGATATAATTGTGTACTCCTTGAGTCAATCAATATTATTACCTTGCCTTCCTCTAGAATACCCATTACTTTGAGGGGTTTTAGAGAGATAACACTTGAAATTACATGAAATTAAGTAGTTAGTTTGATATATCCAAACCCTACTTCATCTTTGAATTTGTCATTAATGTTCTCAATGTATCTAACAACATTTTTAGCACATCTATGTAATTTATTGTATTTACTATCACAATTGTAACATAATCATATTTTCGTTTCTCTTCAATTTATTGAGTATTAAATTTAGTGTGATAAGGTACTAAATGTGTCGAATCATACTCTCTTAATTAGTTGTGAAATACCTATGTTTGATCATATCTCTTTCGTCCACTCATTAAGAAACTATCATGTATTCTGATATTGAACATGTATTAAGTAGGATAACATCATGTTTGATGTTATCCTTTAGACCACCCAAGAAAAAAATATTTATATGATCATCTCGAGAGTCCATCCAAACGTAGCGATAAGTTTCGGAAGTGATAGATATAATTCTTGATTTCCCTGTTTGACATAGCTTTGTTATCTTTAACTAAAATAGTTATTTGTAAAGCTATTACTGTAGTGTAACTAAATATCATCTATGGACAATAAGTAGGTAAGAAGGATAATAATATTTTATGCTACTCACCCATTCATATATTCCAAATGAATTAATCTAGTTCTATGTAAAATAATGTGAATACCACCTTCTCATCCATTTGAAACTTGATGTACCTCAAAAATATCCATTTGTTTTATCCATGTGACTAGGTCCTTACCATCAAATTTTATCATCTCATAATTTAGTATCATGTTTCTATGCATTCTATAAGATCAAACATGCTTGGGTTATGCAAATGACTTACCCTAGTTTCGTTGATTTGGAATTGAATGTTATTTCTTGAGGATGCCATGTGATTTGGATTTGAATTCATGTCAGCCATCATTATTGAAATAATGACCATTTACTCGTACCTCATTGATTTTAATCGATATACAATTAAAATTCCATTTCTTGAAGTCTATAGTTGATGTTACCTTCTAGTTCATGAATCTTATCATATATTTCTTGAAAGTCATGGTTGACGTCATCCTTACTATATCATCAAGGTTTACCTAAATTTATTTGAATTTTTCTGATAAATCAGAATCTAAAGATTAAAAATCCATATATTCTTTATTTAGTGCCATTCCTAGAGTGGTTTGACACTTACGTTATCCTCTTTTTATCTCTCGTTTCATGATGTAGGGTTTGGTTCTTGGGATATAAGGATTAGGGTAAAATTTTAGGTTTTTAGTTTCATATGGTTATTTGAAAATGAGAGAGGGAAAGCCCTAGTAATGGCTTTTCAAGATTTTGAAAATATATTAAAATTAGAAAAAATCCAAAAATGACAACCTATGCAAAAATTTATGATAAAATTTAAAGTGGATAAAACTTGTGTAAAATAAGTCAAAAGATTTTAAAATTTAGAGATATCCTTACTTCAATTATTTCACCAATTTCTTTCAAATACTACATTAGAATTCACCACCATTTTGGATATATAGAAAAATCTTCAAAATGAGGGTTTAGACCTAATTCTAGCCTAGATCAATGCTTCCGTACCACTTATAATGAAAATAATTAGACTAATCAAAGTATTAGGATAATTAGAAGACCATGGAATTCAAAAATATAGATAAATGATCATAATATGTATTTATAATGACTTAGTAACTTCAAGGTGGCAATCTCAAAACCATACAATAAGATCTAAGTGCTTAATATGATGACCATGTATTATTTACCGACTCTTATACATACCCTACTATGCTAGAAAAAGCACCAACTGTGACCAAGTAAGCATATGGAAGCATAATTACATGTTATTTAAGATGATAAAATATAATGTTAACCACAATTCAGTTATACATATCCACTATATGACCTAGGATTAAGGGTGTAACATTGTATCCAAATTTTTCCACAATATTCACTAAAAATGACCAATAAAGTTTATATCTCTATCAGACATTATACTACACAATAATCTAGGGAATGTTACAATCTATTTGAAAAGAATATTTACAATGTGTGTATATCACTAGACTTCCTACAAGCATTGAAATATGCCATCTTTGAAATCTTATCCAAAGACTAAAAATGGAATCAAAAATCTTTATGTCCTAGGAGAATCAAACACAAAATCCAACTTATGTCTTCCCAAGTATTTTCTATAATGGTAAAAGGTTTATAGAACCCTAAGTTATGAGATATTCCCTAAGACAATTGAAAAACATGGCATTTATGAACAATTTTTCTCACATTTATACTCATCCTTACCAAAAATTAACCCAACCCTAGTTATGCTAAGATTTTATCCAAGCCAAATCTACATGTTAATCCTCCACAATGATTTTTTTTCTCACTAACTTGTCATGCATTAATCCATTTAGGATGCAAAGTCATCTTTCCTAAAATAATAATCCTCTTACACAAAATATTCCAACCAAGGTGTTATGTCCACAATTTTTGGCACTATGTATACCTTCTATGATTTCTTAAAGTTCTCATTATGTGCATACACTTTTTTTATGGATCCAAAATTGACTACTTCAATTCATATTTTTGTTAATAGACAATTATACCTATTAAGTTCATCATTTGACTTGTTATACTTTTCACTATTTTGGTTAACACAAATGTGTATCCTTATATGTATTCCACTTGCCTCATTTGTGTCTGGCTCATTTTTATTTGACTGTTAATGAACTATAATGACTGATGGTCTATCTATAACATGAACTCTTTATGCGACAAGTAATTTCTCAACTTCTTCAACACGTATATTATTGCATAAAATTTATGATCATACACTCTATTAATCCTCACATAATTCAAAATTTCACTAAATAAATCAATAGTTATATCCTCCTATGTCAATATTGTGCCAATGGATGTGCTACTAGCATCATAATGAGCATGAAATACCTTTGAAAAATGTAGTAATGGTAACACTAGTTTTGTTATTCTCCTCTTTAATTCTACAAAACTCTTCTTTTTGCATGTTCTATAGATGAAATTATTCCTATATTCCCATATGACCTCTATAATCAGTTTGCATAAAGAACTAAAGTTCCTAATGAAATTATCGTTTAATGTATCTAACCCACAAAGACTTTATGCATCAAATGTACTCTTTAGCGATGGTTAATCCACTATATTGAATACCTTTTTAAGGACTATAATCATTCGATATTTACTAATTAAAAATATCGTATACACTAATTCTTCTTACATAAAACTAAACTCAATATTGATCAACAACTTATTTTCCTTATTATCCATAGTAATTTCTGTAGTGTACGTTTTCATATTCATTTGTATGGTTATCCATACATATGTATTAAGATTTCTTAGGTTTCGGTGGAATTGATTGGAATTACAATTCTCTACCTTTTTAGGTGGGGTTACACTTCTCCACTACCTATTTATATAACTCTTATAAATATATTTTCATATGCATTTAATATATAAGCTATCTTTTAATGAATGTTTCGTTCCTCTCTCTCACAAATTTACTCTCTTTATGAATTCATATTTTATCCATAATAGATCATTTCCCAAATTCTTGCATGGTATCAAATCTAGTCTTGTTAATTGTTAACCAATTTTATTCAATCATCGGAGGGGGGTACAATTTTTTTTTAAAGTTTCATGGTAGGTTGGGAAAATACAAAATCACCCAACAACTTTGTATGTTATCCCAGAAGACTTATCCCTCACATAAGATGTCTTTTCCACTGTCACCTTCACTCGTATCATGCATCAACCACATATGACCACTACAGGGACCCTAACAAAGATGTGAGAGCCATCTTACATTACATATGCATGACAGACAAAAAAAAATTGTTTTGAATATTTGAGGAGAAACATAAAATTATAGTTGAATTGAGTGTTCTTATTCATGCTTTGGGAGAATCAAGTGAAAAGGTACAATTGAATTGAATTTATTCCCCATGATTAAGTGAATTTATTAAGTGTATTAAGTTGTACAAAGTTCATTTATTATTCATTCAATTAAAGAAAGTACAAAATAAGTACATATAGCTTATTACAGAAAGTGTTGGGTTTCAGATTTGCACTCGGAATGAAAACATAGTTAGGGATCAAGCAAGTCCCTCCTATTTAATGGGATAGGTTCCCTTATTGAAAGCGGGGAAAAACCCATGTAAAAATACACAATATTTCATTCAATGGTGGTTTCCGGTATCTTGAAATGTGTTTTATCCTTGGAAAGTTATCAATACATGAGGATAGAAGACTTGAAGAGAGGAAGGAGGTATAAGAAGACAATACTATCAGGGAAAAGAGATGGAAGAGAAAACCCTTATATGTATTGAGAAAATGAGATATAGAGTAGAAGCATTCATGTTTATAACGGGCACAATCCAAAGACTCAAAATTCTTGAGATTGTATAAACTAGAACAAAATTTTTCCAAGCATACAAGGATTAAATGATTCATAGATCAGAGCAAGAAGGAAAGAGAAAATAGGGAAAAAAGGGGGAAAACTCTTGTATTTATTTCTTCATATTCAAAATTACAGTTCTAGAATATCAAAATTCCAACCCCCATACAATGGATTTGAAATCCCATGAAATAGCTTGCAAGAGATGGTTACAACTTCCTCAAGAAAGCAAGAAATGGTTACAACTTCCTCGAGAAAGCAAGAAATGGTTACAAATCATTCTAATCATTCATGCCCTTTTGAATTCTTGATTCACAAAGAAACGTTAATGGCGGAAAAATTAGGTTTTCAAATATACGATCATTACATTATTTCACCATTTTAAATATGGGCCATTCGATTTTCTTTTACAACTTTAAATTTGGGCCATCCACGTGGAAGAAATTGATTGGAGCGGGCATGGGGGAAAACTTTACGCTTTATAACTTTTACAGTGAAAAGGCATTTTGGAACATTTTGGCCCACTCGCCGCTTTGAATTTTCAACGGTTAGACACGTGGCACTATCTTCTTAACAATGGGGTCACGGATCACATTTTTACTTCTAACTCTTCTTTATCAAAAATCTTAAAACTTCAAAAATTTCCACTGATCCCCATCCCCACTTTCAATTTTCAATGCGGCTATGTGGCACCATCTGATTGGTGGCGAGGCTTTAGGAATTATTTTTTCTATCTCTCTATGTGGGCTTGTGGGCCCACCATCACCAACTGCGCCCTTTGCTAAAAGGTGTTAAGTGCTAAAAATCCCGCAGCCCTACCAGGTCTACCTTGGGCAAATAATACCATCTCGTGTCCGCTGGGCCATAACTTGAAAAATATGAAGAGTTAGGAGGACTTATTTACCTTTTCGAAAATGGGAAGAAATTTCCAATTTGATGAAGAAGTTTCTAGGAGATGAAAATCCCTTGGAAAGATCCATTTTTCAAAATTTTTGTTTTCACTATTTTTAGAGGCACCAACTCAAAATTTTAAGTCTAGACTTGGAAAATGTGGGGAATTCTGAGAGTGACAATAGGCTGGCTCTTTTTGGGGATGACTTGGCTTGGAACAAAGACACAAGGCAAGATCAAGAACTACAGATAACTCGGGAAAGAGGACCAGTGCCTTATCCATTGGGCAAAGGAGTCAAAAGAAAAACCAATACAAGGCAACACACATAAGACAGAAAAGAAACAAAACAAACCAAAAGGGAAGACCCAAAACAAAACACACCACACAACAAATAACAAGAAAGGGAAAGAAGCCAAAACCAAAAACCAAATGCAATGTACAAAAGGAATTCCTAGCCACCTAGGACTTGAACAACTATAGGTACTACCCACTATAATGAAGTGGGAGAGGAGATCCATCCATGTAATCTAGATAAAAAGAGTTCTCTCTAGCAAAATGTCTTATTTTAAAAGGACCAAAGAAAAGAGAATCAAACTTGCCATGGCTTTCTTATGGCTCATGTATTTTTTCCCAAAGTAGCAAAATGTCTCCCACTTGAAAAAATTTGGGTTTGGATTTCCTGTCAAACATAGCCTTCACTTTCAACTGATGAGTTGCTATTATGTCAACCACTTGCAATATTTCCTCATCAAGCTTCTGAATGTACAAAATTCTCTTGTCCAAAGAGCTACTAAGACTTGAATCTTCAATGGTTTGATTAGATGCAAGACTGGAAATTCCACCATGGAAGTTAAGCTTCCACACCATACACCTCTTTGAAAGGAGACATTCTAATTGCTCTCTTCGGTGTAAGTATATCATCCCAAAGTGCATCATATAGCTTCTTATGCCAATTCCTCTGAGAATCATTTACAAGCTTTATAACTATGTTCACCAAGTTCTTGTTTGTTGATTCTGCCTATCCATTCCCTTAGGGGTAGTAATTTGAAGAATGAGCAAGGGAGATCCCATACCCATAGAAAAAGTCCATCATCTCAACAAAAGAAAATTTGGAAGCATTGTCAGTCAAAATTTTGTTTGGGGTCCCAAACCTGATCAATATGTTCTCCTTAATGAAGTTTCAAACTACCACAAAAGTAGTTCTCTTGACTGGGATGGAATCCACCCACTTGGTGAAGTAATCTGTGGCAGTCAACACATGGGTATGCCCAGCACTGGAAGATTGATTGAGTTCTCCAATAAAGTCTAAACCCCATTGTTTAAATGTCTCTTCAATCACTATAGGCTTTAGAGGTAAAGCAACCAAGTTAGGTCTTCCAACAAACATTTGGCATGCACATTTACCAACCCATTTCGATGTATCTCTAAACAGTGGGCCAATAATAACAAGAATGAAGTATTTTATGAGATGTTACAGAAGAGGATAAATGACCTCCACAAGCCTGGTCATGAAAAATAGAGAACAACTTCTTTTGTTGCTCCTTGTCTACACACTTCAAAAACCTTCCATTTATGCCTCATTTGAACAAAGCATTCTCCCATAACACATATTGTGTAGACCTAAGTTTGATGGCTCTCTTCTCTTTGGCACTCAAGAGAGATGGAAATTCTCCTTAGGTTAGAAAGTGATCACTGTTAGTATACCATATATCTGTCGAGATGAGGAATAGAACAACAAGGACATCAAATCCATCTTTGGAAAACTCCTTGACAGCTCCCTCAACAATGAGTTCACATAGGCCCTTACCTCGAACTAGGTTTGTTGGCCTGATGTAAAGATCATACTCTTGCACCTTTGCTACCCAATTACCTCTCTTGGTTCCAAATTATTTCTGAGTAAGAATGGATTTAATTGATGTATCGTGCACCAAACCCATAGAATGATAATTAAGGGTGTAAAACGTAAACTACTTGACAACTTTGACAACTATAAAAACATGTTTCTCCATCATGGTGTACTTCAGCTCATGGGTTTTCAAGACATAACTCACGAATGCAATTGGGAGCTCATGATCTTCAGTATTCTTCTTGGTTAACACAACAACTAGGAAATTTTTAGTGGCATAACAATAGATAATCAAATATTTTCTAAAGTTGGGGCACACCAAGATTGGAGTCTTTGCAATATCCTATTTAATGTCCTCAAACGATTTCTTCCCTTCAGAGGACCAACCAAAAGTTTGCTTCCCTTGCAACATGTGAGCAATGCTCATAGTAAGTTCTATAAAATTCGGGATGAATTTTCTTAGGAAATTGATCCTGCCAAAGAAAGAATGGACACCTTTCTTACTTGATGGAAGAGGAATTTATTCGATAGCCTGAAATCTCTCTGGATAAATCTTGATCCCTTCCTTTGAAACAATGTGTCCCAATAGCTTTCCTTTTGTGACACAAAACACAGAATTCTTAGGGTTTAAAGAAATCCCATGCTCTCTACACTTCTAGAATATTGTTTTAAGGTGTTGGAAGTGATATGTTCTTGCTTTAGAAAACACTCTCAAGTCATCCAAATACACAATAATGCATTTCCCTTTCAAACTTCCAAAAGACAAGTCCATGGCCCTCTAGAAAGTAACACCAGCATTGATGAGACCAAATGGCATCCTCTTGTATGCAAAGGTGCCCCAAGGAGTAGTAAAGGTAGTCTTATGTTGATTTGCAGTATTCACCTCTACTTGATTGTACCCTAAGAATCCATCTAACATAGATAGCATCTCCAAGCCTGTGACAGCTTGCAATACTTGGTCCATCATGGGGAGAGGGTAGTTGTCCTTCAAAGAACCCTGATTTAGATTTCTAAAGTCCACATAGATCCAGATCTCACCATTATTATTCCCGACAGAGACACTATATTAACAACTTTGCATTGAATGGTGGATGGGGAAGATGATCTTATCCTTCCAAATCTTTTGTATTTCTTGGAAAATTGTATTAGCTATATTTGGATTATATTGCCTTTACTTCTATTTGAAATGGTTTGATCTCGGGCTTAAGAAGAATGAAATGTCACATTTCTTTAGGCTGAAAAGCCTTAAGATAATCATAAGAGTAAGCTAGAACATCAACATACCTCTTCAATAGATTCACCACCTTCTTTTCCTCTTCCTAAGTGTAGTATTTTTCAATGTTGACCATTTTGGGATCATCAAGACTCCTAATATTCACTTTATCCATCTCAACAGATTTCTGGGCTCCTTAGTAAACTTTAGACTTCATATACCTATCATGTTTATCAAATGGATCCTCCAAACTCACCAGCACTTTAAGGATTTTGTTTCCTTTCAGTTTGATGCATCCATCTTGATCCATCTCTTCTTTGACACCCTCTTCATTTGATGACACACACTCTCTAGGAAGATTGTCACTTCCTTCAAAGTACAGCTGATCAAAGTTGTCTATGAGCTCCAAGAAAGAAATAAAATGCTGGTCATCATTGAAAAATTTCCATTTATTTACATTGTTAGGAACACTGGGTCTATGGATCAACTCAATGGTGAATTTCTCCTGAGAGAAATTAGATGAGGAATCAACAAGGACCCCAAAATAGCTAAAGATTCATCCCTAGTGTTCCTTTCCCTTGGCACAACTTCAATGGAAAAATCATCAAGGAATTCAATGGAATCCTAGACTAGGTTCCTATAGTGCTTCAACTTTCTATCCTTTACCTGATAAAGGTCTCTAACTTGTTTTAAAATTAGCTCTACATCTCCATGAGCAATAAGGTTCTTCACTCCCATTTCCTTCACCATGATCAAACCAAGAATGAGGGCCTCATACTTAGCAGTATCGTTGGTATTTTCAAACTAAAACTTGAAGGAGGAAGGATGAGTCGTACCCATAAGAGAAATGAACGCTACACCAGCTCCAGAACTAGCTGAAGAGCAGATACCAACAAACTCCAAAGTCCACACACCATTAGGATCAAGAAACACTCCCTTTGATAGATTTTTCTCCTCTTGTGACATGATCATGTAGTTCCCATGCCCAATGTCTTCATACAATATTTATGCTTTAGGATCATCTATCTTTTACACAATATACTTTGTTTATTTCTCAGGCAACAACTTCTTCATCTTCCCATTGATAAGGATCAAGGCATGTGACCAATCCATTTGGATCTCACCTCCAACATCTTTGCAAAAGTTCCTACTTAGCAGCATGCCATAGGAAGGAGGGATATCAACAACCAAGATGGTAGCCAAGACCTTCTTCTCTGGTAAAGCAACAAAAGCTACTTGTGCATCCTTGATTCTCCCAACCAAAGGCACTTATCTATTCTCCATGGAATATCAAGAGCCATAAGTGTGGGTTATGGTTAGACCAAAAGCATGAGCCACTTTTATAGGAATTACATTATCAAATGCACCATAATCAATGACACAATTTCTAAGCTTGTGGTCAGCTATGAGGAGAGTCATATAGAAGTGTTTGATCTTCTCATTGGGTGAAGTGACTATAGCCACAAGGATGGGTTGAGGTGGAGGAGTGGGAAAAAGGCCTTTAGAAGAATGGGTTGGGATTTTAGATTTAGAATTTAAAAATTTAACCATTTTGGCAAAGGCTTTAAGATGGGTTTCATAGAACTTTGCCTTAGAAATCTGAATCTTAGTCTTTTTAAGATGGTCTATAATGTCAAAAGATCCAGATGTGGATGGGGAATCACTACGAGGAGTAGGAGGAGATTTTGATCTATCAACTTTATCATTTGTTAGACAAGAATTCCCGAGAAGAAGAAGTAGAGGGAGAAAGGCTAGCAGAGCTTACCTTTTGGGTGGAAGTAGTAGGAATAGGAGCTCCTCTTCTTGCAATCATGAGAATGGCGATGGGGTATTCCTTGGATCTTTTTATAGGTTGCACCACTTTTTCCTTTTTTTTTCTCGGTCCTGGGTCATATCAACATATGGAGCATCTTGGTATGGAGCATCTGAGCCAATTGTTTCTTGATGGAAATGAGGTCATTAGCCATATTTTGCACTAATTGATCTACATTACCTCCAGGAGAAGAGGAAGAAGAAGATGTTTTGGATTTGAAAGACTCCCTTTTCATATTTCTAGACATGATCAAGTCATTATCCACACTGAGATCCAAACTCTGATCAACATCTAAAGTTACAAGATTTGATTTCCTCAGGGAATAGCTTACTTCTGACAATTGAGCATTAAAGAAAAAACACTTCTCAATCTGATCAATAGGCCTAGAATTTTTTCGAATATTATTAATCAACTTGTTGAACTTGGCCACAAATTCTCTCATAGGCTCATGTGGCTCCTTCTTGATTTGAGAAATATGAGCTAACAAAGCATGCACATCTTCAGTAGGTTTGAAATGTTGCTCAAATTTAGTCCTCATAGTAGTCCAATTAGTGATGGTCCTAATAGGAAGATGGTAAAACCAATCTATAGAATTGTCTTGCAAGGTCTCCACAAACAGCCTAACAGAGACATCCTCATGTTCAACTCCAAGGACCCCACATGCAACAATGAAGGCTGCAATGTGTTCATCGAGTGCACTTTTCCATCACCTCTAAATTTGGGAAAATTCTTCCTGTTACCCCTAGGTAACTCATGAAATGGTTGAGGAAGAGCCAGATCCCAACTATTTTTCCCCAAGGTAGAGATGTTGCCATCCTTGGAAAGATTTCTTGAAGTGGAACTGAGACACCAGCAAGAATTAGGGCACGAAGATTAGGGCTAAGCTGTGCTTGAGAAATGCTACTACTAGAAGCTATGTTTTCAATAGGAGGTGTTCTTATGGAACGAGCTCTTCAATTTCTTCTTGTTAGAGGAAGTTGAAAACCTTTTTGATCCAGGATTTGAGATTGAGGATCTTTAATTCAAAGAGCCTTTTTACCACGAGTGTATCTTAGAGTCACCAGATCAAAGAAATGATAAAATTAGTTGTTCTTTTAGAAAGGAAATTTGTTGAACAAATCCCCAATGAAGTCACCAAAAACTTTTGGGTTTCAAATTTGCACTTGGAATGAAACCACAATCAGGGGACAAGTAATTCCCTCCTCTTTAATGGGAGAGGTTCCCTTATTGAAAGCAGGGGCAAAACCTATGTACAAATACACAATATTTCATTCAATGGTGGTTTCCAAATATCTTGAAATGTGTTTTATGCCTGGAAATTTATCAATACATGAGGATAGAAGAATTGAAGAGATGAGGGAGGTAGAATAAGACAATACTTTCAAGGAAAAGAGATGACAAAGAAAACCCTTATATGTATTGAGCAAATGAGATATAGAGTAGAACCATTCACATTTATAATGAGCACAATACACAGACTCAAAGTTCTTGAGATTGTATAAACTAGAACACAAAGTTTCCAAGCATGCAAGGATTAAATGATTCACAGATCAAAGCAAGAAGGAAAGATAAAATAGAGGAAAAAAGGGGAAAACCCTTCTATTCATTTCTTCAGATTAGAAATTAAAATTCTAGAATATCAAGATTCCAACCCCCGTACAATGGATTTGAAATCCCATGAATTAGCTTGCAAGAGATGGTTACAACTTCCTTGAGCAAGAAAGAAATGGCTACAAATCATTCCAATCATTTGCGCCCTTTCGAATTCCTGATTCATAAAGAAACGTTAATGGTGGAAAAATTAGGTTTTCAAATATACGGTCGTTACATTATTTCGCTAGTTTAAATATGGGCCATTCGATTTTCTTTTAAAACTTTAAATTTGGGTTGTCCATGTGGAATAAATTGATTAGATCAGGTGCGGGGGAAAACTTTATGCTTTAAAACTTTTACAGCAAAAAGGAATTTTGGAACATTTTGGCATGCTCGCCCACTTTGAATTTTCAATGGTTACATATGTGGCGCTATCTTCTTGATGAGGGGGTCGTGGATCTCTTTTTTACTTCTAACTCTTTTTTATCAAAAAAGTAAAAACTTCAAAATCCTTCGCCGACCCGCATACTCACTTTGACTTTTGAATGCTACTACGTGGCACCATCCGATTGTGGCAAGCCTTAGGCATTATTTTTCTATCTCTTTGCACGGGATTGTAGGCCCACCATCACCAACTGCACCCTTTTCTAAAAGGTGTTAAGTGCTAATAACTCCCGCAGCCCCCCACCTTTGCTTTTTGGGAAAATAATACCATCTCAGGTCCGCCGAGCCATAACTTGAAAAATATGAAGAGTTAGGAGGACTTCTTTACCTTTTCAGAAATGAGAATAAATTTCCCATTTGATGAATAAGTTTCGAGGAGACCATACACCCTTGGAGAGAACCATTTTTGACAATTTTTGTTTTCAATATTTTTAGAGGCACCAACTCAAAATTTTAAGTCTAGACTTGGAAAATGAGGGGAATTTTGAGGGTGACAACAGAAAAGTAAATTCATTTATTCATAAGGAATAACTATACATATCTTCCCACACAAATCCATGGGAATGACTCATTAAGTATAGTACATACAAAAGATATGCATATGCATGAAACTATAAATGGAGAGAAAGGAGGAAACCCATCATTTCTGGAATTTCTCCTTTTGAATCTTTAGCTTGAAGGGCATCTTCCTCATTTTTTTTCTTCCAAATTTCAAATACAAGTAAATAGAAAAGAAAATATCTGTTAGAGCTCCAAATTTTGTCATTGCTCATACACTATATGATCTCAGGCATATGTTTTTAATTTTATGAATAGGGAAAATCAAAAATGGAAAAGATACATGATACAGAAGATCCAAACAAATTCAAGAAGTACGAATTCAAGTTTACAACATCAATGATAAAGTTTTTAAGCATGAACAGAATGGAATTATTGAAAACAAGATACATTTTCTAACGGTAAATCTATTTCTTATTATGGGCATATCAAACGAAGCTAGAATCATATATTCGCAATATAGACACAATGCCCTAATTTGTTTACAAATAGATAGATCATGCATCCGGAAAGAGAGAAATTTTTTTGAAAGTAGTTTCAAATCATGTTAATATCTACAAGGGATGTAAGAATATTAAATATTGGAATGCGAATAACATCCATCATGAAGAGGATAACATAAGGCTAAGACAGTTGTGCATGTACAAGAAGTATAGGTTTGCAATTTACACAAGGTACAATTTCCAGATTCTTTATATGATTTAGATCTCTATCAATCTTCATGGTACTCTAGATTCAATAATAGCATATGAGAAACCCTTGATACTTTCATCATGGTAAAAGAGTGCAGTTTTACAAAGGCTCATAAGAAGAAGAACAAAGCTACAACATGCTGCAAAGTATAAGAATGCATATACAACCAGATTTCTATCAAAGATCCAACCAAAATGAGCTTCATATTACAATCCTCCTCATGTAATAGTAAAAGCCATACTTCGAGAAAGAATACGTACTACAATTTTCAAAGGAAATATCTAGAGAGCCAAATGGATAAGATCATTTTGTACAGAGTAAAATCAGGTTAAGCATACAAATAATGTTCACTTTACTAGAAGATAAAAGTTTTCAACAAGACCACGAACTCGATAGTTAAATATTGATATATCAAGAAAAGTTACATAGCGAAGGAATAGATTCTCCAGACCAATTTTAAGGTACATCATCAAAGATCAGGTTAAGCTTCTCAAAATGCATTAAAAAATAAGAGTGTATACAAAAATGGAGTAATGTTATAAAAGATGTCAAAGGAGGCTGCTCAATGCATGCTTTACTCTAATTTTGGTATAATGTTACTAAAATCCTTATAACATGATGCTATAAATATGCGATTCTTGCTGCCCATGGATGGAAATATTTTGTTTCTCGAAAGGATAAGTTAGACATATTTATTCAATGACAACTATATATCTTTATAAAGGAAAATCTAATTACTCATGGGATCAAGGTATTCATGTAACCCGAGCCATCAAGAGAAGTTCCAAATAATAAACAACAATGTGAATGACACTTCTTATTCAGAAAATATTCATAAGGAGCTATATGTTCCATATAAAGCATCAGGGTCAAGGTTCCATAAATACAAATATAATGATACACGTATGCTAGCACAACACATAAAAGCTACACAACAAATGAAAATCAAGCAACTACTAATAATCAATGAAGAAGTAATTACAGTTGCCCAGATTTTATATGACAAGTTGTTGTTATAAGGCAAAACATGGTTTACAACATCAAGATCAAGAGTCAAAGAAATCCATAAGTTATGGCATCGATATAGTCACCAACAAAAGTACAGATTCCATTGATGCTAGAATGTTTGTTCGTGATTAAAATCACATTCATAAATTTATCAGAAAATTCTATTTGAAGAAGTGATGCTTCAGGAGCCATTATAGTAAATATCTGATGAAAGAATCAAGAAAAGATGCAGAAACACATTTGTAGTTTTTTTATAATCGAAGGCCAATTACAAAATATTACAACGTTCATTACAATGAATAAACCCTCCAAGAGGCAAGGTTTAGTTCAATAGAATACATTGAAATCCTCAGTAGCAAAGTGTTCTTCAATAATTGTAGCTTGAATGGATTTTCAAAGCAACCTCCAAGATGCATAAATGACTCAAAGAGTTTTCCATATTTATGATAAATTCTCAATCAAAGATGAACTTCTGCGATGTAATTATAGAATGAAAAAGTAAATAAAAGGTTGCGGTTTTTAGATGTATTTTTCCCGAAACAAACCATATGCACCATAAGATCAAACAACTCGGTCCATCATAAGCATGAGCCCGAGTTTCTCTATATCTTGGAAGTAAAATGAATGAAACAAAACTAAAACAAATTACAACTAATCACTTTTCATTACAAGTGTTCACCTTGCTAACAATATGGAGTTTTCCAACAAAATAAGAACAACTAGAGAGAATCATAACAAGGAAGTGAAATACAAAGCAATCACAGCTCGAATCATAGGCGAGTAAACGTACAATGAGCTCAAACTGAGATAAGAACGTAAAATACTAACCCATAATTAAAACTAAAACAACAGTAGGCTAGTAATACATTTAAAATCGAGCAAAATAGAAATAATCATATGAAAAAAGAATTTTAGAGCTCTAGAAAGACTCAATATTGCTAGAAACCAAACACAATCCATGGAACCAGTACAGATGCAAAATAAAAAAATCCTTTAAAACCAAAGAAAAATAGGGCCTACGTCACATATGGCGAGCTCTATCCTGTGAGTGATGAGTCACGTGTCCGCATGAGACCGGGAAATAACACAAACAATGAGCCATAGACTCAAATAAACTTGGATGCATACAAATCAACTTTTCCAAAGCAAGAAGAAGGAATACGAATGAGCTCAGCTTTCAAGTTTCAAAAATTACCCAAATCAAGAAATGCCAACTAATAACCGGGTTTTCACAACAAGAAACCCACAACGGAGATTCATCAAGGCATGAGTTGGGTAATGCAAAGACTAAACAAAATACAACCAAGCACATAATACACGTGCTGGGTGGTGCAGGAATCCAACAAAAGATTGATAGAACTTACCCTAAAGTATAATGGCAGACAAGAGAGCTCTGTTTTATACAAATGTCCACATGCGAGCCAAGAAAATAATGCAATTAGATATTTTTAAATCAACATGCCATTAAATACAAACAATTCCGTCCATTTTGCGAGCTCCACAACAAATGAATGACAACTGGAAGTAAAACTCGAGCCCACATAAACAAAATGCAGAGCCCTACACACCCCGTAAGTGAAAACTCCAAAGACACGCTTTACAAGGCACAAACCCAAATGATTAAAATAGAGGCCAAGCTTTAAACTGAACCCTGGATGAGAAGATGCACAAATCTAAAGCAAATAAGCCTTCACACTTAGCTAAACCGAGCGTAAATGGGGACCATTCACTAGATGTATAGGGCTGAGCATCAAAGTAGAAACCCAAATCCATCAATGACATCCAAAGAGATTTAGCATAAAAATAATGACTCCCAGAGGTGTAAAAATGAGAGCTCAGATATCATATTAAATGGCAGCCATAAAAACCCACTAGAGTTTCCCTCTCTTCACGAGGGTTCTGAGAGCAAGCCTGAAACGACAAAGGAACACTTTTAGGGCTTTTCCATAATTTGGAAATAGGTTAACCATGATGTGGTTAACTCAAAAAAAACTGAGCATGATTATCTCTTATCTCCTTAAGCCTATGTAGGGTTTTGATTGCTTTTGCATATGGAGGCAAGTTAATTAGGATAATCATTCCTTTATATTAATTAATCATACATAGAGGAACCTTTCCCAAGTCAACAAAGCAAGAAAGATATTACATGATAAGGATATTACATTTCCATGTACATGTGCTAGGGATAGGAAAAAATCCATGATGATACATGCATACAGTCCAAGGTTGAATAAAGACAAAAATAAACCTTTATGTGAAAAGGAAAAAATTATCTTTACTTTATTCCCTCAAAGGTTTGTACACTTGCTAAAGAAAGCGTTTGAACTAGTCAACAACAGTTGACCTTAGAGAAGAGTAGATTATAGAGAGCATAATTTTAAGCTTTGGAACTTTATGCATCCAATTTTATCCTTCTATTTATCTAAAAATATACATTTCTACATGGGAAAGGAATATTATTAATGCATGTACTATATTTGGAACTTTAGGAGGTGGGGATTTTGTATTTATTAGTGTTTTGCAAGAAAGCCGGTGGGTTTAATTTTCTTCGTAGAATTATGCTTTGCAAAAATATTGTACCGTGCACCTTGGTTGAGAAATAAATACTTGTGTTTTCCTTAAAATTGAAGTTTTTGTATTGTGTTTACAAATATTTTTTAGTGTGTTTCAGTGAATTTTTTCTTTTCTTACATGCTCACAATAGTTTAGCACCTCTATGAAGCTATTTTTCAAGTTTTGCAATTTATTTAAGTGTGTACAAACACCTTTTGAGTTTAGAACCTATCAAACAATCATTCAAAGTGAATTATCAATCCATTATGAGTTTTAAGTGTGTTTTATACAAGTTAAGTCCCACAAACAATTTGGTGTATCACTTTTTATCAGCTTTCAGTATCTAAGTGCATTCCTAACTCTCAAATCAATCATTTTAAGTAGTTTAAGGTGATCCATAAAGGGACCCAACACTCTCTAAAATTTCTCCTCAGTCTGAGGTATCCACAACTCAGAGGAGATCCCATTGTACTGGCCAAAGTAAGTGTTAGATAGCCCATCCAACACAAAGGTGTACTTCAGATCGATAACATTAATCAAATACCATAGTCTTTTGTGTTTATTTTGTTGGAATATTGATTTATTCAATATTATGATTATAGATTCCTTGAACACTAAGTATCCTCTTCTCTAGTGTGTTTTGATAATCTAGAAAATTAGAAAGGAACAAAGGAAATAGGTGGTTTTCCAAGATAATCTTCATTCTATAAATTCTTTAGAGAAATGAACTATGTCATTGAGTGTGGAATGTGTCAAAACCAATTGATTGAAAATAGTCTTGATGATTAAGAAAATATTAAAATATATTTCTAATTCTAATTATTATTGTAGCAGTAAAAAATAAGTAATTAAGTACAAAATCAACCCAAGAAACAAAGCTAGAAAATATGAAACCCTAGTTGTAAAGGATGGATAAGAAGACTTAACTGTTTCACAACTAGATTTGGATTGTGTTGCAGTGATGACCAGGTGAAAAGAGAGGGAGAAATATCACAAAGATCCTCAGAAAAATGTGTGAGTTGATGATCATCCTAGACTGGAGATCTTGGAAAGGGGAAGGGGCACCTACGAGCACCCTATGCCTTTTGTAGGTTCTCTTGTCTGATAAAAAGATTAGAAAAATATCTTTGACTAATCAAAATGTGTTATTTTTCCTTCACATTTGGTTGCTAGTATGTCACACTATGTTCATTGAGGTCACAAATAACTTGCAATAAAGGACCTGTAAAATCCTCAAGAGTGCATCAAATCCCAAATAGAAAAAAATAAAAATGAGGGGTCGGACTATCCTCAATTTTCAAATGAGTGAAATTATGACTGATTGGTGGACTACATTTAAGACCCAACCCAGTTCTAGGTGTGTGTGTGTGTATGGAATTGTACCCTAGGTGGCTCTTGTGCATGTCACACTTAATTGTGATAAAGTAGTTAAATGTAAAAAAATGTAATAGATGTCTGCATGGAATAGAATAGACTTCCCTCCTATGAAGTGTATGCTAAATAATGCAATCCATTTCCCTTGAATGGATGTTATAATGGATGCTTGAATTCTCTTGAATAAACTTTTGATGCAACCTTAGGTGATGACAGCTATTTCTCAGTGCTCGGTCATTTATTATGATCACATAACTTTATATTTATATGATTCCTTTGCTTGAATTTAAAAACTAACCATGAAAATGCTGACAAAAAAATATATGATGCTTAAATAGCTATAAATGACTCAAAATGTGTGAACAAAGTAAAAATAAGTATTGGATACCTAGAGTGGATGGGGCTTCCTGACACTTCCATCCTGGGTAGGTGGTGGTTTCTAGGATGAAAAATATTGAGGTGTGAAAAGACATCCCGAGCTAGCTAGAAAGAATGTAAGACAAAAAGTGGAAATAGGAAAAAAATAAAATATGGTGAAGGAAACAGTTTAGTTAGTACTTTTATTACTTAGGAATCATATGAATAGTGGCATGCAATCGGGACCAAATATATACCCAAAGTACATGATTCTGTGTCTACATTTTCCCCCACTTTATGTTGTTGATCAAATGCTCGTTAAGATAAAGTAGATACGATATGCATACTTCATAGCCATGTAGATTAATGGAGAAAGTGTGTTGAAAGACAAGGAAAAGCGTGGAGTGATAAAAATGTGAAGTATGGAAACTAAGGATGAGGAAGTGCCAAAAAGTTATGATAATGATGATGGTGATGATGACCCTGTTGGTGCTCAATTTAATTTTTCCATGTTTTTTCAAAACTTCTCAGTCTGCATGGTTTGAATTTTTCTGTCTCCCTGTATTGATGCGTGAAATATTTTTCCTTCATTTTGTTTCCATGGTCAATCATTTCCTTTGGTCGCGGATCACATTAAGTCCCTATATTGTTTTCTATTTCTCTGTCCATGAGAAAGAATTTGTAATTTGGGCATGAATTTGGGGTTTCCCCTTCCTTCTATTTTTCCACAGTCATGTTTTCCCTATCAATTTTTGTCCCAACATCTCATGGAAACATGGTCCTTTCTGATTGGATGCGGCTGGTGGATTTTTTGGTGAAACTTGTCACTTTTGTCACATTTGTAAAAATACCAAATTGGCCCCGCGTGGCCCCAATAGTATCTAATTGGTTATTCAACAAACATGAAGTGGCAGGGAAAAATTCTTACTTTGACCCCGAAGATGGACATGTGGCCATTTTTCAAGACAAAGGCGGAGAGGCGGATCGTCGAAACATTTTGAATATTTTTGCCTTTTTTGAAAAAGGAGCAAAGTTATAAATTAATCCACAACCCCACAAGGGACAAAGTGATGTCACATGTTTGAGTCAGCATTTGAAAATTCAAAGTGGGGAAGCGGGTCGGTGGAGAACTTTGGAGTTTTTAAGCTCTGTTTTCAAATGATGTAAAGGTATAAAAGTGAGTTGCGACTTGATGGGGCCCACATCAAAAGTTGGAAGCGGAGAGGTAGGTCGCTGGAGCATTTTGAAGTTTGTTGTCTCGCTTCAACTCAAATATTTTCCACGTAGAGGTTTCTGCTGGCCCTTCCCATACTTAGCCTTTTCTTCAAGTGGTCGGTGCAGCTTTATCAGACCATGGACACGTGGAGGGCCTGTGCTCATTTGAGGATCCACCTTTGGGTCCTACCTTTACAATTATGCCAAGGAGACACGTGGAGGCTTCCACTGGATCTTCCCATACTTAAGAATTTTTCAAGTGTCTGATGCAACTTTGTCGGACCCTAGACATGTGGAAGGCCCACATTTATTTGAGATTCCTTTTTTTGAGCTTCATACCAAAAAGCACCAATGAGACATGTGGAAGATTCTGCTAGCCTTGACCACACTTAGAATTTTCAAAGGCTGAGGAGAATTTCTCGGACCCTAGGCACATGGCACCTTTTGATGGTCCTTAAACTCTTTTTTAGGGTCTTCGGTTTTGGGCACCATATCAAACATGCACTGAAGAGACATGTGGAGGCTTCCACTGGATCCTCTTTATACTGGGACTTGTTCAATGACTGAGGCAAATTTCTTTGACCCAGGTCACGTGGAGATTCCGCGCTCATTTAGGAACATGCCTATGGACTTCACCTTTGTAGTTCTGCCAAGGAGACATGTGGAGGTTTCTGTTGGCTCCTCTTTGCACCTGGCCGACTCAGACTCACAAAGATAGGAATGTGGTATAATCCATGTGAGGACACTCGAACTCACAGTGCACGAATGTAGGTATCCATGCAAGAGATCTCATTTATCAAGGTGTTTTCTCAAGGGTGAAAAGTATTGCTTGTCGAGATCCAAATATATGGAGCCACCCGTGATTTATGAAAAATGGGATTTCTTGCACAATAGAGTAAAAGTATGATTAGAAGGATCTGTCAAAAGTTATGACATGGCATCCCAGTCATGGTTGAGCATCGAGAAACATGATCAATTCATGATTTGTCCACCTAGCATCTTTGGGTGTAAATTTGTTAAACATCACTTTCTCGGACAAATTTGTAACAAGTAAAGGATTCCTTGAATATTCTTCTTTTTGGTGGGAACATTTGGGATGAGTGAGCATGTGAAATGTATAAATGTAATGAGAATACTCTTGCAAATGGTCATAAGTTAAATTTTCTCGAGAAAGTTTGAGAAAACCATTTTCCCAAGAGACCAGTTCATTTTCTTGTGTCTTTGGATTCAATCACGTCAAGGTGGTTGTAAGTATATGACCATTTACAAGATTTGAGATTTTTGAGGAAAATTTCCCCTACTGATGAATCTAATGAACCTTGAATGACTTTGTGTTGATCATGTGCATTATTGTGTCTGATTTTCTTTCAAAATGTTTTCAAATAGTTTTTCTTGTTCCTATTGCAATCTTATCTTAAAATCTCTCTGAGTCACACAAAACCTCTTCTGTGTGTTAGTATTGTGGTATTTGTAATTTCATTATGAGAAGAGCCTTCATCTGGTAATGAAATAAACAATTTAAAATCATTGTGCTCTCACTATGTTGATAAAGATTGTTTATAAGCCTATGAGTGTATCTTAGGCGTGACGAACCAGGGATTTATAGCATTTGATTGAGTCTTTAACATGAGCCTTTGTGTTGAATTCTCAAAGAGTGCATTAAACCATGTATCTCTAGGCCTCCATTGATGCACACCTTCTGGTTGAAGGAATATATTGTCTATTCTAAACCATTATGTTTGTGATTTTCCAAATATTTGTAAAGGCTCTCAAAGATCTGGTATAATTTTCTATATCTTGATTAACTTCCCATAAATAAATTTCTCAATCAATGAATCCTACATGAACTACCCCTATTTGTACTTGTGTATCCATAAATGAACAAATTCTAGTGCCAAAGTATGTTGCAACAATTAGGATTCAATTATTGTCTTTATTAACCCAAAACTTTGTCCAAGAAACATCTCCACTCTCTAGTGTGATAACTTGTGAGAGTTAGATTGTGATGTATTGATCATATTTTCTCAAGGTTCTCATGAAAATTGTGGAAAGAAGGATCTCTTGATGTCCTTCACCAACACGGGTTATAGAATGGGTCCTCTCACCCTGGTTGAAGGCACAACCTAAAATAGTGAGGGTAGATCAAACCCTCAGTGAGGTGCTATCCACTTCTCCAATGCCCAAGTGACAAAGAGTCAGCCGAATCCCATCCCCAGCTAAAAATGACTCATATCATGGTTCGTCTGTCTCTAAGTATCCTGCCAGTTTCATGATGTTGATCGACCCTCGCAAGAGAATTAATTTGGATACCAATAAACCCTAGGGTAAAAACACATGTGTAGATGTTGTGATTTTGCTTGCTATTGATGTTTTTTTGATGTGTAACTACTTGCTTCCCATAAGGATGGACCTACAAAATAGAAGAATGGACAAGTAATCAAATATGCACATATATGATGAAAAATGTGTAAAAAGTATCTAAAGTACAAAAATTGAGAAAAAGGAATGTGTGCACCTGATCCATGATGAGAAAAAGTGTGTAGAAAGGATCTTATAGATAATGTAGAATAATTTTTTTGGGGCGATGTTACGCTAGTCGAGTCAATTGTGAGTTTTGGGGCAATCTCATACCACGATAGAATTAGCATAGTGAGAAAAGTTTGGTGTTATCCTATAACATTCAACTACTTCCTGAAATGTAGAACACCACTACAAATGGTGTGTAAAAATCATATCCATTTCGAACAATTTGATCCAATTCTCAATATGTGTGATCAATTGTGATTGCCTAATGATGAAGGATTTTCTACCCTATGAAAATACTATGTGCCAATGCTGAAAACTATACTAAACCGAGAAATTATGTGTAGCTTCCCTTGATCATAAGTGTCCAATAAGGGTCATGGGCATTCGGGGAGTGATTTTGCTCGACCGGAACTAGTGTCTATACTTTGATAAGGACCCAAGTCTAATTATGATCCTTTCCTCGGACTTATGACTATGTTGTACCAATATTGTGTTGTGCAAAACTATATCTATAGACTATTGTATAAGGTGAAATATTCACCCAAATCATAAACCCCTCATTTCGGGTGCATGTAATATTGTTGAAGGAGTATGCGAGACCAAAGGATGACCAAATGTTGTGCTAAAACCAATGCCCTATAATGGAAGGGAGTGTGGAATTTAAAAATAAATGAACACATAAAAAATTTGGTTACGAAACAAGTATTAGCACAAGAAAATATAAACATATATGTATCATACAAAATGTAAGCTAAGAAGAAAATGTGTAAGCTAAGGTGCAAGAAGACAATATGTAAGAATATATTGTAGACAACAAAATGTGGGTTACAAAATGGGAGACCACTCATGATGTCACAAGATAATTAAGGTTGACGAATCCAAAGGTAGACACTTTGTGTAGTACAAGAAGACAAATGAAAAATCCCGCATACAATTGAAGACAAGAAAAATAAATGCCAAGCAATATAATGGACAACCATGGAAGCAAATAAACCTGCTAAGAAAATGTTGCACATGAAGCACCCTGTTATCCAATTTTACACCTCAAGAAAAATTGAACAAACATGAACTTGCACACTGTGAAAATGGGGTTAATTCATTCATGGGAGCTTGCATTTCAGAAAAATAGGTAGAAAAAAGGTCGAGAAAATTGCAAAGGATTTCGGGAAGTGAAGAAGCTCCAAAATCTAAAT
The DNA here is from genome assembly GCA_018340775.1 of Taxus wallichiana var. yunnanensis. NCBI lineage: Eukaryota > Viridiplantae > Streptophyta > Pinopsida > Cupressales > Taxaceae > Taxus > Taxus wallichiana. The sequence continues at coordinate 763,433,213 of CM031235.1, read as the reverse complement.
TTCAAACATCAGAGGTGGAGCCTTCTAGAGGTTCGTAGGTTTGGAGGTTCGGAGTATTCACCAAGAAAAATGGAAAAAGTGATAGAAAGTCCCAAAATCCTGAAATTCTGAAGTTTGAAAGGCTTCAAATTTCAAGGTCAATATGGAAGGGATTTTTAGAATTTCGAGAGGTCCCGATTTAAAACTTTTGGAGGTCAGGGTTTAAGAGGTTTTGGGTTTGGAGTTTTGGAGGTCTTGGCAAGATTAATTAGATGAATATTTTCTATGTTCCGAAAGGTGAAATGTCCAAAACCCAAAATTCAAATTTCAGATTTCGTGGTTTTTAACATTCGGCGTTCGGAGTTTCGGAATTCTCTAGCAGAATTAGCAGATGAAAAGTCACCCGATCTCCAAAATGGAAAGGTCCGAAGTTCTGAAAATTTTTAGTTTGGAGGTTGCAAGAAATTTCAGACTTCATGGATTCAGAGGTTTAGGGTTCACAGTTTCGGAACTCTCAAGAAGAATTAGCGGATGAATAGTAACCCAATCTCCAAAATGGAAAGGTCCAAAGTTCCAAAATTTCAGATTTTAGAGTTTGTAAGCAATTTCAAACTTCTCAAGGGGAAGGTCAACCACTCGTCATTAATGCAATATGACACCATAATCTTCAGATGGCCATAAATTTTGATTCGGAGCTTAGATTTGAACAAGAAAGAACTTTTTGGAAAGCTCTAAGTATCCTCGAAGTCCACAATTTTAGAGGATGTTCCAAGTTTCTCACCCACCACAATGATGGGATATGGGCTTCCTTTCTTCTCCAATAAGGTAAAGTACAATGAATTATGGGTTTTGTAGTGACACCCATCATTGTTGCAGGTTAATTCAATGCATTTTAAGGTGGTTGAAGCAAGATTTTGAATCCTTCTATCTACTTTTCTCTCATTCTCCATATATATTGTAAGGAGGGGAATTTTTCTAATGTTGGATAATTTTTCTTTTCACCCTCCCTTCTTCTCTTGTCTATAAGTGGATTTGTGGAGTTCAAACTTACCATAAAAATTGTAAATGCAATCTTGTCGTTTTTCCATTATAATACATTAAGTCAAATTTTTGGAGCAATAATAAAAGGTTGTGGATGAATTTCAACCCTCTCTTATATTCATTATATCTTCTCGATCTCTCATTGCAATCCTGGTTATCTGTGCATGATGGTTGTATTACATTTTTAATTGTTTGTGTTTAATGTTTAGTGGATTGATTTATGGTGTGTTTTCATCCTTCTTAATCTGATTTTGGTATTCATCTCCATGCAAAGTAGGTGTTCAACATTCCTTTTGGTGTATCACCTTTGTTATTTTAGGTTTAATTTTCTATAATCTTCTTAACCCTGTCTCCTTGGCAAGTTAGAGTAGATTTTAAAAGTTTACCCTCTACAATTTGGACATGTGCATCAAAATAGAGGAATAGGAACTGGCCTTCATCCAGAGAGCATTCCCATTTGCAAAGTCCCATACTTTGGGAAAAGCTCCATGTTATGCAATCACACAAACTATAATAATCCTTTGAATTGCAAATCAAATCAAGGGTGTTATGATTACACATTAACAGTTTTAGCATGCTCAATGGGATAAGGAAGTCATTCCACAAGATTTGATGACATTTTCAAGAACTTTGGACTTAGAAAACTATAGATTTCCAATTTTGTAACTTTCACCTCTAAGGATGGACTTTGAAATCAATTTTTTTAGGGGCTTAACTTGCTCAAAACAATTCAAAATTTCACCAAATCGGTAGATTAGGGGTAATAATAAAAGGTATGTTTAGTTTTTGAGATTTTGATTTTCAAAATGTCGAATTTCTTTGAATTTCAGGTTTCGGGATTTCAAAATTTTGGGTTTCAAGATTTCAGAGTTCTGTAATCTTTGGATTTTGGGGTTTCAGACATTCAAAATTCTGACACTTTCAAGTTTTTAGGATTTTCATTCCAAAAAAATTCAACCTCCAGATTATCAAATATACAGGGCCTTCAAAGTTTTAATTTTAATTTTAATCTAGTTTGGTGTGGAAGTTAGCAAAATCCATCCTTTTGAGGCTCATTCCCCAACACATCTAAAAACTCCAAAGGGATATAATTCAATGGTGTAGTAGCACATGTTTCCCAAGTACATGAGAAGAATTCTAACTAGGTCTACTACTAGAGAAGAATTCTAACTAGTTCTCTACCTACAATTAAAACCAGGAAGAGGAAGAAGAGGAAGAAGACTGCAAAAATCACCATCTCTACGTAACAGATCTTGTCTACACCTCCACCGTAGACCTTTTCTTACATCAAAAGGGTTCTTGAGCCAATCATAATGGCACATATACAACAACCACCACATAATCCCTTTGTCAAAATCATGGGAAGTATTCCACATGCCCTAAATGCTCAAAATCCAATCCCAGGTTGAAACACTAAAGAGTATTCCCTATTTCACGGGAGAAAATCAAACAACTCCTATTGAACACATCTAAGACATCGCAAATTTCTGTGCGATTCACGAAATCAAAGAAATGGATGTGGCGGTCAAGGTTTTGGCTTAATCTTTGAAGGGTAAATCTTTACAATGGTTTAGAAGCCTAACAATAGGGTCTATTCATAATTGGAATCAACTATGTTTAGCTCTTTGAACCAGATTGAGAGAGATCAGAGATAATCTTTCCTTACTGGAAAAATTGACAACAATCAAAATGGATCCTAACAAGAAAATTGAATATTTTAATTTATGTTTGCAATAGACATGGGATATGATTTCGATAGCTGTCAGACCAACTACCGAAGGAGCATTCCTCTACTTCTTCAAGGCTATAAATTTCTACATTGCTATGGTGATCCAATCAATGGGAGGAACAAAACTATTGGGGGCCTCTGACACAGCTATCAGAGTGGAAAATTATTTGATTCAAGTTGGTAGGGTAGCACGAAGGCCACCAATACAACTCTATCAAGACATGGGAACTCCTACAACTAGTCAAACACCAGATTTGAATCCCATTCCACTCGCTAGAAATCAAGCAACAATGAAGCTTCTACTTCTTCAAGCACTTCTGAAGAGTTTTAGGAGGTTATGCAATGACTACATAACCTAGGAAATGAGCTACCGACTATAAAGAGAGAGTAAGCTCGAGTTCTACACCGTATCATCCTCAAGCTCAATATCAAGCCAGACCCACATATCAACAAAATAGGCCACCAACACATGTTACGAATAAAAACCTAAACCAAGGACAACCTCAAGTTGTTAGGCCATTCCGACCATATGATCCAAATGCAATTTCAACAACAAGATCCTTGGTTCCAACAAATAAAACATGGCACATGATTATGAGTGGTGTTACCCCTGTAATCTACCTCACAATCAATCAATGTGTTTCAATGGTGCATTGAATCAAACTCTAATGGTACATACCACCAGTGTGTCCTAAGAACCAAGTCAAGAAGGGCATCAGTAAAAAGAAACCACATTGGTGAATTGGAAAATAGAAGACTTCTATGGAGTTAATCAACTCTTTTCCGGGTTTGGCTTGCAACACACAATCAAAGAAGAGGAACATATAGGAGGGACAACCATCTAATCCAGTTATTTCTCATCCTGCTCTTATACGAAAAAGAGTTAGTAAGACAAGTGCAGCCCCAATGTGAAAAATCAACCTAAGACACCTATTTCAAGAAAGCACATGTGCCTATTTAAGCTTCAAAAATGGTTGTTCCAAGTAAGGGAAAAAAAAAGGATAATCCATCCCCTTTTAACATCATAGATCAAATGAATAAAAAACATGTGACAGTTTCCGTGTGGGAGTCACTTGAAATCTTAGGACAACGAAATTTATTACAAGCTGCAATGGCCAACTGGTCTTCCTCAAATGTATCAAACCAAAGATACAAGAAAATTCTCACTAATGCAGTGCAACATTATGGAGGTCAACCAAGAAATAATTTTAAGACTCCACCGTTCTATGTTTCATTGATTGTTGGGAACCACTTGGTGCAAAAATGCATGATCGATTCGGGGGAAAGTAGCTCAGTGATGCTAGAGAAAAAAAAAAATCAATTGGGTATAAGGTATGAGCTAGTACTAAGAGGAGTTTTGTAACTAGATGGGACATTATTTGGAACATTTGGGGTCATCAAAGTGTTAAGCCTAACACTACATGTATGTCTGAATGTCAATTGTCTTGCAGGATGTTTCCATAATTGAATTACCACCTCTTTGCATTGTTTTTTTTAGGAGACTTCACTACCAAAATTGGTGGATACTTATCAGCAGACTAGTCACACATGCTTTCTAGAACATGGTATGGAGCCAAAGAAATAATTAGGCCGTAACCAATTGCCAACTTTCAAATTGAGCCTCATGTGCCAAGCATAATCAATGCAAATTGCTTAGCCTTTGATCAGGAAGAGTGGTCAAATGATTTAGAAACCGGTACTAAGTCACTAGAATTCCATATTTGACTGTAAATGAATGGAAAAAAAAGGCATGCATTTGATCCATATAAGGAAATGGAAGAATCTGAATTGGGTGTATATTGTGTACATGAAAAAAATTCACCTATTCCTAACATCACCAAGCCAGAAAATAAGGATGACAATGAAGTTTGGAAACTATTATTTGATGGTTCAAGAATGAAATAAGGCACTGGAGGAGGTGCAATGCTGGTTTCAACACAGAACATCAAGTATTATTCAGTTTTTCATTTCCAATTTTCCTGTTCAAATAAAATAGCTGAATAGGAGGCTTTGATTCATGGAATTCATTGGGCTGGAAAATGAGCCATAAAGAACTTGCAGGGGTTCATAGATAGCAAGCTAATTGGAAATCAAGTTAGGGGAAAATATGCTACAAGAAATGACCTACTAAAGAGCTAAAAAAGTAGGGTATGGGATACTATAGAGGACTTTGAAGCATTCAACATCGATTCTATTCCTAGGAAAAAAAATGAAGCTCCAGATAGGCTTGCAGTAGTAAGAGAAACTTTCTTTGTGGTTGAAAGTATCAAAAGAGACAAAATGCAGCCCCATATCCATGTGATTGTAAGACAATCAGTGCTAGATAACAACATAAGCTGGTAGTTGTTTGAGAACGATCAACAAATCATTAATTTCTTACAAAAAGAGGCTGAATTCTCAACTAGGAATCAAGATAAAATAGAGCACTAGTACAAATATCAAGTAATGCAGCTACAAACAAACAAGCTTCCCAAAGTCTTGGTTACATTGGATTCATCTTCAACCTGAATGATCAATTTCATAAAGAGAAAGCCAACATACAGTTCAAGGGAGAAGATTTTAGAATGATTTTAGTTAGGGAAGAAAAAACACTCAAAACTGAAAAAGTTCACACTGAGAAGGAGAAATATGACTTCATACAAATTTTCCAAGAGTTTTCGGATGTCTTTTTCTGGAACTATGAATATTTGAGAGGTTTTAATCCTAATTTTGCACAAGATACAATAGAACTAGATCCAGATGCTAAACCTATCGTAAAAACAAAGACCAGTCAACCCACACATTGAGCCTCTCATGAAAAAGGTGCTAAACAAGATAATAGAAGTTATTATTATATTTCCAATCAAGCATTCAAGTTGGGTTCTAAGTGGGACTAAGTTCTTCAAAATGAATAAATACAGTCCACTATTTTAGAGGATGTTCCAGGTTTCTCACATACCACAATTACAATAAAAATGGGTTTTACAATTCCACCCATCACTGTTGCAGGTGAATTCAATGTACTTTAGGGTGGTTGAAGAAATATTTTCAATCCTTCTAACTTTTTTTCTCTCATTCTTCCTATACATTGTAAGGAGGGGCATTTTTCTAATGTTGTATAATTTTTCTTTGCACCCTCCCTTCTTCTCTTGTCTATAAGTGGATTTGTTGAGTTCAAACATCCCATCAAAACTATAAATGAAATATTTCCTCTTGGAAAATGTAATACACCGTGTCAAATTTTTGGAGAAATAATAAAAGTTTGTAGATGAATTTCAACCCTCTCTTATATTCATCATATCTTGTTGATCTCTCATTGCAATCTTGGTTATTTGTACATGGTGGTTGTATTAAATTTTAATGGTTTGTGTTTAATGGTTAGTGGATTCTTGTCGTAGATTTATTTGTGGTGTTTTTTCATCCTTCTTAAATCTGATTGTGATTTTCAACTCCATGCAAAATAGGTGTTCAACATTCGTTTTGGTGTATTACCTCTGTTAGTCTAGGTTTAATTTTCTATAATTTTCTTATCCCTATCTCCTTAGCAAGTTAGAGTGGATTTCAATAGTAGACCCTCTACAATTTGGATATGTGCATCAAAACATATGAATAGGAACTGACCTTCATCCAGAGAGATTTCCTAATTGTAAAGTCCCACACTATGGGAATATCTCCATGTTATGCAATCAAACCGATCAGAACAATCCTTCAAATTACAAAATAGACCAGGGGTGCTTTGTGATTACACATTAACACACCCGTTAGCATGTTAGAAAGATAAAGATTATGTTGAATCATGTATAATCCAATCATGTAATGTGCTATGAAAAATCAAATAATACCACCCATAGTGTACGAAAGTGGATGCCCACGAGAGCAGGTTGTGGGATTAGTAATAAATACTATTCCAAGCATCCATGTTGCATGTATCGATCTCAGTAGAATTTTTATCATAAATTGAAAGTAAATTTAAATATATGTGTGTATGATAAATATAATGACATACAATATATCGATCTAGAATGTGTAACAATGTGTACATGTGAAAGTATAAGTAAGAAAGAGTAAATGTGACCAAGATATGCAATATGTTGTGGATGAAACAGAGTGGAATGCAATATGATTTATAGGAGAAATGTTACCTTGAGTGGATGTGTATGAGTATCTATTACATGAGGTTCATTTCTAAATTCCCCTCAACAGTCAAGAATAAACCCTATAGCAAGAGTGCGTCATTGGGAAATAGTCTATAAGGATGTTTAGGGCCATTAGTCAAACTTAGAATCTAAGTGCTCTTATTGATCTAATCCAAAGGTGGAGATTAAATTCTACACTTTTTAAGTTGTAGGTATTTTAGTGGGAATGAATGTTTAAAAGGGGGTATTGGTAAATTAATTCATGGGGACACCTAGGGAACTTAATACATGGGTAATAAGGGGTTAGGGTTATGTTGTGACCTTTTGATTATGAGATAAATATATAATATGGTGCATGCATATTTAAATAATTTATTTAAAGGGGTTTAAATGAATAAAATAAAATGAGGGGCATGGATATTATGACTTAGGAAAATTGAAAAAACAATTAAAAGGAATTTGGGAGATATATTAAATAAAATTTAATGTAACTTAGGAAATGATTTTTAATAAATTTTAATAGATATTTAAGTGGATAGAAATAAATGAAATTAATATTAAAATAGGAATTAATTTAATAAACTCAATAAGTATAGATAGAAGGGATTTTAATATGTACCAATTTTGGGTAATAGCAAATATTAATTGAAGGATGGATATATTAAAATAAGCGTGTCGTGGTTTTAATAAACACAATACAAGTATATTTAAATAAAAAAATTCCCATATTTTTCCTAAGTGATTGATGGTGTTTTGGCATGGTTTTGGTTGTTAAAATTTGGTATCGAGATGTGGGTTCAACACTTGGACCCTAAGAAAACAAGGAACACAACAATAAACTTAGCACAACCTTAAACTTAGGACACATAACATTGTTGATAAATGAAAACGTAGGAACTTAGTAAACTATATTTAACATACATAAATAATGATGGACTAACTCTCGTCTTGGTCTATGTAAGAGGCGCAGACTAGATGAGGGGTTCTTGCATGTTGAGTTAGATGGACCACCCCTAGAGTAGGAAGTTGCTACTATATTACCACAGATCCTAAAGACCTTATAAGAGGCCAATGGCACAATATGTGGGGGTTCACTTCGGGGAAAACCTAGCCAGTGAGATAGGGAGCCATCACAAGAGGCTCATGACTCTCCATGACACAATGAGGACCATAGGGTGGAGAACTCCCATGTGGAGGTAGCTAGATAGGACCCAACACACAAAGAGAAGAATGTTAGGTACAAAAACAAAGGGAGAGATCTAGGAACCCTAGGTAGAGGGACGACCATGAGGAGATATCTAGGGAAGACAAAAGTTAGCGGTCGATGAGATTCGTAAGATACTGAAGCTTCATCCAAATCACAAATGTAGACCCAAGGCCCTAACCAGGTGGGTACCCGAACCAATTCCAAAACCAAGGGCATGGGTTCCCAAAATTTAACTATAACAATCAGCAATTGAACAATAATCATAATTTCGGACCAGCAACAAGGTGCAAACCAAAGGCCTTGAAATTATGATCCTAATTTATATTGTGGTTTCCATAGGGTTCACGGGCATGATGCAATAACATGATACAATTGCAACACATTTCTACATCATTTTCTAGAGGATCAAATACATTTATTTGTTGGCATGTTTTTGACAAACCCAATAACACCAACTTAGAACACCTACATAGGACCGGTATCCCCATAGATTACTCCACTTGAGATATTTAATGATGCTCTCCACACATTCCCAAAAGATGGTAGAATAGATCCCAATGGATGAAACAAGGGTATTATAATAGGAACCAATGATCACAAAGACTCGAATTCATTGAACCCACGATGGCACCTTTTTTGGATGACTACCAATAAAACAAAAATTTTGAGATTGGTAGCGTTGGACATTGAACCTCAGATTAATGCTACCAGTAGAACCAAAGATTATTTTCTGCAGCCAATCCCAATCTACCAAACTATATCAGATGGTATTCGTGATACGCTAGGAAAGCTAGTAGGATTTTATGACTTGATCAGTGACCTAACCAAGACATTCTCTCACGTTTCCTTCTTGCATCTATTAAATAATTCCCCTTAAAGAGCCACTCTATTAGAAGCACTAGGTCTTGGCCATTTGATTAACATCACCCCTCATCTAGAAGTGTATATAAACCACGTGGATTTTGATTTCAATCCTCTAGGGAATCCTGAAAGAGATTTTGGATTTGTGTTTCACATCAGCAAGATGCCCATGAATGTTGAAATAGCTCATAGAGGTGATCTGAATTTGTTTCTAAAAGTCTAGATTTATAAAAACTATGTAAATCATGCAATTATTGATGATGGGGTAGTTTTTAACATATTCCCCTTCTCTTTCCTTCAAAATTTAGGTTATGGAGAGACCAATTGCTCCTCAACATGAAATACGAGAGGATATGACACCCTAAATGCGACGTTAATCGGGACTGTAGGGTTATCGGTCACTCTTGGACCTAAGATGGTTCGAACTGAGTTTTATATTATAGATCGGGAAACTAACTATAATATGATCCTTGTCTATCATTGGATTCATCACATGAAGTTGATTTCCTCCACTTTGTTTTAGGAAGTCGTTTCCTACATCTAGGGAAGGTCTTTGTGGCACAGTGTGATCCAAAAGCATTTGACATACATCTAGATAACTTTAAAAAGAGGCTAAGGGTTCACTTTGAGTTTTAGCTTCCTAAAAATTAGTTAAATAAACCTAGAAACTCAGTTCCAAAAGAACAATTGGTTCCAACAATAGAATTAGAAGTCACAGGCATGATTGAAAGCATTCCAAGTATTCAAGGATGAAACCATCATTATAAAGACAATGTCATTAGGAACCACAATAGATATTTTTGAGCTCTTGGAAAAGGATTTACCTATTGTCCTTCCATTTGATTATATTGGTATGGGACATACCTTGGGACTCGGTTCTCTTCTAGAAGATGAAGTTTGTATGATTGAAGTAACTGAGGCAAAGGAAGAAGATACAAAGGATGATCCAACATTAATATTTTCCAAGTAACTATTGGAATATCCATTTCGATGGAGCCAAGTGTTAGACAGGTGTGATAACTACCTCTCTTGAGGGAAGGATTCTACCTTTTTCCTTCAAGTTAAACTTTAAATGGACAAATAACGTGGTTGAATACGAAGCCCTTCTACTTGGTCTCATTGTAGCCAAAATAATGGGTGTTATTAATATTAGTGTTCTAGGTGATTCAAAAATTCTCACAAATCAAATATTTGAGGTATATGAGACTAGATCTAAGCATCTAAAACTCTACAAAACAACAATGCTAAACCTAACAAAGGGGTTTGAATTCATATCGATTATAGTAGTTCCAAAAGAACAGAACCTCATCACATAATCTATAGTAAAATTTGATTCCTGCTTCACTCTAAGAAGTGAGTTGGAGGATACAAGTGTCATGGTCTCAATTCATGCTAAACATTTGGTTCGTAAAACACCAGTAACCCCAATGCTGACACACATAGAAAATTAGAGTGATTTTTTCATGTTAGATCACATTGACAGTGATAAAGAAACTTTGGGATATGTAAATGATTTTGCAGAATTCCATATTACTCATCGTGAGGTTGATCTTTCCCTAATCCCACACTCTTCTTCCTATTTTTTAAATCACGTGATAGAATATTTCCATGAGAAGGAGATCAAAATTTATGAGGTTAGAGAAGAGGGGGATTTAGAGTTACCTACAACCTTTCCCGAGTTTGTGGAAGGCAATGCCTCCTTAATCAAGGGAACAATTGATATAAACATCAGGACGGAGGAGGAACCAAAATAATTGAAACTGGGATCCTCTCTAACTTCTGAGGATGTTAAAATACATACATGTACCCTCAAGGAGGATCAAAAACCTTTTGTGTTTAACTACAAGGAAATGATGGGAATCGCACCACGCATTACATTTCACAACCTTGTCACCAATCTAGATGCTAAGACAATTACTTGCAAAATTCAAGGCCCATGAAGCCAAAGGTGGCCTTCATGGTGAAGGAAGAAGTGATGAAACTCCTACAGTTAGGGTTCATCAAGCTAGTTAACTACTCACAACAGGTGTCTAATATCATCCCCGTTCTCAAGAATAATGGAAAGATTCACATTTGCATAGAATTTTAGGATATAAAAAATTCTTGTCCCAAAGATTATTTCCCATTACCATCCATCAATTTTATTGTTGACGCAAAAGCTGGTTTTGGTTTATTGTTTCTCACATATGGGTTTTATGGGTACAATCAAATAAGAATCTCTGTGGAGGATCATGCCAAAACTACATTCATAACTCCTTGGGGAACCTACTATTATGATGTCATGTTATTCGAGCTTAAGAACATTGGTGCCACATACCAATGGGTGATGACTTATATATTTAATGATCTAATATGTAAGATTTTGGAATCCTACATGGATGACCTTCTGACTAAGGCCATAAAATGCTCTGATCACCTAGAGGTGCTTCATATCATCCTTTCTCACTTAATCGAATACGATGTCACGTTGAATCTAGAAAAATGTGTTTTCTGCATAATGGGAGGAAATATTTTAGGATACATCATATCTTCACAAGGGATTGATGTAGACCTAGCCAAAATCCGAGTTGTACTAGAAATGACTTCACCGTCCGATGAGTCTAGCATAAGATATTTCCTTGGAAAACTTTATGTAATATGAAGGTTTATCCCTAACTTGACATTTGCTATTTACCTAATCAACAATTTTTTGAAAAAGGATTGTTGCAATGATTGTATGAAATAATGTAATGAATTATTTTATTCAGTTAAATGGTTTGTATTATCCCCCCCCACAAACATGATACCTAGAACAGTCACCCTTAATCCTATATTTACAAGCTACGATGATGTCTCATTAGCGTACATATTGGCTTAAGAAGATGATGATAAAAAGAATGTGTGGTATATTTCATTAGTTGAAAATTGATTTATTATGATACATGTTATACAAAAGCAGAGAAGGAATGCCTTACTATAGTCTTCACAACAAAGTGCTTAAGGCATTACATACTAAACTAGGAAACAAGGTTTATTGTTAAATCAGATCACCTAGAGACATTTCTCATGCAAGGGTCCTTATCTAAGAAATTTGGATGCTTCATAACTTTGATGGGTGATTTTGAGTTAAGATTTGTTAATCCCAAATACGTAAAAGGAAAAATCATTATGGACTGGTTGGCTGAGAACCCATTAGATGGAGGTGATCTAGTAAATTTAGATTTTCCCAATGAGTGTGTGTATTTTGTTGAAACTAAGCCTCCCATTTTTGTGTGTCCATGGTACACTGAAATCATTAACTTCATAGTGTACAATACATATCTAGAAGGGGAAATATCACATCAAAGAAGATGGTTGCATATTATAACAAATTAAGTATGTCATCTTAGAACATGTGCTCTATCGTAGAGGATTTGATGGAATTTTGTTAATATGTGTTGACAAAGAATAATCGGAAAGCATAGTATGTGGAGGTCACCATTTCACCTGATTCTAGACATTTCTTTGAAATATTCATGAAACAGATAGGGTTACGGGCATAGGAGGAATACTTGTTTAAATGCTTTGGTTGGTTGGTTGTTACTGCGCGTATAGCTTCGAATCCACAATGACCATGAGAGCTTCCTTTTGCTAGGAGGAACTACCTGTAATGAAAGAAATACCACCAAAAAGAGTTAAATAATATGTGTAGTGAACTAACTAGCATGTGCTAGATCCGGGAAGTGTGATACTTCCTAGACAAACTGTCAGCCCACTGTTTAAAAAAATTTAATGCAGATAATAAAGTAAACCCTATTATAATTAAAATGATTTGGTTATCTCATCCAAAATACAATAAGAAATATCTAATCTAACAGGCTAAGTTAAAATAAGATTTGAAGGTCAAGTAATTGGTTTTGGGTCTCTATAGGTCTGATAGAGGTCTAAGGCAGATCACAGATGAATGAAGGTAATGTGGGAATAGGTGGAAAGGTCATTGTTCTGGATCAGTATTGGTGAATAAAGAGATCGATGTCAATTAAGGGTGACTGTTGATGCAAAATCACAGCACCCCTGGATGCAAATCAAGTTTCTAAGTTGATCTTCAGGCATTTAATGTGATTGCACAACATTGAATCCTTTCTCCAAGTGTGGGACTTGCAAGAATGAGAAAGGAATCTCCAGAGAAGGTTGGTTCCTATTCCTCTGTTCAGATGCACACGAAAAATATAGAGGGTTCACTCAAAGTCTAATCTAATCTGCCAAGGAGACAGGGTAAGGAGATGCATTAAAAATAAACCTACGCTAACAGAGGTGATGTACCGAGGAATGTAGAACATCTATCTTGCCAATAAACACAGACAATTCAAATGTGATGCAAGATCATGCACAGGTAACAAAATTTGTAGTGAAAGATCAGAAGGATGCAAATGAACACTGAGAGGGTTGAGAATCATCCACAGACATGCTTTACTTGCTCCAAAGATTGATACAATACACTACAAAATGCCAAGAGGCAGAGTCGCATTACAGTTTCAAATGGGAGGTTCGAACTCCACAAATTCGCCTGATAAAGAGAAGAAGGGAGGAGCAAAATAGGAAATGTTCGACCTTTTTAAAGAAGCTCCTCCTTACAATATATACTAAGAATGAGAGAGGAAAGAGAGAGGAAAGTCAAATCTACCACAACCACTTCTGGATACATTTAACTCATCTCATTATGGCAGAAACGGCGGACCCTGGCAAAATGGCGGACTGTCTGCTGCATTAAAGTTGGTTGTTGAATGCCAGTTCTGGGCATTATCACACGTCAGAGCCGTTTCTCAATTTCCTCTCTCCAAAATGAACCAAAATTCAGGATTGACTCCGGAATCACATAGAGCATTTCACTAGCTTTTCATTTATATAAAGAACGTGCAAATTCGAGCTCTAGATCAAAAGATATGGAGATCTGAAGATTTAAGGCACAAAACAGGTGAAAATGTGTTTTGAAACTTTTCCCGCGCTTCGCCACCTAGATGATATGTGTCAAGTGCTGATTGGAGGCATAATTCTCTCTCCTTCCTCGTCCCATGGGTTTTCCTTGAAAAATTTCACTTTTTTGATGATTTGGAACAGTTTTTACTTTTCCTCTGCACCCCCGCCACTTGGGACACGTGGCATGCATTGATTGGTCATCAGGGGCGTGGGGGAGACCTTTACTTTTAGCTTTTTGGCCGAACTTGGCCAAATTTTCCAAATATTTCCCTGGCTCTGAGCTTCCCTGCTTCATTGGACACGTGTCCTCTTTTTATTGGCTCGGGTCAATGCTTGAAACCTCACCCTTTGAAATTTTGGACCTTTCCCCTTGTGACATGTGTCATGATTTGGTTGGTCTGAGGATCTACCAACTTTTCACATCTTCCGTGTCTTTTTGTCCCAGATGTCCCAAACCTGTGCAGGGACAAAACTTCCGATCCACCCAAATGGGCGTCCTTGTTCCTCATTCGTTCGATGACCTGGTGTTGTGTGATTGGCTTTTGGCTCCTTTGGCTATCCGCATCCCACATGTCCCTTTGTCTCAACTGTCCCCGACTGATGTTCCTGCTTCGGCCGATCCGGCAGATTCGCTTCCTCCGCGCACTTTTGTCCTAACTATCTGGAATGCCCGGGAAAAATACTTCCAATCCGCTTGAAATGTACTTGACTTGTGCCAAACCGGCCGATCCGCATCTTCCGCGTACTTTTGTCCCAGATGTCCCAAACTCTGCGAAGCAAGACTTAGGCAATTTTCTTCATTTTTTCGGCCGGTTCGGCTTTTCATGCCCCGCGCGTCCCGATGTCCCAACTATCCCAAATCTTTGTGGAGACGCCTAAAGGCTTTTCAGCCGATTCGCACCCCGATGTTCCAACTGTCCCAAGGACCTCCTGGACTAGGACTTAGCCAATTTCCTCTATATTTTGGCACCAAGCTGGTTTTCTGCAATTTATTCCATTTTCTTGACCTGTTGGGATTTCTTCTTGGATAGGAGAGTTAGAAGGAAGCTGAGGGGACCCTAGAAACATGATTTTGGGCCTTGAATCAATTTGTTATCAAAATTACCGGGGAATTTTTGACAACAGATTTGGCAACTCAGCGGGGTCACGTGCCTGCTAGGTGAAGTTACCAGTTGCGTGAAGCATCCATTGGGCATGGAGTCATGAGTTGTAACCTGCAACTGATATAAACTTTGAAAATATCCTCTCTGAGCCACTTGAATCCATTGAACTTAGAGTTGTTCTTACCAAAATGCCACTGGGATGATCTGTGCAAGAGCAAAACCAGCACCACAAAAACTATGTACAGAATTGAAAATCATACATGCTCCAAATGAAACATGCAGAGTGTGCACAAGCACTTCTTCTACTGAAAGCAAACCTACCTACTCTATTCTAACTGGAGCAAAGGCAAGCTAAACAAACCCTGCAATTGGTTGTGAGAAATAGCTTCCCTTTCTCAAAAGTGGCAGCCATGCAATTGATTTAGAGCTGATCATGGCTTTTTGGATGGATGGGAAATCAACAAGAAGCTGGTCTTCCACCCAAATCATCAAGGTATCAGCCGAAGGAAAATTCAATACCTCTTTTAGTTGCTCTGCATTTGGATTGAAGAGGCATGACAACTGATCCTTGGTACTTTGTAGCTCACCCTCATGCTCAGAAGCAAGCATGACTAGTTGTGACTTCTCCTTTGGCTCCAATGAAGCCAAATACCTGATTGGGAAAGGTCTGATCCGTTTGATATGCCCATAGCTCTTATTTTCAACTCCAAAAATGGAGTCTTCTTGTAGACCTTGAATGGATGGTGTGGAAGAAATGGTGAAATTCCTCTATCCTTTCTCTTCCTCCAATGAAGAACATGAAAGATTTAAATCTCCCAATCTTGATTCCAAAGAGCTGCCATAAGATGCAGGCTTCTGCAAATGAATTTTATCCTTCATGACAGCAGACTCTTGTGTTTGGAATGTGGATGATGGAAGAGAGAATGGTGGAAACTCAACCGGCTCTTCTCCATCAAAACAGTCCTCCAAATCTGACAGATAAACTGCCTCATGGTTGTCCTGCTGCAAATGTTCAATCTCTCCCATGGTGTTTTCTTGATCTGTAACTTGACCACCATGGTTTATTTCACCTTCCAACATTGAGTTTGAGAGGTCAAACTCTTCCTCAGCACTAGAACTTGAGAGAGGTGAAGTAGAAAGAAGAACTGAAGGTTCTCCTGTAGCCTGCTTTGTGCTCAAAGCCTTTGGATCTGCGCTTTTCTCCTCCACAACTAGAATGTGCTCCTCTTCTTTTGGATTTGGAGCAGCTTCTCCTTCCTCCAATGTTTGAAGACAATTTTTCTCTTGATTGAACTCTTCCTCTAGCATGAAGTTTGTCAAGTCAAACTCTTCAATCTGCTGCTCTAGAGGACAAGTTGGGACTGCAAGATCTTCTTCTTCTGCTGCAACAAAATCTGTCCTGACCACCATTTGTTCAACCTTAGCCTCTTCTGTAGGTTTAATCGTCAAGGGGATCTTCATCATCCCAAACTTAAGAGCCCAACTCTCCAGACTCTGAATTCCTTCATCTTTGTTTGGCTTTTCTTTTTATTGTTGTTTTCCTTGACTGGCATTCTGATTTTCATCCTCCCAACATGGATTTGGGAATGCAAGAGGAGAAGTGGATTGTAACTCAATTGATATGGCAATTTTTTGTGGTGGTGGAGGTAGAAACTCTTGTTTCTTTGGAGGAGGGGGTATTTCTATTAACTCTTGTGAAGGGGATGATTGTTTGGAAGGAAAAAGGAAAGAATAATTGAGGTGTGGTGGAAGACTGAGAGATGGAGACATGGATTCAACACTTGGGACAGCAGATGAGGTTTGCAAATCCAAATGAGATGATCCTGCTTGAGTAATGGGAAGAGAAAAGCCAAATGATGGTGTAGAACTTACCCATTGACAAGGTTGTTCAACAACAAGTGTATAGGCCTCTATTTTTGTTGTCCATTGTGCAAGTTGGGGCAGCATCTTCATCATGAAGTCCAGCTTCTCCTGAGGGCTGAAGTGTCTTGGAAAAGGGCCTCCCCATGGACAAGGAGTCTTGCAACCAATTCTGAAAGCTCTCATTTGTGTTGTTGCTCTAGACTGCACCATCTTTACCTCCATCTTTTGGATTTGTTCTAGCAGATCTGCATTTTCTTCTTGACTGCCCTCATAACCAGCATACCCTTGTGCTTGACATGCTTCATATCCAAACTGACTTTGGCACTGCTGCTCATATGGGTATGCATACTGATCTTGAATTTGTTCAAAATGCTGATTTGGAGGATTTGTAAAACATGTTGGAGGTGTGATAAACTGTTGTTGTAAATGTGAGTTCCATGATGGAAATGAAGTCATGATTGCACAACTTCATGGAATGGAAAAGAATGAAAGAGATGGAAAGAAAGATGGGTGGGAATGGATGAAAAATAGGTCTGCAACTCAGAGAATGAGTTATTGATTAGATGGAGTCACCAGATGTGTTTGTAAGTGCCTCCAAAGGCTGAAATCTTCACAGGAACACACCAACCTGCAAAAGATGAAGTGGAAGACCTCTAAGGTCCCACCGGCGTGCCAAAACTGTTGATGCAAAATCACAGCACCCCTGGATGCAAATCAGGTTTCTAAGTTGATCTTCAGGCATCCAGTGTGATTGCACAACATTGAATCCTTTCTCCAAGTGTGGGACTTGCAAGAATGAGAAAGGAATCTCCAGAGAAGGCTGGTTCCTATTCCTCTGTTCAGATGCACACGAAAAATGCAGAGGGTTCACTCAAAGTCTAATCTAATCTGCCAAGGAGACAGGGTAAGGAGATGCATAAAAAATAAACCTACGCTAACAGAGGTGATGCACCGAGGAATGAAGAACATCTATCTTGCCAATAAACACAGACCATTCAAATGTGATGCAAGATCATGCACAGATAACAAAATTCGTAGTGAAAGATCAGAAGGATGCAAATGAACACAGAGAGGGTTGAGAATCATCCACAGACATGCATTACTTGCTCCAAAGATTGATACAATACACTACAAAATGCCAAGAGGCAGAGTCGCATTACAGTTTCAAATGGGAGGTTCAAACTCCACAAATTTGCCTGATAAAGAGAAGAAGGGAGGAGCAAAATAGGAAATGTTTGACCTTTTTAAAGAAGCTCCTCCTTACAATATATACTAAGAATGAGAGAGGAAAGAGAGAGGAAAGTTGAATCTACCACAACCACTTCTGGATACATTTAACTCATCTCATTATGGCAGAAACGACAGGACCACTAGCAAAAAAACGGTGGGTACCTGCTGCTGCATTAAAGCCGTTGTTGAACGCCGATTCTGGGCATTATCACACGTCGAGCCATTTCTCAAATTCCTCTCTCCAAAATGAACCAACATTTAGGATTGACTCTGGAATTGCATAGAGCATTTCACTAGATTTTCATATATATATAAAACGTACAAATCCGAGCTCTGGTCAAAAGATATGGAGATCTCGAAGATTTAGGGCACAAAACAGTGAAAATGTGTTTTGAAACTTTTCCCGCTTTGCCACTGGATGATACATGTCAAGCACTGATTGGAGGCATAATTCTCTCTCCTTCCTTGTCCCGCGGGTTTTCCTTGAAAAATTTGACTTTTTGATGATTTGGAACATTTTTCACTTTTCCTCCGCGCCCCCGCCACTTGGGACACGTGGCATGCATTGATTGGTCATCAGGGGCGTGGGGGAGATCTTTACTTTTAGCTTTTTGGCCGAACTTGGCCAAATTTTCCAAATCTTTCCCTGGCTCCGAGCTTCCCTGCTTCATTGGACACGTGTCCTCTTTTTATTGGCTCGGGTCAATGCTTGAAACCTCGCCCTTTGAAATTTTGGACCTTTCCCCTTGTGACATGTGTCATGATTTGGTTGGTCCGAGGGTCTGCCGGCTTTTTGCGTCTTCCGTGTCTTTTTGTCCCAGATGTCCCAAAACCGTCTGGGACAAAAATTCGATCCGCCCAAAATGGGCTTCCCTGTTCCTCATTCGTTTGATGACCTGGCGTTGTGTGATTGGCTTTCGGCTCCTTCGGCTATCCGCATCCCACGTGTCCCTTTGTCTCAACTGTCCTGGACTGATGTTCCCTGTTTCGGCTGATCCGGGTGGTTCACGTCCTCCGCGCACTTTTATCCCAAGTGTCCCGGACTGCCTGGGACAAATACTTCCAATCTGCCTGAAATGTACTGACTTGAACCAAACCGGCCAATCCGCGTCTTCTGCGTACTTTTGTCCTAGATGTCCCAAACTCTGCGAAGTAAGACTTAGGCAATTTTCTTCATTTTTTTCACCGGTTCGGCTTTTCGCGCCCCGCGCGTCCCGATGTCCCAACTGTCCCAAATGCTGTGTGGACCGCCTGGAGGCTTTTCAGCCGATTCGCGCCCCGACGTTCCAACTGTCCCAAGGACCTCCTAGACTAGGACTTAGCCAATTTCCTCTGTGTTTTGGCACCAAGCTGGTTTTCTACAATTTATTCCATTTTCTCAACCTGTTGGGATTTCTTCTTGGACAAGAGAGTTAGAAGGAAGCTGAGGGGACCCCACAAACATTATTTTGGGCCTTGAATCAATGCATCAAAATTACAGGGGAATTTTTGACAACAGTGACTAACGATGGTTGGGTGTAAACGGTGTCGGTTACTATGGAAAACTAGGAATGCCACATAATAAGTTTTGGGTCTTCCTTGTGATTGCACAAAGGACCTGATTGGCGAACAAGGTATTAGGTGGATTGGGTGGGATTTGGAAAAGTTTTAATGGGTATGTGGAGGGGTGAGTATGAATGGAGGTCAATGGGTGGCTAAGGAAAAAAAGGATGACAATATAATGATGAAACCAATTAACCCAAGGAGCATAACGTTATACTTACTTAGACCCTAGTTCAATGCCTACGAGTGAGGAATGAAGGTGCTGGTAAGAGGTTGAAGGCTATAGAGGATCACCAATCATAGGAAATCTTCTGCATGGGCTGTATGTGCATTCCTTTTTGCTTGGTTGGAGCAAATCCTTGCTGGGGTGAGTACTAGATGTCTGTGTAAGAGAAAATGCTTGATCTCCTTCCTTGCATGCATGTTCTCACTGAAATTCATTCTCAGAAGATGCGATATCTCTCAGGAATGTGCCAATGTTTGCCAACCTCAAAAATAAGGTTGTTTTGGGGATTAAAAGGTGACCGACAAAGGTTTTGGCTTAATTGGCGATGGTTAGGGGTAGCCAACATCGGTCAAGGTGGGATTTCCTAGGTTTACTAAACTAGGTAGATCCCCTTGATTTTTTGGGATCTCGTGTCATTCACCCATGGATCAGATTGGAAGCTTCTTGTAAACATGTGGGAATGTGGTTAGAGGGAATGTAGGCATTGATTTTTAGGGTTTGGGTAAGTCTTAGTTAGTTATGGCAACTTACTAAGAATAGGTCTTAGGGTGAGTTGGCTTGATGAGGTGTCTAGGTGAGATGTATGTGGACATTATCCCTAATTAAGATATTTAAATAATAAATATGGTGAGGATAATGAATTAATTTAATTAAATTAATATTAGTGGAGTGAAGGGGGCCATGGCTAGGTTAATGTGATGAAGGGTGTTTATTTATTGAGGGGCCAAACTGATGTCGAAAGAGTGAAACCGACCATGGTAAGGTAGGGCACGTGACCAATGGTGATGAAGGTAAAACTAACTTCAATTAGATTGGGTTTATTATAAAAAAAATCCGTGTTTTTTATTTCATTTTTCATTTAGCGAAGTGAGAAAATGACAAAAGAGAGAGAAAAGAAAGAAAAGTGCCTAGACGAAATGGTGTGTTGAGTTGGCGTTCCAAGAATTAGGTGATTGGTTATTGAGAGGCGGGTCCATAGGATCGGTGGGCATGATTTGATTGGGTGGAGCATTAGGGTAGTGAGTTGGTTATGGTACAGGCCGAAGAGGGATTAGGTGGGCCACTGGTGCGCAGCAGCCAAACATGCCGCCGAGATGATAGTAGATCAATGAGGTAAGCTTCCAACTCTAGTTATATTTGGTCAGATAGATTAGGTGATTTGTAAATTATTGTTGTAGTTTTTGTTTTTGGGTGGGTGAAAAAAATTTAAATTTGGAAATGAGAGGGAAAGTTGGTAAAATAGGAATGGGGAGAGAAATAAATAGGAGAGGAAGGGAGGGCAT
The DNA here is from genome assembly GCA_018340775.1 of Taxus wallichiana var. yunnanensis. NCBI lineage: Eukaryota > Viridiplantae > Streptophyta > Pinopsida > Cupressales > Taxaceae > Taxus > Taxus wallichiana. The sequence goes on along the minus strand of CM031235.1, from coordinate 763,412,099 downwards.
GAGGTGGAAGGGAAGTGTAGGTGTTTATTAGAGGGGAAAAGGGTCAAGGTGGGTAGGGTTTTAGAAAAGGAGGGTTTGGGGGTCGCGATTTTTTACCGTGACGTGACCGAAGCGTCGGTCAAGTTTGGCCAAACATCGGTATGGTTGAACTGGTATGGATCACTAAAAAGATGACCGACACTAGTTAAGGGGTTCTTGGGGTCGGTTAGAGATAACCGGCACTAGTCAGGATGTGGAGAGAAAGGGGTCAAAAGTGCCATAAGTTGGGGGATCAAGATGGGTAGGGGTAAAATAGGGTGTTGGGAAATGATAGGGGCAAGTATGGGTATAAAAATATAGATTAATTTGTTATTCGTATTAGATGTAGGGAAGAGATCATCTACATATGCGGGACAGGGTTTCACCCCTACTCGTGACAGTGCATGGCGCAACGACCCCTGAGGAGCTGGAGCATGTGGAGGTGGTGGGATTGAGTGGAGTCCGATGCTATTGGGCACTCAAATTCACAAAGTGACAATGACATGTCATATTTTTCTTTTTATAGGTTTTGACCTATAACCGATACCGGTTATTTCGCGCCCTAGAATACTCGGTATCGGTCTTGTAACTGATATCGGTCACACATAACCGATATCGGTTACCTACTTCCTTAACCTAACTCCCGCCCTTATCCACCAATCTCCACTTTTTCCCGCATCACCTACCCCCAGCTTTGCTGACTAGCCTTATTTTAACTTCAATCGGCCCGACCCAAGGCCGCCACCAACCAAGGCCCGACCCAAGGCCACCACCAACCAATTAGGCCCGACCCAAGGCCACCACCAACTAAATAGACCCGACCCAAGGCTGCAACCAACCATTTCATTCGACCCATGGCGCAACCACTAATCGGGCCGGACCAACGGCCGCAACCAACCAATCAGGCTCAACCAACGGCCGCAGCCAACCAATCAGGCCCCACCTAAGGCCACAACCAACCAATCAGGCCCAACCAACGGCTGCAACCAACCAACCAGGCCGCACCCAACCAATCAGCCGGACCCCCGGCCACAACAAACCAACCGGCCCAACCCAAGGCCGCACCCCATCACTTGGCCCGACCCAAGGCCACAACCAACCAATTGGCTGGACCCATAGTCACACCAATTAAGTACCTCGACCAAGACCCGTAAATTACGATTTTATCCACCCATCATGTAGCTTTTTGTTCAATCGCGCTCACCTATTCATGTTTTTAGCATGATTAGGATACTTGAATTGATCAGCCAACCAACTTTTCCTAGACCGAGACCGTGACATTTATCTCAACCAAACCAACCATTTGGTACTGCCGAACATGCCTAAATGTTCCTATACCTTACCTGTTATATCCCCTATAGCTACTTCCTATGCCTTGGATACTAGGATTATATCACCCTTGTTTGGATAAACTATCAACCTTTGCCTATGAATTGCTTTTTTACTCTTCACATCATGTACCCTGGTCGCACTACTGCATTTCAACGTGCGTCTGCTTCCTTGAACTTACCCCACCATCTTACCATCATCTCAACACCATTCACCCTTTATCAACCCTATCCCTGATTTCACGTTGCCTCAATCTGTGATAGATTTGAGGGGGATTACCTATACCCTTAATGGGAGTAACCACTTCTTATTATTGTCAGTGCAGCTTCACAAGACAAGCTACATGACAACAAGGGGCTAATGTAGACACCAAATTTGTGTCTTACGACACCCTGTGCCCCACATCTCATTTCACAACCTAACCTCACCACCTAAACCTTACACAATTATTTATTAATTACCTTATAATTAATAAATCCACATCTCCAAACCTGCCACCTCATTTCGCCACCTCATCATGACCTAGCCCTAACCATAAACTAACCTAATTAAGACCTATAACTTGGTCTACATCCACACCCATGACTAATTACTCCTCACCCGTACCAAAACCAACCTAATAATGACTTGACCAAGCCCACAACTAATCCCTCGGGAGAAAAGGAGGGAAAGTTGGCTATTTTACTAAAAATAGCCCACTTTGACTTAATCGACATCGGTTCCTACTTGACCACCATCGGTTACGTAACCACCATCGGTTCCCTGTAAATGACCTTCCCCAACCAAAAACAAGGGATGGGAATTCATTTGAAAGATCCGGAATTCACTTTGTAGGACAGAGACAAGTGAAGGAAAGAGAAGAGTTTGCAGAGAAGGACATCGAGCCCAAGACTGCAACTGAGTAACCAGAGCACAGCGACACTCATCCAAGCATTGGGAGAGAAGATAAGCTCACTTTTGATTGTCGGATCATCCCACCTGAGCCTTGTCTTCGTCATCACAGTCCTTGGAGTTGTACCTTCATCAGGAACTAGTAAGTAGTGTCTTGTACATTTTTAAATACCATTTCTTGAACTTCTGATTCATAGTAATTATAAGCTCACTCCTAGATCTACTACCCGATAGCACCCTACATCTAACTTTCATTCCTCTACCCTTGCATTGCCCCAAGAAAAGCTCCCACACTCTCTGAGTCTTCTCCATCACCCTATTGCGTACCCCTGATCATTTACCAACTTTATAAACACCATAACCACCTTACAACAAACCTTCATTGAAAGCCCCTAAATCACTGCCCCTACCGATATCGGTTATCAGCAACCGGTACTGGTGTTATAACCGCAGTCGGTTATACAGTGACCGGCATCGGTCACTGTGACTCAAACCAAAACTAGCCTTTCCTCTATTGCTTTTTAACGAGGTAACTAAATCGTAATTTCGCAATAACTTCTTTGTTATCATTTGTGTTAATTCGTATTGAAAGGGGAACTGACCACCTTCGAAAGGAAGTCTAATATTTCCTGGGCCCAAGGCAGTTCCCTCATTTATTGTCTAACTATAATCTGGTGGTCTTGCATTCTTATTCACAGGTAGTCCTTCCCAGACAAAAAGGAGTTCTTCGCAATCGATCTGATCTCTCTCTACGGTACACACACACCCTCCCAACACTCAACAGGTATTCCTCCTAGCCCTAACCCTTATCTGTTTCTCAAGAGAATGAAAAGATAGAAGCAACTCTATTCTAAGAACGGAAACATTCTACGCGAAACAATGATGTCTCCATTGATAACCAAAGATATCAAAACCAACAAAAAAAAAGAAATCACTGATTTTTTACAGTAGTTGTTGACGATTCCCTTGGTCATCGGCAATTTCACTAGGTCAACGATGATTGTATTTGATCATTAGAAATTTATTTACTGGGTCATTGGCAATTCTTGTGCACAAAAATTACTTCCAACAACTCCTCAAAAGGTTGCTCTGATACCAAACAATGAGATCATATGAGTTTTCTAGATGCAGAGCAACACGAGAATAAAATTTAATGATCATCTATTAAAATCTCATGACATTGAATATAAATAAGCTCTATATATATAGGAAGCTTTAACTCTAAAATAGGAGTAACAAATATTTTATATTTATGTTGAAACCATATGAATGGTTTTAACCACTCCTTACTAATAATACAATAAAAAAATCATAGTTGTTTATGTAACAAATCATAAACAACCCTTTTTACATTTACTAACTTACCAACCTTCACATATATTTACCATAAGTAAATATAAAACATAATGTGAAGCACTAACTATAATCTCCTAATAGTGCTAATAATAGATTACATTAAATATACATCATAGTTTAATCCTATTATTATATTTCTCTATGCATGTTATTTTTATTGCTCTACATGTGATTTCTTTTCCTTTTCTTAGCCGCTAAGTCTTCTTGCTTTTTTCTATTTGTGGAATTTTCTTGAGCAACACTCCAACTCGACTTTTCTATTTTTATCCCTCTTAGAAAATTGGCTAAGTCCTTGATCTTCTATATGCATGCGCACAAATTTACACATTGACATGTTTCACTATTATGCGTGCCCCTTACACACTACTCTATTTTCCTGCACGTGTACCTTTTTGCATGAGCCTCTACACTCTATTGGTACTTAGTTAATTTTCTCTCGACCAAAAGAATGTAAAATTGGTCAAATGGTGAAAGTGCTTGACTTGATTTGCTCCCAAGTTAGATCATCTAGGAGAAATATTGATACTTTTTGGAATGGAATTAAAATAATTTATATTGGTTAGAACATATTATTTGATTTAAAATTCATTAAAGGTTGAATTTCCCCCATATTAGGTCATTTGAGGAAAAATATTGTGAGAATCTGAGAAAAGATGTAAAAATTTGAGATAGCTTGGCACTTGAGATAGATTGAAACCATATTCTTGGAGTAATAACTTTGAATATTTCTTTTCAATTTATTGAGAATAGGGTGGTAGTATATGATGTACTTGTGTTTATTGCATTGGAAAATTTCTCAAATCATTCTAGGAGGGGTAATAGGATAACATCAAATATTTCCCCCTTATGGAAAAGGGTGAGAAGTAAAGTAATTAACCATGAGCCGAAAGAAAATTAGAGTGGTCATGTGAATAAAAACTAGAAACTTATAGAATTAGTAGTGACTGTGAGATACAAGTGTAGCATGTAACCAAGTGGAGGAAGTGTGCTAATTAATGTGCAATGTGATGAACATCAAAGAGACGGTTTTAGGGTCGATGGTGTGAAAAATGGACAAGTGAGGCTCAAGATGAAGAGGAAACAAATTTAGTGAATTGGGTGTCATAAGAAGCAATATAGTAACTATAGTAATCATATTAATAATATGATTTACTATAAAGAATAAGGTTAGAAAAGTGAATAGTAATCTCATTTGTAAATTGACCCAGTGCAATTTGAGTTATGGATTGCGAGGATGCCATGAGAATGAGAGGCTATTTCATCGAGCTTTGAGAGATTTGTAGAGGTGTTGTTGACTTAGAAAACAAATAAACAAGTGAGTATTGTGTTTTTGAAGTAGTGTAGGCATTATAATAACTATTTTTATCCATTTTGAATTTTTCAACGTTTTGTGAATTTGGGCGTTTATGTCCAAGACGAAGCTGGTAGGGCTGATTTTTTCCCTTTGATGGTACCACTCAGTTCTAGGTGGTAGTGTCCAAGTTCTGGGAGGTACCATACAGGGTTGTTGGGAAATTCTATTTAGAGAGCTACATGAGTTTATTATGATGTGTTTTATGTGATTTTTTATGTGTTTCGATGCTAACTTGGGATTTTTATGCTTGTCCATGTTATGCAGAGAGACATACACTCACAATGACAGTTCCATGCAGGGAGGAATTTGTCTACATTGTTGGTACTGGGTCTAGAGGAAGACGAGTGGGATACATTGGACCATGTCAGGCTACAACACATGACTATATTAGGGAGGTGCCCCATATTATGTGCTTGAGGATAGTGACCCTTGAGGATGTATATGAGATACTTCGGTTTCCAGTTGTGGGAGATCAAGTACATGTTATGCCCCTAGGTAATATAAAGTGGCAAGAAATATTTTACAGGGTCTTAGGCATGGGTAGAGTTATCAATTATCTTGGACAACATAGTGATATTAGGCGTTCTGTAGTTGTGGAAGTTTATTGTAATTGTTTTGGTTTCTTGTGTCATTGTGGATGGAGGTGGTGTATCCATATCATATAGGATGCATGAGATTTGTATGAGCATTGAGCAATATGGGACCCAATATGCTTGGATCCACTGTGTGTTAGATCACTTGTATAAAAATTGTATATATTTACACATGAGGATCATAGTGGAGGTATCAATACTACTATATTACTACATGTATGATCATATGACCATATAGTTGTAGTGATTCCATTTAGTGTTTTGTGAGTGGATTGAGAATGACCCGAGGTTTTTCCTAGCTAGATGGGTTGGGCCGAGGGGTTGTGGTTTTGATACCATGACATACATATCTATTTGGGATAAGATGGGGCTTGGTGCCATAATATTGAGATCCTATAGGGACCATGGAGGATGATTTAAGGATCAAGTTGAGTTATGATGCATTTAGAGCAATATGTGGTTAGAGGATAAGTTTCCGGGGTTGTCAAGTTCTTCCAATATGAATGGGTATCCTAATAGTTTGGGATAGTCTATGATGTGCCTCTAGAGCCATATGTATGCCATAAATCAATTCTTTCCATGAGGAAAGTAAGGGTGAGGTCAGGTCCCAAAGGAGCTTAGTTGTAGCCACTTGGTGCAGGGGATGTGGATGTGAAGATAATTCTCGTGCAAGTAGATGATGTGGGTTATACCTCGATTTATATGCAGTGGTGGGCAGAACACTGTAGGGTTCTATTATTTCCAGTGGTAGTGGATGTAACATGAGATATACTAGGGGGTGCTGCCATGGGAGGAGGGGCCGCAAGAGTACAAACACCTAACCCCGAGGGTTATGTGATGGAAGAAGCAATTGGAAAATGTGAGTATAAGTGAATTTATTGATTATTGTTAATATGTGTGTTTTCCTTATTGTGAGAAGTATGTACTAATATATGTCATCTATTGTAGATGATGAATATTAGAGGTTGATTGTGGATATGCCGATATGCATGCTCACTTGTAATGTGACCTCAGATGTTCTTATAGCTGGAGGGATGTTGGAGAGAGTAGATCATGTTTTCGGGGAACATGCTTATTTGTTTGATCTCATGGTAAGGGCACCATCGACATGTATAATATTGTAGTCAGAGTGAGATGAGGCTAGGACTAAGCTAGCATGGGTGAGAGAGGAAGTTTCAGGAGGTTTCCTATCTCAACGCATGTTTTAGAGATATGTGGAGCTCCAAGGATGATATGTGGAGGTAGTGGCTGAGGTGGCATCACTACGGACCCCATTAGAGGATCGAAAATCCTATGTTGGAAGCACAATAGACTGAGAGGGTGGTTAATATGTCTATGAAAACTTTAAAATATTTCCATTCATCATTCATTACAAATCAAATAACCATTCATCCATACAACAACCATGTGTGTTTAGTTAAGCATTGAATACACCATACACAAGAATAAGAGAAAGAGAGTACACAAGAACACCAAATATATGTGGGAAACCCTCAAGGGGAAGAAAAACCACTGAAACTTTGTTGATATTACTCACAACAAATAAATTTAGTGAAGCACCAACTTCACAAGGAGCACCAACCCATAATTTAGTGAAGAAACCTAATCCAAAAGGTGGATAAAACCCCATATGATGACCAAGAACCAACTCAGCCACCTCAAGATGTTCCATATTTGATTTTTTTACTGCCAGATCTGACAAAGATCACATATTTAGCTCACAAACCCTAGCTCATACCTTAGGTCTTCAAACTTGCTCAATCTTCTTCTTTCTCAACTTATCTTTGCTCTAAAATATTTCTCTCATGTCTTAAATCATTCTTTAAATTTTCATGATCTTCCTCAGCCTTAAAATCATCTACACATACTTGCAAATCACTCTCCTCTAGGTCGCACTTATTCCCTCCAAGAGCACTAGTTCAAAAATGAACCCAAAACACCACTTTTATATTATTCTAACCCAAAGGAGGTCGATCATACATTTTTTTTTCAAAAAATACATCAAGAAAAATTCCCATAAATTTATCACAACAGAGACAAGCTACCCATATAGGCCGTCTTAGCCAAAAATAACTTTCCATGCATCAACAATCCTCAAAACCTTGCCATTTGAATGAGAAAAATCCCTCATTCCAAAACCATGATTATTAAAGATCTCATATTAATCAAGGAGTAATATATCATTTAAACATTAAAAATTGTCACAATTTACCTTAACTAAATATTATTTCATTTAATGGGCCCACTGGCTCTTTACCTTCTCAAAATAGATGTTTCCAACAACCTGATTTCACTTTTGGGCCTCAAGACCAAAAATAACACCTCAAATATGGAATGTGACCACTATATGGAAATGTAAATAACTTACAAAAAATCTATGTAATTTAGTTATTATGAAAAAACCACGTGCTCAAACCATATCCACTTTTGTCTTCACTAAAACATGCTTCCGAAAAACCTATTTTCCAAACTCAGTCGATAAACATACTTTATGTCACTTACAAGACCTCAAAATAGATTAAATAGGTGAAAAATTTACCCCTGTTCATGTTAAAGGTGATAGAAAGCTTCAAATCATCCATCTTATTCCTCAAACAACTCAATACTTTAGAAAGAACAACCCTGTCCTGAAACTACCACTACAAACTTGTTCAAAAAATGACCTGAATGTCACATCAAATTACCTCATCAAGACCCAAAATATACCTCATTGAAAACACATATTAATTATATTTTTAGAACATATTGTAACTCCTTCCAAATCCAAGTGAAAGGCCTTCAAATAGGTCCATCTATGTAAATTGCTTTTTAACTCTCCTTGGACTCAAGAATTGACACTTAGCCCAACTTTCTCCAACATACCAAAAATCACTTCCAAAATGAAAAAAATAATGTAACATACTTATAAATTATGAATAATCCCTCATAAACATTTTCCAATCATGAAGAAGTAATATTCATCGCTTTAGCTCATCAAGCTACTTGCACCCTGTTAGAATGAGCATCCTCCAAACTTGAGTCTCACAAAACAGCTCATAAATTTTTCATACCTTATTCAATAATCATGTTTGATATACCATTGGAAAGTTATATGAATAATATTCACAAAAAACTTGAATGGAGTCCTAAATCCCCATGTAGATCCTGTAATATCAGTTTTATTGAAGGCTGCTCCAAACTGCCCTAAAAATGAGTCAACAAAGATAGGACATACTTTGCACTTTTTCATTTAAACCTTGATCTAAAATATTCATGAACATCGAGAAATAATTATGGGATTTCATAATGGAAATTTAATCATTACCTTCTTTGGAAAAATTCTTCTCAAACTGAAATTATTCAGAAACTTGCATTTTCAGGTAGGGCCCACATATAACCACATGCTCTATCATACATTACTGGAAATCTGGAAGATTCCTATATAACATAAAATCATAAATTTGTAAAAATCAATCAAAACAGGCTCACTATACCTCTTCTTTTGCAAGATGCTCCTAGCTAGGGTTTAGCTAGGGTTTTAAACCACTTTATCTTCTTAACGATCGTTCATAAAAATGTGACAATAAAACCACCTCATTATTTTTGTGAAAGCTTCATAACTGACCTAATAATATATACCAAATATATCAGGTCCCCATGCAAAGCACATAATTCAAAATGAGCATAAGAAGGTCCAACTTTGTCTCAAAATCACACTGAAACTTACCCAGTTTCACTAAAATTGGCATATATTCAAATTCCCTTAGAATTTTGACTTGAAACGTGTCATGAATCATCATGAAAACATCCTATAACTTTTCATAATCACCAAATAGTCCAAATATATTTGAAAGTTTGTATCCAATCTCTTCTGCATGTGCTTACCTACCTGTTTCTCACTATTTGCTTCCCAAGGACCTCATAGAAGCATCGAACCAATGAATGCAGACCTAAAAAACACCATAAACCTCAGTTACACTACCAAAATGATGAAATCATGGTAAAAATAGAAATATTTGGTCCAAATCTCACATCTCTACCTCATTTTGTATGCTCCAGGGCTTGAATCAAGCTTGGAATGATCTGACTCAAAACTATAACCACATGACCTGAACATAATGACATCATAAATACCAATAGACACCCATGAAACATCATACCAACCATATTTTACCTGAATAACAACCAATAACCTCAATAGAGCTCATAAAGTGAGTCAGCTCACTAGACCATACACCAGGACATCATGACAACTCACCAAACCACTCAATCAAAATGCTTGACACTTTAATAAGACATGATTGAGAATCATATGACCACGTGACACCATTTTCCATCAATGGGGTTGACATAAATGAAAACACAACCACACAATGGTTAACATCCTGAGCATAGAGACATAGATTTAGTGGCGAGGCTTTGAGTTCTAGAGCTATGATAATAGCCTTTAGTAATAGTGAGGAGGATGTATGATATATGTTGTAGTGGGAATTGCCCCTTGATTTTATATTATGAAACTTTCAAGACATGTATATATACAATGAGATCATTTTTGGTATGATGATGTGTATTTGTATTGTTGTATGATTTGTTGAGTATCTACTTTGAGTTGATTGAATATAGTGTTTGAATTGATGATGATGTAAGTATAGCATATTGATGTTATAGATTACCGTATATGTGTTGATAATGTAGGATGTAGTATAAAATAGAATAGAATATATGTGGTGATATCATATCATGATGATAATAGAATAGATAGTAGATTGATAATAGGCATGAATGTAAAATGATTAGATAAAGAGGTCATGTAGTAAAAGTAATAACAATAGTAAAGAGAAGAAAGGAAGAATAAACCTCACGAAGTGAGAGAAATAGTGGTATATAGCTAGAAAATAGGTGTAAAATCATGTAGTATAAAATAAAATATAACATCTAGCTAGAAAGAAGGTGATAACTATGCATAAACAACTTAACTACTGTAGTATCATGTGCATATTTATCGAATGACAAATCTGAAGTGATTGTTTTAAACACTAAGAGGATGTGAATCATATAACAGTGAGTGTTGCACCTTCGAAACCTAATTAGGTCTAGAGTGTATGATAAGTGGGGGAAGATTCTCACGTGTAGTCAAAACTGAGGAAGGAGGAGACAAAATAACCTTAGGAGGATGAGAGGTAGTTAAAGTAACATATGTCAGTGTGTGGCATCGTGACACTAGAGAATGTGGTCTATCAAAATGTCCTGCACAAAAAGTAATGAATCCCTTGTCATTAAGAAAATGAAGATGGTCATGGAGTGGATAGAAATAATTATCTCTGTGACCATTTATCCTATGTAAATTACAAAATGGCCATTTACGACTTCTTTGTAATTGATGAGGAGGATGATGCTCATTAGAAGGTATAAAAATCAACTTCTCATTAATCAAAATGTGTAAAATATCACGAGGCCCAGCAGAACGTGAGAAGTACAATGTCTCCCACTTAGGAGGGGGAGTGAAACATGGTGGATACTTACGAATATGAGATGAATGATCATGAGTGTGTCTAATAGGAAATGGAGAATGTGAAGTGGGTGCAATAGGAGGAAGAGAATATATAACAAATGGAAAAGTGGTAAAATAACTAGGAGCATGAACAATAGTAAGTTCATTAAGTATCTCTTGTTCTAAATCTATAACCTTAAAGAAAATAACTGTAAAAGATTCACATGTATCATATAGTGATTCCTCTTTCAAATGAAGAATCAAGTCATGAAAAAAGACACATTTCTTCTTCCAAATCAAGATAAGTACTACTAAATCCACTAGGAAAATGATGAGACCGATGAGAAGCAATATCAGTAATACTACTAGGAATTACTTTGAGAAGTAATCTCTCATTAGAATATGAAGCCATAGATATTCTAAAATCCTTAAGATGTATATAAGGATTACCAATACCATCAAAATTTTAAATAAAGGCAAATTCAAAACCCTTAGGAAAAGATGAACTATAAATATTTTTAGGAATAAGATTGCCATAAGTGAATTATTATCATTGCTAGCATAATAGGGCCTACTCTCAAGGGTAAGGGTATGTATCTTATTTTTCAAATCACATATAATATACTTAAGAGAAATAAATTCTTGGGGAGTAATTCCATAAACATTAAGGTGTTGAATATTACTATTATAGGTAACCACACAGACAATATTGGGTTGAAAGTCAACTTTTGGATCAAAAGTGTATAAATAGGAATAAAAACATGAGAATAAGAATCAACAGGAAAAGAAGTTTGCACACTTTTATCAATAAGCTAAAGATAAGAAATAACATACATATTATCCTTATGAGCATCATTATGTACATTATCTTTGGAAATAACAAGAGTAAAAACACATGCATCATTAAATTTTGTATATTTTAGCACATTATGAGAGGAAACATGAGTACTAACATCATATTCAATTTTGAGGCACGATATTCAATGAAAGATAATTTTGTTGAGAAGAAGAAGAGGGGATCTGAATATTATTATTAACAATAATAAGATGAACTTTAATGATTTGTGCATATGAGAGTGGGGGAGAGGAAGTAGAAGGGAAACATACATTTATGATAGAATCTACAATATCAAAATATGTATGGGTATCAAAAACATCATTAACAAGACCTTCCTCAACTAAAAATTAACCAAATATTCAACAAATGTATCACTTGTAGCAAGAGAAGCAACATCACTATCAGATTCACAAGATCTAGTATCTTCAATCAGGGGGTAGGAGTACAACATCATGATAGAGGTTGTAAAGCTTTTAAAGACACAAAACATCTTGGGATGACATGTGGCAGTAATATGTGACTTACAATGGAAGGCCTCTTCCTCTTTGGTATTTGCAAAGTAAGGCTACATTCCAGTCACATGAATAGATTAATAATTGGGTGAAGGAGATTTAAGATGACATGTTCACAACACCTTTTGATAAGCCATGAGGTATACACTAAATGAAGGATCCTAGGGAAAGATAGGGTTTAATCAATAAATGGGTTCACTAAGGGATTTAATAAATATTATATCTTATACCAGAGGACTAATATCAAATGAATATAACAGAAACAAGAAATATCTAGCATGTGAGAAAAAAAAGTGTACAAGATAGGAGATAAGAGTGAATTAGCTTGTGTTGGTAGATTTGGGCTATATTTGGGCTGAAGAATGACTTAAAAAGGATGGATCTGGACTATGTAATCTAATTTTGAGAAAGTGGGATCTGAGACTTCTTCAGATAGGAGCTCCCACAGGAGGAAAAGACTGCCTGGGTGTTAGTGTTTGATCTGGGCGCTAGTGTCTTGACAACAATTATACTTCTGGTATTTTTAGGGTCTGAACTTAGTTCCTTCCTTTCACTATTTATCTTCTCGGATCTATCATAGGGTTCTTGTATCACATTTTTTCATGCAAAACAAACTCTAGCTACCTTCACAAATCTCAATCAAATATTAGATGAAACAAATTATGCATATGCTTGATTCAGACTGACCTCAATGTTCACCCCAATGTGATTTTCACTGAGTGTTGCACTATATTTCAAACTCTATGTAGTTTTTGTGAGTGTGTGATTTAAATTTTCCCTTGAAACAAGGTTACCCTTGTGCCAATCACATCAAAATAGTGGGATACAACTAATTTCTCCTAGATTAATGTGTGATATGGAATCCATAATAATCCCTTCCAAGCAGTGAATAATGCATCCTAAAATGTATTCCTTGAGTGTTTCTCTTGTAAATGGTAGATAGAGAGTGATAAACCAAATTTTCTATCCCCTAATAATAGCTAGGAGGTTGTATGTGTGTGTGTGTGTGTGTGTATGAATTCTTTGTTTCAAAATTGACACTTAGTGACACCAAAATATGACCTAGGCCATGAGATCAAGATAAAAAATACCCAAAATAAAGAAGAAACCAAAAATTTGGAAAGTAAATTATGATGGACAAAAACATCTAGAATGGACACTAGCACCCAGGCGTTAGTGTCCTAACTAGGTAGTATTATCCCAAATCCAATAAATAGAAACAACACCAAGAATGGGGACATGGATCCTCATGACACTACCAAAATATATACATGTAAGTAATAAGAGGGAAAGTCACAATCAAAGTCAGTCAAAACTAGTAAAGAGGACTAAGAAAAGGTGTCATCAATGTCTAATCTTTGCACTTGGAAATCATGCATATAACAACATACTAGAGGCGTCATGTTGGCAATAAGTACATATTTTTGTGTATACACCAATGAGAGTTAGGTAATGAAGTTAACAATTCAACATTGAGATATTTTTCTTGGAAGAGGAGATTGTAGGGGTGATACAAATGTCTTCACATGGAATAAGTTATGGAAAATTAATCTCACCAACACCAATATTTCCATGGGGATGTAAGATTGGCAATAAGCTTAAGGACTAAAGAGGAATAATTTTATTGAGAAAAACATAGGCTCATTTGAGGAAAGGTGGCAACTCAAAGATATGATACAATAGATGCCAAGGAATTCAATTATAAGTTTCTTATTCCTAGATATCCTTGACTGAGATAATGCATCTATTTACAAAAGAGTTGGCGCTGTATTTAGGCTAAGTAGCAAGAGGAAGATCATTAGCTTGAATAACTTGATTGTGTTACAATATTGATTTGGGGATTCTTATCCCATATTAAAGAGAATGATGGTGCCACTATAAAGGGGATCCATTTATTGAAAGGAAAATGAGTTACACCTGAGAGGAAGTGAGCCTACAATATTTAAAAATTGAGAATTAAGAATTTTATCCTCCCAAGGAGTAGAGGCCCATGAGTGTTTATGAGTGGAAAATATAACACACTATTAGAAAAGGATATTATAGGATTTTATACCTTGAGTAGCTCTTGTAAACCACTTAGAAATAAAAATTTCCTTGATGTAAAGGGTCAATAATGCTAAGAACACCTGCAAATTTAGGATGAGTAAAAAATATTACAAGAGATGACAACCATTCCTTTATTATCTTAATTGTTGACCCAAATGAAGATACACACCACCTAAATAAGATTATGGAAATTTCATTTATATGGGAACCAAAAAGATAAGTAATTAATAAGCATGGATAGCCAAAAATTTGAGTGATAACGATCAATTTTCTTGAAAGGGAGAAAAAAATACAAAACCATTTTCCTAGTTTTAGTTGAATTTTATTGAGAACCCAAACCCACATATCACAGAGTGAGATGCGGATACCAAAGATGAAACCAAGTCAATGAGTAATTTCCTCATGGGGATGATATGTTAGGGTGGGGATATATATGTAATGTTAGGATCACATTTGATGAGTATGAATTTAGTTTATTTATATCATAACATGGACCCAAAAAATTCACAATAAACATCTATAATTTCTCGAGCATTATAAATATCTTATTTTGTATTCTACAAAAATATCACGAAATCATCCATAAAAAAAGATTTAATAGCATAAACACCATGTGTAAGAGAAATTCCTTACAATATTTCATGATAATGAGCTCAATGAAGCATGTAGCTAAGAGCATAAGTTATTAGATGTGGAAAGGAGGCTAGTGAGAATCTATAAAGAATAGAGTGTTGGAGGTCAAAGGATGTTGTGAAGCTAATATTGAACATGACCTAAGCTTACACCTTTTAAAAAAGCATTTGAATTCAATTCTTGAAGTAAGGACAACATCCTAACCACTCAAGTATTTTGAGAATGAATTGTCATCAGATATGATCATAAGCTTTATCAAAATAAGGTTTGATTAATAATGCACCTTGGTGAGTGTGCTTAGATCAATGAGTAGTTTCCCATATAAAGAGGGAATTATCAGGGATATATCTACCATTTAGAATTTGGTATGTTTAGAAAAAACTATATCTTAGGAAATAGTCTAGATATAACTTTGTATGATACATTAAGTAGTGTAATGGGACAAAATTCACTAATATTGTCCCTATTTGTAACTTTCACAATAAGTTTGATTAATATATGATTAATTATTTCTCCCAAATAACCATTAGCTTATGGATTATTATAAACATTAAATAAAAATATCTTGAGATTAGTTCATGTAGCTTGGAAAAAATCAAGAAGGTGCCCATTAAATCCAGGGGTGTTTTGAATTTTCATTTTCCATAACACAACTTCAAGATCAACTAGAGTGAGTTATTGTACAAGAAAGTGACTGGTAATCAAGTCAACCTTGTGGGGACTACAATCAAGTAACTAATCTTCAAAAAATTATTGATAATCATTAAGACAATGATCTTCCACAAATATTTTGTTGTAATGATAAGAGAAATCTCCCTTGAGTTCTTCAATTCAGGATACTTCCTTTCCATTTTCCATAGTAATAAAAGAAATTAACTTGTGACAATGTTTATATTGCATCTATTTAAATAAGTATTTAGAACCATAGTTCCCATGTTGTATCCATAATATACGAGCTCAAATATTGTCTCCTTACCTCCTATAACCATCAAATTATCTAATATCAAATTCAGTTTTGGTGATAGGAATTTGTAAAGAAGTATCAAAATAAGGTCCTTAAGATCTAAACACTATTGAGAAAGATTTTTTTGAGGGAGAATTATTTTTTGGATTTCTTTTTAGCCCTAAGTTTGTTATGTACCCACTAGTAAAATTTATAGTTCTAACCACAAAAGATTGAGAGGGACGTATAATTTGACACTATAAATGTTTTCAAGTATTCTTATACAACTCCAAGATCAAGTTCCTATAATTAACCACACACAACTATCTATAAGAAACAATTTGACATAATAACACCGCTTCTCATATATCTCATTATAATATAATTTTACATTAACTCTCATAATTCTCACAATATGATCTCTTATAGATATTCCATGAATGAAATGGGAGAGCGGAGGCCTTCTATTTATAGGAATAATAAGCCCTTACAAATATATGTGGTTAGTATACCTTATAAAACAAGGTTGTTGGTCACTACACACATGGTCAATTTACATGTGGAGTAGGTGTGGAACATTGATTTAAAAGACTACATACAAGTGGTTTACCTACCTCATTAAATAATATGGTTGACCACTACACACATGGTCAAATAATACATGCGAGGTGAGTGTGCAACTTGGAATTTCTAGAAGTGGAAATTGTACATTCGAAATATCCTTTAATTTTAAAAATAGAAATTAAAAACCCCATGAAATATTATTAACTACCTAAGAAACTTAAGTACTAATATGTACTTAGGTCATTACACCAACAAAAATTTCCCATCATTTTTTTTCTATACCAATGACATAGGTTGAGGATGGAGCTCTCAAACAAAAAATTGTGTAATGCAATGTGGAGTATAAAGGCAAGACACAATCAAATTAAAGGGGAGTTTAGTGTGGGGGTAAAATATGGATATATATTAAAGGATAAAATAGTTGTAATATGATTAGAGAGGAAGGAGTCATTGAGAGTGCAGATAGGAGGATGAGAAAAGATAGATTTTACAAAGGAACAAACATATAATTTGTCAAGTTGATTGAACCACCTTTGGTAACCTACTTGGATATAAGATCATGTGAACTAATGTCCAATTGATTGGGGTGAGCACTAAAAGACTAGATCAAAGGAACCCAAGGATTTATAAAAGTGATTGCATGCAATAAAATCCTCTATTGAGAGGGGAGATGAGTGATAAAACTTGTGATCCTGCTTATGTTTGATCATATTGAAATCACCTCCCAAAATGAAATCTTCTTAGTGAAGATTTAAACTCATCCAATTCCAAAGAGGAAATCATTTTACTGTGATATTCAAGGTGTAAGGTGAGTAAAACCCAAGGGTCCTCGTATCAATACATATTTTATTCCAAATACATCTATGAGTCAAGTATTCACTAAATGTAGTAACCTTATTATAGAAAAAATTGATGTACGATCATACAAATCTAATTTTGTCCTTATGGGACATGCAATGGGGTGTTATACTATTGAAAAAAATATCATAAACACCAAATTTAATCCACTAAAGAATTACATCAGATGGATGATCTTATAACACCTGTTTAATATAGAATTTTTTATCAAGAAGGGTGATCCCTTGAATATTCCATGATAATAAACCAAGCTTCATTTATCACTAATAAGAAGATGTTGCTTGAACTCATTGATTGTAGGTGGAGAGAATTTATTAGAATGGTTAGGAAGGGGTTTAGAAATAGGAGAACGTGATCTTGAATAGAAAATAAGTTATATTTATGAATATTCTCCAAGATCAATGTGTTAACATTAAGATAAACACCCACATGCATGCATATACCTATGAAACATTAAATGATATAAAAAATATTTGATCAAAGTATATTAATGACTACTAATATATTAATATTAGGTGTGAGGAAGGGATAATGGCCCTCCTCAAAGGAGTATTACAATGAATCACTCTTCTACACAGAATTATCTCTAACACTATCTCTTTACGCTTTTATCAAAACAAGTAAACATTATTATTAGGTTTGGATATAGTGAAATTTTTCTTTAATATATTAATAGAAGAATTAAATCAAGTCAATAACTTGATTTCTACCCTTCTCTATTAATATAATAAGTATTATATTACAATTAAATATTACAAGAACATATTAATCACATAAAATAATGTATAATTAATTAAATACAATAACACTCCCCTTTAATATGTACTATGTAAAATGTGTAGAAATCAAAACCATATGAGTAGAGCTTGTTGATCCACTTCTCTATAACTAAATATGAAAAATTTTTGGCATACCAATCAATTACATTTTCTCATGTCAAAAATATAATTCACCAAACAACTATATATAGCAGATGGAAGAAACATCCAACCAAATACCCGCCCATAATACTAAATGGGTGGATAGATGAAAAATATTTTTTTGAGTGGAGTATATAGATCCACTTGATCATTAAATAATGATAGATGTTGGGGCTACTAATTGGTTATATTTTCTCGTGTCAAAAATATATAAAAATTATTTCAATTAATGTATTGGAAAATATATGTCCGAAGAACTTGGAATATCTTAAAAATCATAGTGAATCAGATATCTCAACAGAAGAGAAAAATTATAATAAATTCATAATCTATATGTCTACAAAAAATCAACACGATCTAGAATTTTTGATTTTTTTCACAAATTTTGAGATCACCAAAAGTTTCATATAGATGCTGATTCAAAATTGACACAAAAGGAAAGTATTTATGTATATACCATGATATAACTTTGATATACTTTTTTTTTTAATTATTGGCAAATAGTTTTTTGAAAGGGACTATACCCTTGAGTACAAAAGATGGCCTAGGAGCCAGAATAGGAATGAGAACCAGAGAGAAAAGGATCAGAATCCAAATGTGACAATGAAGCTCAAAGTAGCCAAAAATAGCTACCCAAACAAGACAAAACAACAAAAATATTACAAAAAAGCAGTAGAGAGACCACAAAAAAACAGCATAAAAACATACAAGAACAACTAAAGCATCTACAACTACTTTTTGGTAGCTTTGTCAATGCTAGTCTTGATATTCTTCCAGGAGTGGAACATACCCAAAGTTGTCATGTGGGCAGCGTCAGTATTATCCAGCTGCTCAATGGTCCTTTTTCTTTCCTTATCGTTACCCCAAAGTGTTTCCGGAACACCACTGAGGTTGGAGACACTTTTGACATGTTGCTCAATGAACTCCTTAATCACCCTAAAGATGGCCATGTTGTAATCATGTCGAGTTTTGGCCTTCCCTAAATGGGATTCTAAGGAGTTCAGCTTCTTGTAGATATCATCAATCTGGCTGCTATCAATATCCACCTCCTCCTCCTTTTTCCTCTTGCCTTTCTGTTTAGCCAAGTTCTTAACCTCATCCTTCAACAGTTTCATATCAGCCTCTAAGGCATCCAGCCTTTTTGAAGAGCTTTCCATATGCACATCCCGGGGATTGGCACTGCTAATATTTAGAAGGTCATGTGCAATTTCAATTTCATGAGGCCCCTTCTCCACAGCAAGAGTCTCAAGGTTAAGCTTTCTAGAAGCCCTGGTAACACTTTGATATACTTTTAGGTTAGATAAAACACTTTTACTTTTACAAAAATACCAAGGCATCCAAAAATTACTATTTAGATGTTAATTCAACATTTGATGTAGAAGGAGATGTTGTTGTATAGGTTGAGATCTACGTTTCGGTAAAAAATTAGTTCAATCAAATAAATAATTTTTTATGTTTCTCAAAGTGTCCCAACACTACCCGAACTACATGTATGAAGTGAGACTTTGATACCAAATAGGAATTTTAAAATGATTCCATTTTCATTGTGCTAAACTCATGAAAAACAACCACATGCATATGTATACCATTGAAACATTCAAATAATATAAACACATATTTTATTAAGGTAAAATGACTACTAATATATTATGATCAGTTTTGAGTGAGTGCTAATGGCCCTCCTTAGATGATTATTACAACGACTTAATCTATCAAACTAAGTTACCTCTAACATCAACTCTTTATACTTTTATAAAAGCAAATAGAGGCTATTATTAGGGTTGGAGATTAGTTTAACTTGCAGATATAGTTAGCTTTAATCTATTAATAATTGATTTAATATATTAATAATGGATGTCAATCAAGTCAATAAATTGAAGTTTACTCTTGTCTATAAATAAAATAATCATTTTATTATAATTAAATATTATAAGTGCATCTAATCACATACAATATGGTATGTTTAATTAAATACACTAACACAATATATGATTAGGGGATTTCCTTGGCAATAGAACCCACACCCACCTTAAAATTTTTGAGTGAGCCCCAAACCTAAAGTGTATAAAATTTATTAAACTAGAGCTCATGTGGGATATCTAGGCTCTAAAGAGGATCTAGTTCTTTTCCCAATGTAGATACCTAAATTTAGACCATTGACATTTGGAAAATTTTCCTTGGCATTTGTCTAATCCCACCAATCATTTTGAACTAAAATGACTAGTTCATACACACATATTTCTCAATTAGCACTCTTGGCCATAATATTTCACTTGTTACTCATCAGTAACAAGTCAAAGAACCACTTTCCAAATATAGAACACATCTTCAAATATTTAGCCATCACATCCGACCGACATAATGAAAATTATATCCTAATATGATAAAGTCAGTTATGACAGAAAAATATTTTTAGTTAGATTTGTCCTAAGTAGATGAATTCATCCTCCAAAGCCTTAATAGTCACTTTATTCAATTCACAAGTTATCCTAGTTGACCTAGTTTTAATTGAGTAAGAAAACCTTTGAAAATAATCACCTATAAAACAAATTTACCATTTCCATTCAAAGGGAATTTAATATCACATATTTGGGACTACCAAATAGATAAAAAAAAGAGAACCCAATTGCTAAATCACTCTCTTAAGTAGATCAACCAACACTAAGTTCAGATACATCCTATATGACTTCTCTAGGACATTTTAAAATATACATCACACAAGAAAGATCATTTCCAAGTGCCAAAGGTACACATTGAGATATTCATTGCATAAACAAATTTATATGCACATATTTCTCAATACATTAAGTGGGGAACTATGAGGTTTTTATGCCTCCTTGGATTATTACTATGTAGGTGTTATAAAGAAACTTAACCCAATCAAAATAACACATTTTTAGGTATTAAAAGAGGATAAATATGGTTTAAAAATAATAAGCCCTAAGTTTTTGAACATTTGTGATTACAAATTATTGTCACTCTAAATGTCTAAAATGTGAAATTGAAATTTTTGGCCATGATAACTAAGCCCCCACTTGAAAAATTCCTCTCCCAGTCACTATAAACCATTCCTCTAGCCAGATTGCCCACAATGTCATCCTCATTATGGCTAGGAGGAACATGATAAAAAGATTTTAAAATGTGTTTCATATGCAAATATGTATACATAAAGTGATATAAGAAATCATTGAGATCCAAAGTGGAACAACTATCCTTAGAGGCCTTGAAATGGATATTTTTGGCCATTTTACAACTAGTGAATACCCTCCAAAAGATGATAGGGAAGATTCAAGCCATCAGAGAGTTGTATAGGAGAGAAATGAAGTTTTCCAAGGAATTTTAGGGAATTGAAGTTAGGAACAACTTGAGCAAGATTTGGTAATTTTGGGCATAGGGAATGAAGGATCCAATGGTGAAATATAACTTGTCTAGATGAATTTAGGAGTTCTAAAGAATCTAAGAGGAAAAAAATCAATGGAAAGATATTAGAACCATAGACATTATGGAAACATCACATTTGTTCCAATAATTAAAATATTTTGTGATAATACAGACACGAATCACGCCCCTTCGAGTCAAGAATGAAACAAAACCTAAAAATCAAATTGTAGATAGAATTGGATCCTGATAATGGAAGAGATTATCTCAAAATTTATTTGGATTCAAAATACTATAATGTTTGACCCCAAAACACCATTACATGCTCATGTGGTAGAAAAATCACTCTTGGTGTCCTCAAATGCACTTGACGGGTGACATCAACATTTCAAAAAGGAGTGGGTGGAATATTTTACCCATGATGTCCCCTTGTATTTTCCCTGAGGTGAAAATGAGAAATAGGGGATAAAAAAGTGCACTCCCCCACCTTTTCAAGAGTTTTTGTCACTTAAAACATGAGTTGAGGTGTTAAGCAAAGCGAATGGAGGAGTTAAGTTGTTAGGTCCCCTTCCCATAATGGATCGACTCCTTGGAGAATTTTAAATCATATGTTGATCCCTTGGATTTTACTCAAGGTTCAATGAGGACACCAAAGTGTGCCCCCACATGTTAGTTCCTTCCTCAAAAATACAACTTACATATTTTATACATAGGTTTCACAAACTTGCATTTTAGCCTATCCCCTTCTCATGAGCTTGGACCCATGATGAATTTTATCAACCATGATGTACCATTGGATTGAAAAAGTTACAAGGGGAATAAAATTATGTTACCCTATGTGATTTTATTTTTTGCAACTTTCCCCATGTAACTTTTGCATTTAGGGAAGCTCCAAACTTGCAAACAACTAAACTACATGGCCCCACCTCATGATAAAATAAACCATGTAGTTATTTTTAACCCTTTATGTCCCATTGGATTAAAATAGGTGAAAATGAGACAAGAAAATGCAATCCCCATCTAACCACTCAACCTTGGTCACATCAAAAACCATTTTTAATCTCTCGATGACCATTTTCAGCTCCTTGAATATAATCTAGAAGGAACCAGAAGCTTCCACTTATCACCATGTACTAAAAATTGCACTTATATATCCCTTGTTTCCCCCTTTCACCTCTTACACTGGTCTAACTTCATGCCAACCATATTCTAACCATGGTTAAGCTATCGGGTGAAGTGGCGAGTTGAAATTTACAAGTGAAATGACTAACTCTCTCCTCACAAAAATTTGGTCATTTTTGATCATTCAAAGTGATATGTTTTTCCCTCCAAAATTCAATTTTCACATCGGTATGATATTGATTTTTTCCAGACCATCAAGCTCCCAAAAATAAAAAAATGATCATAACTCACTACCCATGAACCCGATATCAATCAAACTTTACCAAAGCAATCCTTACAAAATCACCTTAAAGGTGATTATAAGAGAATTTCCATTGATTATTTTCATAATTTATGGAAGTTATTTGAAATTTTCTTCCTTATAAGTTTCTTTTTTAGTTCTACGAAGTACTAGCAAATGAAAATCTTCAAAAACTAGAGCAGAAGGCCCTGAGACAAAACCAAATCTTTGGAGAATACTTTCATTCTAATGCAACATCCTTAAGAAATCCATATAAAAATATTAAGTGTGCAATGCTTCATTTTCCAAAATATATTAAGTTTTCAAAAATGGTGAACTCTCAGCATCCATGTTACTATAAACAAATAAAAATCATTAAAAGGTGAAAATTGTGAAAAATTACTAAAAATGACCATCCTAGATGGAACCTGCTAAAAATAGAAAGTCTTGCAATCAGGCTCAAATCACATGTATCAACCCACATTCCACCTATCTCATTGTTGTTTTCAACAATACCATGGTTAGGAAGGTTTTTTTATGGCTTGAACAATGAAGAAATGATCTTACAGACTCTCAAAAACTTAGTATTGAAGTGAATTCGAAGATTGTGTGTTCTAGCTCATCCTAATATTTACATAAAGAGGAAAATGACGTTAAAATGGTATAGAACATGGAAGGAAAGTGATATAAAACATTTTTGTAAATGCGAGTCCCTATTCTCAATCATCGTCTTAGGATCTGGCATGGGAATGTGTTCAATGACTAAGATGGTGAATGCAGAGTTTCTCCTTTCCTCGTTTATAGAAGAAGGCATTTTCAATAAGAAATTTGTGAATAAGAAAGTACTTAGGTCTCCCGAGGTTTATTCCATCCAATAAGGAG
The DNA here is from genome assembly GCA_018340775.1 of Taxus wallichiana var. yunnanensis. NCBI lineage: Eukaryota > Viridiplantae > Streptophyta > Pinopsida > Cupressales > Taxaceae > Taxus > Taxus wallichiana. The sequence continues at coordinate 763,388,112 of CM031235.1, read as the reverse complement.
ATATATTTTTCACTAGGTTGAATTGTGAAGTTCCTGGAAGTCATAAGGAGGAAGGTGACAATCACCATGATCTAACTCTGATCTTGTGTTCAATTATATTTCCAATAGGAGGGAAAAATTGTGAATCAAACCATGGAAAATAACATGTCAAAATGAATTAGTATGTGTAAAGGATTGTCACTTGAACCATAGGCTACTAAGGTACCCAATACCAACATGTTTGTAGGATCAAGAAGTCATCGAATGCCTACATAGTGCATAGTCTCGCAACAATGTTTCTGAACACTCATTCAATGACATCGAGTGTGTACGCATCCAAAAGAAGAATAATATTGTAATCATAATGTTTCATTCCAATAAGTAGTTGGAAGTAGAGAATTTTATTCATGGAGCAATCCTTCTATCTAGCGGGGATGACCTATTTCAATGAGGAGAAGATGAGTAAGAAGGTGTATGGGAATCCTTAATATGGTTCCTTTAAAAATGGAGACATATTTGTCATGGAAGTTAATTTTGTAGCCAAGGGGAGTAAGGTGATGATCTCCATGTTTTGGCTCCAACGTTGTATTTAAAAGGGTCATCACGTTTCCATGATTGAGTAACCATCTAATGTTCACATATTGTAATTCACTTAGTAGTGTTTTTGAATACTTATTTAATGCCTTGGAATACATCCACATATCACAAGAGGAAGCACTTACAATCACATTATTTTAGTTTAATGGGTGGTTAAAGGCCAAGAATCTCATTCATGAAGCATTCCCTCAATGGTCTATCAGAAGTAGGTTCTTCAACAATAAGGACCTTTCCTATCTCTAGATTTCACTTCTCTCTCCTCCCTCTCTCTAGCATTCCATTCCTTCATTGACAATGTAATTTTTAACTCTTTCATCTTATTCACTTAAGTGACTTAATACTGCATTGTAAAATTCCCTTTTCAAAAATAAGAATAAGACTTAGCTTCATTCCTAGGGAATTTGAAAATTCACATGGTGGTGAGATGAAAAGTCACATGGGGGAGAGGAAGAGATACTTTTAAATTTATAAATTAGAGTTTATTCTCCATTCCAAAGGGTTGGTAATTTTTTATTGTTGTAAGTTGTTGTATTTCACCACTATTGCAAGCAATAAAATCTATATTTCTTTTATCTCCTTGTCTATGTTCCTCTATCCTCTCTACTCTCTAACCTTGTAAGCATTATAATCTTGTACAACCAAGAAGGAACTTTGTGTCCTTGATTAATGGATCTATATAACTTTATGTCTCTGATTTATTAGTCTTGTTGTTACTTACATTGTTTTGTTCTTATATTCAATATAGACCTACTTTGGTTAGTATTGTTGAGACTCTACTCGTGCCTACTCACAACATTAACCATCTCTCTCTATTTCTTCTACTCTCCTTTACTTCTCTCCAAACCAATTCCTCCCTTGTATATTGTTCATGCACTTTGCCACAAGTTTAGTAGAGTACTCCTATGTGATCCCCAACCTAATGTCCACCCCATAGTTTTATCTAGTTTTTATTCAATAATGGGAGCATACCCCTACCAAAGAAGGAGGGGATTAGCCTGTGATTGTTGGTGATAACCAATAATCTACACTAAAAAAATTATTTCACCAACACAAATTTATAAACATGAAAAGTGAAGTTATAAACATACAATATCACAATTCTAGAAGTGATATTCAACCTACTATGCATAGGAAATATCCATCATATAAGACAATCTCACCTAGGTGAATTTTCCATAAAAAGTGACTTCATCCTCCCATTATATTTAGATTCTCAAAATTTTAGGATAATTCAATGACACCCTACAAATGATATTTTACACTCTTAGATTTTTATCAAAGCTAGTAAATCAATTCATTCTCTTATAAACATAAATTGTACTTTGTATGCATCTTTCAAGAGCTTTTGTATGCCTATATTTGACCATAACATGATTTAGGATACACGTATTTACTGAATTTATTATTACTAGTTCATATTTACACAAAGTAATTAATTATCAATTAGATTACCCTTGAACTTAACATTATATTTTAGTGAACCTCTTTATTTTAAATTACACACATCCTAATGCTTTGTGCTTCACACATAGAGTTTAAATTCTTCAAAATATTTAATACCTTTTTTAAGGCTTTCTTAGTAAACCGTAATTTAATTTTCCCATCATTTACTTACCATGGTTGACAAATTTTACCCACACAATATCTATGGTTCCTAAATTGAATATCATATGTTTCCTATAACTAACCTTAGGGAGAAAACCATTAGCATGAATTTTATCCCTTCTCCACCTTGCACATTAAATTATACTCATTTTAATGAGGGTTTAAACTATTGGTTGGATATTTTTTCAAAGCCAAAATATGAGGTTAAACCACAATATGTGGGACAAAGTACCTCCTCAAATAAAGGGGAGGTTCCCTATTTATTACTATTATAATAGCACCAAAGAATATTCACAATATTCAAACTAATCTAACATTAGGGGTTGGATATCATCCTGGTAGATTTACTTATTGCAGAATGAAAAATAGAGTGAGAATGGAGGAAGGTATTCAAAAGTAAAATTAGAAAGGAGAAGAAGAAAGAAAGAAGAGTGATTACGTTCTTTTTCTTTGGAAAACATAGATCAGAAGATACTAATACGAGATATAATAGTAATAAAATTAAAATGAGATACTTGTGAGCAATAAGATGGAATTTAAAGAACAATATAATTAATTGAACTTAAAAAAATACATTAAACCAAGAGATAACATTCAACATCAAGTTTGTAACGCGTCTTTTTTATTCCTTTGTAAAATATTGAAAACACAAAGTTTTTGTTCTCTTTACAATTCAAAAAAATATTTTTCACCACAACTATATGAAATTTGCATCATGATAAGTTTCTTTTTTAGTTCTATGATGTTTTGGAAAATGAAAATATTCAAAAACTAGAGCAGAAGGTTTTGTGACAAAACCAAATATTTGTAGATCAGTTTCATTCCAATCTAACACTACAAGACATTCATCTAAAAATAGTAAGCTTATAAGGCTTCATGTGTCCAAATATAGTAATTTTCTAAAAATGTCAAACTCTCAACATCCATGATACTCTAAACAAATAAAAATTAGCTAAAGGTGAAAAATTATTAAAAATGCCATCCTAGATAGAACCTAATAATATTATAAATTCTTGTAATCAGGCTCAAATAACTTGTATCAACCCATATACCACCTATCTCATTTTGTTTTTCCTCAATCCAAATTCTAGGAAATTGTTTCATGGCTTGAATAAGGAAGAAATGCCCTCGTAGACTCTCAAAAACTTAGTCTTGAAGTGAAGTAAAAGACTATGTGTTCCATTTCATCCTAGAAGTCACAAAAAGGGGATCATCACATTCAAATGATGTGGACTATGGAATGAAAGTTATATCAAATAGGGTCTATAAAGGTGAGTCCCTATTCTCAATCACTGTCTTATGATTTGGCATGGGAATGTTTTCGATGAATAAGATGGTGAATGCAGAGTTTATCCTTTCTTCATTTGTATCAAAGACATTTTTAATAAGGAACAAGTGAATAATAAGGTACTTAGGTATCCTAAGATTGATTCCATCCAAGATGTAAATATCTTTGTCACTAGGGTGAATTGTGAAGTTTAAGGAAGTCACGAGGAGGAAGGTGATGATCGCCATGCTCCAACTCTAACCTTGTGCTCAATTATTTTTTCAAGAGCAAGGATAAATTGTGATTCATTCCATGGAAAAGAACATGTTAGAATGAATTATTATGTGTAAAGGATTTTTACTTGAACCATATGCTACCAAGGTACTCAATACCATCATGTTTAAGGGATCAAGAAGTCATCGCAAGTCCATACAGTGCAATGTATCACAACAATGTTTCTAAACACTCATTAGATTCTCTAGAGTGTGTACACATCCAATAGAAGAAGGATACTTTAAACACAATATTTTGGTCCAAAAAGAGGCTGGAATCAGATAATTTCATTCAAGGAGAAATCCTTTTATCTGAAGGAGAAGACCTATTTTAATTAGGAGCACATGAGTAAGAAGGTGTTCAGACATCCTAAATATGATTCCATTAAAAATAGACACATCTTTGTCACAAAATTGAATTTTAAAGACAACGGTAGTAAGGTGAAGATCTATATTTTTGACTCTAAACTTGTATTCAAAAGGATCATCATGTTTCTATGATAAAATAATCATCTTAAATTCACATGTTGCAATTCACTTAGTAGTGTTTTTGAACACTCATTCAATGCCTTGAATTCGCCCCCGTCTCAAAATAGGAAGCACTTGCAATCACAATATTTCATTTCATGGGTGGTCAGAGGCCAGGAATCTAATTCATGAATCATTCCCTTAATGGTCCATCAAAACTAGGTTCATCATTAACAAGGAGCTTTCCTGTCTCCGGATTTCACTTCTCTCTCTTTTTCTCTCTTAAGCATATTATTCCTTCATTGAGAATGTAATTTTCACTCTTTTTTATTGTTCACTTAAGTGACTTAAAGTTGCATTGTAAAAGTCCCTTTTCACAAATAAGAAAAGGACTTAGTTTCATTCCGAGGGAATTGGAAAAGTCAGATGGGGGAGAGGAGCCAATTTGTAAGCTATAAATTGGAATTGCTTCTCCATTCCAAAGGGTCATAAATTATTGATTGTTATATGTTTTTGGATTTCACTACTACTACAAGTAATAAAATCTATATTTATTCTATCTCATTGTATATGTTCCTCTATCCTCTTTATCCTTTAACCTTGCTAGAATTGTAATCTTGTACAACCAAGAAGGAACATTTTTCCTTGATTAATGGATCTATAGAAATTTGTCTTTGATTTATTAATCTTGATATTTCTTACATTGTTGTGTTCTTATATTAAATGTAGACCTACTCTGTTTACTATTAGTGAGACTCCACTAGTGCTTACTTACAACATTAACCCTCTCTCCCTATTTCTCCTACTCTCCTTTACCTCTCTCCAAACCAATTCCTCCCTTATACACTATATAATCACTTTTCCACAGGTTTAGTGGAGTATTTCTGTGTGATTCCCAGCCTAATGGACATCCCATAGTTTTAGTTATTTTACATTCAATAATGGAATCCTCCCAGCACCCAAGAAGGAGGGGCTTAGCCTCGTGACCATTGGTGAAAACCAATAATCTACACCACACAAAATTATTTCACCAACACAAATATATAGAAATGAAAAGTGAAGTTATAAACATAGAATATCACAATTTCTAGAAGTGATATTTAACCTACTATGCATAGGAAATATCCATCATATAATACGAACTCACCCAGGTGACTTATTACGAAACAATGAGTCTTCCCCTTATATTTAGATTCCCAAAATTTTAGGATACTTTTTTTTAATTTTTATTTTAGGTAAATGGTTTTGAAGGGACCATACCTTACAGTACAACCAAAAAGGCTCAACATCAAAGATAAACATGAAATAACATAATGGTTTTTTGATAAGTGGGGGCCACACCCCAACCAAAATCCTAAAAATCTAGATAAAAAGATAGAGTTCTAAGGTAAGGGCCAACTACCTATAAGTAGTCCAACTACAGACCAACAACAAAAATATAGCAACTCAAAAACAACAGAACAACATATGTACTAAGAACACAAAGACACAAAAGACACTAATTCACATATTTTCTATACACCTTAAGTGTGAATTTTAGGGCCTTATAAAGATTCATGGATGCCCCAACATTAGGGTCTGAATTGGTCTCTTTAATTAACTTCTTGGTGATCCTCCCGCTCTTCCATGCTATTGCAGGAATTCCACTAACTTCACAAATCTGGTTAATATGGACATGGAGGTGATGAAGTATCGCTATTTGAATGGATAATTGATTATTATGTTTTTCCTCAAGTTCTTTGACTTGACAAGAAAGTGAGTTTACACTCTCTTACAGGTTGGTAATGGAGGCAAGATCTATGGTGGTCTTGTCACCAGTTTCTAGAATAAAATTTTCATTATCTTCAATAGATTCCAAAGCATCTGCCTATTGTTTAAAATTTTCAAGTATAGGAGTAATATGAGAACTAGGAGTATCATGGCTAATCTCCAGAGGAATTTCCGCTGCAATTACCACCTTATATTTCTTTCTACTTCTGAGAATCCACTTAGCAGGTGGGGGTTTAGATACAGGGTCACAAAATTTGGCATTCATAGATCTAATATAGGGCTGCTGGGAGGAGGAGGAGCTAAAGGATGGCCGGGGTCATTTAAAATTACATCAAGGATGAATTGATGAATAAGGAAGATGACTCCCTGATGCAGTGGCAACACACGCCTATGTCCTTGAACCTCTATTTTTTTTTCAAATAATGCAAAATGTAATAAGGCAAACTGACCTTTGCATCTCTCCTAAAATGGTAAACCCTACAAAATGATATTTCACACTATTAGATTTCAATCACTCCATATAAGATAGTAAATCAATTCATTCTCTTATGAAGCTAACATGTACTTCATATCTAGCTTTCAATAGCTTGTGTATGCCTATATTTGATCATAACATGATTTAGGATACAAGTATTTTCAGAATTTATTATTACTAATTAATCTTTAAAAAAAGTAATTAATTATAAATTAGATTAACGTTGATTTTGAAATTATATTTTAGTGAACCCATTTATTTTAAATTATACACATCCTAATGCTTCATGCCTCATCCATAGAGTTTAGATTCTTTAAAATATTTAATTCCTTTTTTTAAGGCTTTCATAGTAAACCATAATTTAATTTTCCCATCATTTACTTACCATGGTTGATGACTATTACCCACACAATATATATGCTTCCCAAATTGAATATCATATGTTTCCTATAACTACCCTTAGGGAGAAATCCCTTAGCAAGAATTTTATCCCTTCTCCACCTTGCACAATGAATTAATTATAGTCATTTAAATGAGGTTTTAAATTGTTGGTTATATATTTTGTCAAAGACAAAATATGAGGTTCAACCAAAATATGCGGGAAAAATTCCCTCCTCAAATAAAGGGGAGGTTCCCTATTTATTACTATCCTAATAACACCAAAGAATATTCACAATATTTAGACTAATCTAGCATTGGGGGTGGGATCTAATCCTTGTAGATGTACTTCTTGCGGTATGAAAAATAGAAAGAAGAAGAAGAAAGAAAGGAGAAAGATTACATGATTTCTCTTTTGAAAACATAGATCCAAAGATACTAACGCAATATATAATAGTAAGAAAATTAAAAGGAGATATTGTGAGAAATAATCTAGAATTTAAAGAACAATATAATGCATTGAACTTAAGAACAATATATTAAACAAAGAGATAACATTTAACACCAAGTTTGTAACATGTCTCTTTTATTCCTTAGAAAAAGATTGAAAACACAAAGTTTTTATTTTATTTACAATTCAAAATAATATTTTTCACCACAACTATTTTAAATTTGCATCTTGATAAGTTTCCTTTTAGTTCTATGAATTTATGACGAATGAAAATATTCAAAAACTAGAGGAGAAGGTCCTGAGACAAAACCAAATCTTTCTAGATAAGTTTCATTCCAATCTAACATCTAGAAGACATCCATTCTAAAATAGTAAGTTTTTATGGCTTCATGTGTCCAAATAGAGTAAGTTTCTAAAAAAGTGGCAAACTCTCAGGATCCATGCTACTCTAAACAAACAAAAATCATCAAAAGGTGAAAATTGTGAAAACTTACTAAAAATGGCCATCCTAGATAAGACCTACTAGAATTAGAAAATCTTGCGATCGGGCTCAAACCACTTGTATAAACCCACATTCCACCTATCTCATTAATTTTTTCCACAATCCCAAGTCTATGAAATTATTTCATGGCTCGAACAAGAAAGAAAAGGATTGGTTATGTGTCTCTTTTATTCCTTAGAAAATGATTTAAAATACAAACTTTTTCTTCTCTTTACAATTATAAAAAATATTTTTCACCAAAAAATATGAAACATATTATTTCTCTATGCAAATATATTCTCTTTTTAATGCCACAACATTTTACATTTATATAAAGAAAGGAAGAGAGAAAAAGGAAGTTGTTAAGGTTCAGTTTAAAAATAGAAAATACACATTAAAGTATTCTTGAATGGTTCTTGCAAAAAATGACCAAGTTAAATTGTTAATCCAAATGATGTATCAACATCAAAAAAATTTACATGTCTGATGTAAAAAGGGAAAACCTGATAGATCCTCAACTAGACCTTTCCTTATCATCTCCTTTCTCATCTTAATTCTCTTGATACATGTGGATCTTTTGAATTATTTCTTACACTTCATTATCATCAGTTTCACAAGAGTATCGATTTGGTACATCACCTATTGAGGAAGTTGATTAGTTTTTTTATTATTGGTAAAAGGTTTTGGAGGGACCTTACCCAAGTTTACAACAAAAGGCTCAACAACCAAGATAAGAAAAGTAAAACAGTGTGGTTTTTTTATCCATGGGGTCCACACCCCAACCAAAAGAGGAAAAAGCAAAAAAAAAAGGTAGGGGCCAACTACCTATAAAGAGCCCAGGGATAGAAAAAAGGAAGCAATACAACAACACAAAAACTACTGCACCGAGTACAAAGAGTCAACAACATTAACCAACAGACTTGCTAAAAAATTTGTCATCCACCATGGAATGTTGGTAGAGTTTGAGGGAAATGGTGATGGTAGGATCCCAGTTTGATGCCTTGAAATTTCTTGTAATCTTTCCCTTCTTCCAACCGTATCCAGGATGCCACTAGAGTTACAGATTTTTTGGATGTGTACCTGCATAAGGTCCATTATATCACTGTGCATAGCCAAGTAATTTTTGTACTTGTCCTCAAGATTCTTAAACTTGGTTTCCAAAGCAAAAATTTCATCTTTAAGGCCTGTGTTGGGGTTCGAGGCTTTCTCTTTAATAGTAGACTTAAGCAAGAAATCTACATTTCTTCAAGGGTTTTAACCACATTATCCTGCATGTTAAATTTATTTTCCAAACTGGTGCTAACATCAATATTGGGGAAAATAGAGGGGGGATATCATCTACCACATTTTCTTCACCCTTCGTGCCAAAGCCCAAAAATTCCTTACCTTTACTACTACTACAGAGAACCCTTTTTGGGGGTGGCTCCAAGACAAAGTCTTTGTACATTGGATTTTTAGAATGGATACGAGTTTTCTTAGAGAGGGGAGAAACCACTAGTATGACATGGGTCATTGCCAACAACACTAGAAAGGTACTGACTAATGAGATATATGACACCCTAATGGAGAGGGATAGTCCTCTTATGGCCATGAAATTCAAGAATGGATTTTTCCATTGACTTCAGAATGTAGTAGGAGAGGCTTACCTTCACCTCGTGCCTAAAGTGGTTGAATAGGGCCAGATTATATTGTAGAACAGTGGATAATCTCCCTTCTAAGGTGACATAACATACCATCATCCATGTCACCTCATCATATGGCTACATGATAGAAGAAACCAGAATGCCCTCCTTTTTTAGGTTGAACATATCCCCATCATCCAAAAATAACCTTTCTTCAACTTCCTTATCCATTTTGTTCCTGAAAAATTTATTCCCTTCTTTGCTAAGACCAGTAATAAAAGAGATGAATTCCTCAGTGATTCGAAAGCTCTTATTTCCAAAGGAGACATTATGGTCTTTCCATTTCACCACTAACTGAATGGATATATACTGGTCATGCCCTTTTATGTGTTGGATGAAATCGGTAAAGCCCTTTTTAATTCCCACAAAAACAACCCACTCGAGACCCAAGAACAACCTAGGATTAATCAGGAAAATTATGGAATAATTTTTTTTTGTTTAAAAGAGTTTACAACTACATTACAAGGCAATAACTATCACTAACAAGTTTCAGAACAATTCTAATTCACTAGAACATACTTTTCCTTTATTAACAATTATTAGAGGTCATAAGGTCTAGAATTTAGAGTTATAAGGTACAATAAGGTTCAGAGGGTAATTCCTCACCATACCCACTCTCTAATAGACTTAAAGGTTCAACTTTATTTTTCTCAAACTTAACACATTCAATTTTTTTCTAAATTATTCCTATTGGATAGGAAATTTCCTCACCTTTCCATTGATATAAAGAAGTCCTCATAACTCCTCATATTTTTCGAGTTATGGGCTGATGGACCTTGGGGTGACAATCTTCCCCAAGAGCGGGCCTACAGGCCCAGGGGTGAAAATTTTCCACAAGGGTTGGTTGGTGGGCTGTAGGGAGACCTTTGGAAATTTTCTCGTGTGGGGAAAAACAAAACAACTTTGCACCCATGCACCCACGGGTCCACAAGTCCACTAGGGACACGTGGCACCTCCCAAGTCAGCGTAGGGAGAGGGTGGTGGTGGGAGACATTTTGAAAAATCTTCTCACGTAGGGCGAAAGCCAACTTTGCACCCGCACTCCCACAAATCTACAAGAGACACGTGGCATCTCCTAAACCAATGCGGGAAAGGTGGGGCGGAGAGGAGAAAATTAGTTTAACGTCCTAAAGGGCTAAGAGGGTAGCATTCACCCACAGCTCTGCGACACCTTACGATGGCATGTGGTGGCTCCTGGTTGGATGCGGGGCTGGCGGTGGTGGGGAAAATTTGGAAAATTTTCCCAAAATTTTATGGGAGTGCTAAATTTAAAAATAGATCTGCCCCTGCACCGATGCCTTGTGGTGCCATCTGGAAGCTTCCGATTGGCCACGGGTCGGAAAAGCAGCGGGAAAAATCAGAAAAAATTCCAAAAAAATTTCCTAAGAGCTAAGGGAAAAATTTGAGCCTGTGGCCCGCCAAGGAAAGTTTTCCCAAATTTGTTTTTTTTACACCAAGGAAGAAAAAATTTAGAAGGCCATAACTTTTGATAGAGGGCTCAGGTTTGGGAAAAAAGGACTTTCTAGAAATATCTCAACGTCCTCTTTACATAGAGATCATTAATTTTTGATTTTGATAAAGTTTAAGGGGTCAATTTTGTGAAAACGTTTTGCAGGCTTTTATAGTGTAAACATGTAAATTTTAACTTGTTCAATTTGTTCAATTTTTTTGTGTCCCTATCTCAACATGTATAATAAACATGGAAAATTGTTCTTAGGTGTATTTAAGAGAGATTTCAAGATTCAATTTGTCTAATTGATTTACAATTTGAACATTTACATTTCTTAACAGAAGCACGACTACAAAACGGTTGAGCCCAATTTTGCTAAGTTTTTATAAGAATTTCCTTAAGTGTTAATATCTAGATGAGTTCTATTAGATATTATTATTCCCAAATTAATGTTTCATTTGTTATTCCTTTGTTGCAAATTCGGTTTGAGCATTTGGGATTAAATAATTATCAATAGGAAATACAAGACAAAGTTCAATTTTTTTAAAAGGTCTATTTTCCATTGTCTTCTTCCAAGTATTATAATGTGCTCCAAACCTAATCTAATGCATTTAGTTGATTCAATCCAACTATTCAAAACTAAGATACATCTCTGATTTCCAATTTTTACATATTTCAAAGGAAAAAGTATTGCATTTCCTTTATACGCATTTCTTTCTTTCAAACAAAGATTTCAATTACATTTAAAAGATCAGATTCAATGCCACTATGTAATTTGAGAAAGGTGATACATCATTTATTGATTCCAAAAGACAAATTTGTAACATCCTTCTTTTATTCCTTCCAAAATCATATATATAAAAACAGGGCAAAATATTACATTTTCTTCTCACGTGTTTCACTTTTCCTCTTTTCCAAACAGGGATTTCATAGAACATGTTAAATACATATTTCCAATGGAAGAATATCATATGAACAAGGAAAACACTTCCATTAATTCAAATGAAACTCTTACAACCTCCTTTCCATTTGATTTCAAAATACAACATACAAGACACGTGTCATTCTTTCACATTCTTTCCAAAATAGAATACAGAGTATAACTCTTTTACATTTCAAATTTCCACTTTCATTGCCAATACAAAGTCACTTTCCATAATAATGAATACAAAGATCATCCACTTCAAGTGGGAAAGGGGCTACAATAAGATTTCATTTCATAAGGGATTGTCAAACCGTGTCTATATCTCACTCCCGAACAACAACATGTAGATTTCTTAATCTTCCAATTTGATCACAACAAGAGTAGGGGAAAGGCAACACTCTTCACCCAACAAGGACATCCAATGAAGAGGATAATCCATCCTTCTTCATTGGCCCCCAAGCCCTAACCAAAAGTTAATAAAAGATGTGATCCAACTCATGGCAACAACAGGCTTCCAAAAAAATTCAAGCAACATAATCACAATAAAAAACAATCCAAAATAGAATATAGTTTTCAACTATATTAAAACATGAAAAACATTACCAAGGATTCATCAAGCAATTCAAAGGAGCAAGAAACTATGGGGGATGTTGTTTATGCCTCCCAAAGGGGAAATGCGTATCACCACCTGAGAACAAACCACCAACATATATTCCTCACATTTCCTTATGCCTCCCCAACCTCTTATGGCACCACATATCGAGTAAATAACTACAAGCTATTTCTTATTAAGTTGGAACCCAAATCCCAACTCCCTCCACTCTTATACCTTCCTGAAACACACTTGTGCCTCCCACGAAATAACTCCATGGTCTTCTCTTACACCATTCGTACGCCATCTACCCAACAACCCAAAACCATGCCAAAACATTCATACATTAACACTTACATTCATAAAAGAAGAGCATTTCAAGAGTCAAGATCCTACCTCTCCATGATGGGATTTTTCTAAGTTCCAAAACAACAAGTTTTATCCCAATGCAAGCAATCCAAAAACAGCCAAGCACAAACATGCAACAATCTTCCCAAAACTTCTTCAAGCAAGAGCTCCAAAACAACAAAATAATTCACCCAAGAAAATGAAGTCTCCAAAGTGAAGCAACCCCAAAACAAGGCAAGCCATTTAAATTTTATAGAAGAGGGAAGGGAAGAGAATGAGGCAGATCCACATAGGATTCCATATCACATCTCTTCAACCCCAACCCAAAAGTCAACTTCATTCTCCAATGCACAATAAATAGGTGGGTGAATAATATGACAGTTTACTTACACACTCAAATCCAACCCACACCCCAAAGGACTGAAATTAAATCATGTAAGAAAAGTGCAATTAAAACCTACAATTTTCCTTCTCAAAAACATATCACAAAAGTCTAATATCAACTCCCCAACCATAGGTATGGGACAAGTTTAACTTGTCCCACAAGCCTCCAAGGACAATTTCAAATTTCCAAGAAGGTGGAGTGTTTCACACTCAAAATTTAACTTACACATCACTTACACATCTTTAATCATGGCCAACAACTCTATTAATTACTTTCTTATGACATATTTTAATTAACTAACTTAACAACATGATTACTCACAATATTTACACACCATTTAATGAATAATGAAAAGGGTAAAAGAACCACAAAATAAACACATGCAAACATAAACAAAGGGACCAAAATAAAAGGAATACATAAAACCCCTTGGTCACAATTAAAGGTGATCCCCCCATGGGAATCCCTAACACACACAAACACACAAAAAAATTACTAGTTGCCATGGTGACCTTGTTGAATTCATTTAGAATTCCAATGTGGTTGGTCTCCAGTCTCCCGATGTTTGTTGTGATATTGTAACCTAAAAAACACAAATACCTCCTTTAGCCTCGTGGCCATATCAGAATATCCAAAATAATATAAATATAATTACCAAAATCATTTAGATGTATGAATCACAATAACATCAAAGCAATTTAACAATATGATTTATGGTTTTATCAACAACTATATCATCATCCAATAATTTCTATTTCTAGGTCTACTCACAATATCCAAATATGACAAGTATGCACAACATCCATAACATGACCATGTCAAAAGTATACCATCATCATTATCCAAAGTGTCTTTAATAATAATCATCATAATTGAATCAAGTCAACAATAACCCATGATCTAACATCTATCATCATACTATAATAAGGTCCATAATCATGTCTATAATATAATCAACAAAGATCATGATTAGTAACAAAAGGTGTCAAAGGAAAGTGGGCACTATATCCCCCTCCCCTTAGACTCGACTTCCTCCTAGAAGTCACTTGAACAAATGTGGAAACTGAACTCGTAGCAAAGTAGCATCGTCCCATATAGCTGCAGTCTCATCATATCTTTCCCACTGCACCCGGACTTGATCAACCTATGTACCTCAAAATCCCACCTTCCTGTGATCTAGGATGCAAATGGGCTCCACCATCACCTACCCCTGATCCTGGAACTACAATGATGTCCAATCTAACACATGAGAAGGATCTGTAACATATCTCCTAAGAAATGAAACATGAAACACATCATGTATGTGAGACAAGCTGGGTGGCAATGCTAGAAGGTAGGCTAAAGGGCCAATACGCTCCAAGATCTCAAAAGGACCCACAAATCTAGGAGCTAATGTATAACCTTTTCCATAACGATAGGGATCTTATGTGGCCTGACACAAAGGAACACCTTTATGCCCACATCAAAACTATAGTCATTCCTATGCTGATATGCGTACTTTTTCTATCTATCCTATACCTCCTGCAGTCTTTGTCTGATCAAAACCACCTGCTGCTCCATGTCTTACAACAAAACTGGTCCAAGAGAAACCCTATCCTCTAACCTGTCCCAACTAAGAGGTGTCTTACACTCTCTGCCATACAAAGCTTGAAAAGGAGCCATGCCTATAAAACTCTGAAAATTATTATTGTAGGCAAACTCCACCAAGTACAGGTACTCCTCCCATCTAGACTACTTGATCCATCACATATATCCTGAGCATTTCCTCTAAAATATGATTCACCCACTCAATCTATCCATCTATCTCAAGGTGATATGTTGTGCTGAAATTGATCTTCATCCTAAGGGCATGCTGCATGGTGGTCCAAAATGGGAAGTGTACAAAGGATCACAGTCACTAATGATCTTGCATGAAATCCTATGCAACTTGAAAATCTCATCCAAATATGCCCATGCCACTGCACTATCTGTATAAGTGGTTTTCACCGAAGAAAAGTGAGCCACTTTTGTCAATTTTTCAACCGTGACCATGATGGCGTCGTGGTGATATCTCGACATCGGTAGCCCAACAATGAAGTCCATGAAAATGGTGTCCCATTTTCACTCCGATATAGCATGAGGAAAGAGAAGGCCAATTGGATGCTGATGCTTAGCCTTAACTTTCTAGAACTCTAAAAATCATGACACGAACTAGGCCATATCTCTATGAAGTCATTTCCAATGATACAACTGTCTCTCGAGGTGGTGTGCATATTCTTCACCCTGGGTGGGGGATGAATAGGGTGCATGATGTGCCTCTACCAAGATGT
The DNA here is from genome assembly GCA_018340775.1 of Taxus wallichiana var. yunnanensis. Taxonomy (NCBI): domain Eukaryota; kingdom Viridiplantae; phylum Streptophyta; class Pinopsida; order Cupressales; family Taxaceae; genus Taxus; species Taxus wallichiana. Next base: position 763,372,678 of record CM031235.1, on the reverse strand, counting down.
CTTACCTCAAGCCTCCATCTTTGGGAACATAAATCCATCCTCTATGCCTAAGAATGCCATCTACTTCTAGTGAGAAACCATCAAACTTCCCCTCGAGGGGTCTCTGAGACTCGATCTCTTCTTGAACCGCAAAGTAGAAGTGTTTCAAAAGGAAGTTGTTGAAGAATTATACTCCACAAATCTATGCTCATTGAGGTGGCAATGGCCACATGTATTCATCTGATGAGAGCGTCTTCCACAACATTTTCCTTCCCTTTCACATGTTTTATGTCCATATCATACTCACAAAACATCTCCATCCAACGACGCTGACGAGTGTTGAGATTGGGCTACGTGAAGAGGTAGCGAAGACTCAAGTGATCTATCCTGAGTGTGAATCTCTGACCAAGAAAAAGTGCCTCCATCAAACCAAAGCATACACAACTACCACAAGCTTGAGATCATGAGTTTGATAATTAAGCTTGTAATCTTTGAGTTTGCGAGACTCAAAAGCCACTACTCTACCCTCCTGCATCAACACACCTCTAAGCCCTGCTAAAGAAGCATCCGTGCAAATGAAAAACTCACCCTGAGGATCCAACACTACAAGAATAGGTGCTGTAGTAGAGACATTTCTTCAATGTAGTGAAGGCCTACTCACACCTGTCTCGACCAAACAAACTTCTTCCCCGGTGATGGGATGAGAAATCGAGAGAAGTCTTGAACAAATCTTCGGTAGTAACCCTATAACCCCATGAAGTTGCGTACCTTAGTCACCGTAGTGGGTGCTAGAAAATCCATAATAGCTCTAATCTTGGAAGGATCAATGGTGATACCTTCCCCAGAAATGATATGACCCAAATCTTTGCACCTATGTCGAAAGAATGCACACTTATCCAAATAAAAATATCATGTGCTCCTCACATGTACGTGAGTAAATAAAAATATCATCAAGGAAGATGAGCACGAAGTGATCTAAGAAGGTCCTAATTACCCCATTCATCAAACTCATAAACATTGTGGGGGCATTCGTCAAACCAAAAGGCACCACTGTGAACTCATAATGGCCATATCTCATATGGAAGGCGGTCTTATGAATCTCCGCCTCAAAAATCCTCAGCTGATGGTAACCTGACTTAAGGTCTATCTTAGAGAAAGTTATGGCTCCCTTAATTTGATCAAACAAATCATCAATTCATAGAAGGGGATAATGATTCTTGATTGTTACCTTATTCAGCTGACGGTAATCAATACACAACCGCAAGGATCCATCCTTATTCTTTACAAAGATCACTAGTGCACCCCAAGGGGATACACTAGGGTGGATAAGGCCTTTCTCCAAAAGGCCCTCAAGCTGTAACTTGAGCTCACAGAGCTTTGGTGTGATCATCCGATAAGGTGCTCATGAGATAGGTTCTGCTCTCAGAACCATATCTATATGAAAATCAATCTCACGTGGGGGTGGTAACCCCGATAGCTCCCCTAGAAAGACATCTACAAACTCTCTCAAAATGGGGTGATAATCTAGAGATGGTCCACTAGACCCATCCTCTGATCTGTCATTGATTTTGATAGCATACAACTGATAACCCCATCGCACACACCGCTTAAGTTACATAGCAGAGATGGTGTGAATAGAAATAGGTCTCCTGACCCCTGAAGTCATTGAATTAACTCCCAACTCATCTACACAAGATATAATCTTGTGGTAATAGTTCACTCTGGCCCTGTGTGCAGAGAACCAATCCATACCCAAGATGACTCCATATGAGCCCAAAGGAAGGATACATAGATCTGAGGTAGTGATGAAAGGTCCTAAATCTACCACACACTCCTTAACTAAGGATTCTACATAGATCTTTACTCCAAACGCCATCTCAACATCCCAATAATGACCCTACCTAACTACCACCAGCTTGCATCACTCTGCTAAAGATGGTGCAATAAAAGAATTAGAAGAACTAGAATTAAACAAAATTGAGGTAGGAATACCACCAATGTTACCTATAGTCTCAATAATTGTACTTTGATGCTCTACCTAACAGTTCTTGACCACTGCATACATCCTATGACTATGCCCCATATCACCAATAGTAGGCTCTGAGATCTGTGTCTTACCCTTGTTATTAGGGTTCTATGGGAAGTCTCTCCAAAAATGTCCAGTAACACCACAACCAAAATAACTGCCTGATCCTCTCCCCTGTGTAGTAGGTCCGACTAGTACTCTAGAGGTCTGTGGTGTGGATCCTAATGATCCGGCTATGGTCTACTGAGGTATTTGATGGTGAGCTCCTGCTGAGTGAGCTCTCTAAGCACCCTCTGTCTTGATGGGACCCCTAGGAGGAGGCCCCATAATCTGACCTCTTTATGCATCAAATATCTGTGGAGGTCTATAAGGTGGGTGGGACTTCTGTTGTTGCTACTAAGGTCTAAAAGATGATTATGTTGAACCCTGTCCACCATGAGGAAGTGGTGCGACCCCCCTCGATCTCGTTGTCTTGCATCTATTATATGCAGCTCCGACTAGGTCTCTAGCTCTTGGTCTTTCCCCAGTCTCCTCTACTATATAGGCCTTCTTGACGGCCTTAGCTAATGTCTATGGATAATGGATCTACACTGCACCTCCAATGTCTAGATTCAGGCCTCGGTTGAACTCTGTGAATCCACACCTACTCATCCTGCATATAACCAACATACTAGAGTAGATCAAGAAATCTACTCTCATACTCAGACCACTGAGAGATGTCATGCAGAGGTCATGGAACTCATCTATCCACTTGAATGAATCTCTATGAAAAATATCTACTCCATAAACACTCCTCAAAGAGCTCTCAGGTAACTATCTCAGAATACACATGGAGCTTCTGCTCCTCTGTCCTCCACCAGACACCAGCTCCATCCTTCAGTAGATGGATCGCAACATGAGATTTCATGTTGATAGAACAAGGACAGAGCTTGAAGCATCCGCTCAAGCTCACCAACCAGGCCTCTACCTGAAATCCACCTATGTCACCAGAATAATGTGATGGTTGTAGCTTCAGGATCTCCCTGATGTGATCTGTAGCTATGGTCTAATGGCCTCTAGGTCTCTCTGCATGCTCATCCCTAAGCATAGGGCTCCAAGACCTCTCTTTATGTCCTGAAACTCGGTCACCCTGCTCCCTCTGTGGTGACTTAGCTTTGGCTGACTCTGCATGGGAGTTCTCTCCTCCATGCTCCTCACTGGGTTGAGGTGATACACGACCCTCAATGGAAGGGACTCTATCATGTCTAGTTGTATTCCCTCCAATTGATCCTTCGTATAGAGCGGCATTAACATCCTGAAGAGTCTACAAAATCTAGGGTAGGATGGTGGCTATAGCATGATCTGGTGGTAGTAAGTCTAGGTCTATATGAAAATACCCCTCGTCCCATCTGTGCCTCCTTCACAGGCCAAGGCAATGTTAGTTCACCTTTAAAAGTTTTATTCAGTTTCCATATTTACTAAAATATGTAACTTCTAAACCAAGTTGTTTTCTAGATTTAAAATTCTGCTAGATTTAAGGTTCATGTCTCAAGTTTTCTAATGTGCCCAATGGCCCAAGATTTTGAACAACTTCTCTGATACCAAGTGTAACACCTGCTAAAACAACCTACTTGAGACCCAAGAACAACCTAGGATTAATTAGGAAAATTATGGAACATTTTTTTTTTGTTTAAAAAGTCTACAACCAGATTACATGGCAACAACTGTCACTAACAAGTTTTAGAACAATTCTAATTCACTAGAACATACTTTTCCTTTATTAACAATTATTAGAGGTCATAAGGTCTAGAATTTAGGGTTAGAAAGTACAATAAGGTTTAGAGGGTAATTCCTCACCATACCCACTCTCTAACAGATTAAAGGTTAAACTTGATTTTTCTCAAACTTAATGCATTCAAAATTTCCTAAATTATTCCCATTGGATAGGAAATTTCCTCACCTTTCCATTGATATAAAGAAGTCCTCCTAACTCCTCATATTTTTCAAGTTATGGGTTGATGGGCCTTGGGGTGAAAATTTTCCCCAAGAGCAGGCCTATGGGCCTAGGGGTGAAAATTTTCCCCAAGGGCGGGTCGGGGCCGTGGGGAGACCTTTGGAAATTTTCCCACATGGGGAAAAACAAAACAACATTGTACCCATGCACCTACGGGTCCGCAAGTCCACTAGGGACATGTGGTGCCTCCCAAGTTAGCGCGGGGAGAGCGGGGCAGTGGGAGACATTTTTAAAAATCTTCCCATGCGGGGTGAAAGCCAACTTTACGCCCACGCTCCTACAAGTCTCAGCAAGGGACACATGGTGTCTCCTAAGCCAACATGGGGAAGGCGGGGTGGTGGGGAGAAAATTAGTTTAATGCCCAAGGGCTAAGAGGGTAGCATTCACCCACACCTCCGCCGGCACCTCGCGATGCCACGTGGCGGCTCTGGTTGGCTGTGGACTAGCGGGTGGTAGAAAAAAATTGTAAAATTTTCCCAAAATTTTCTAGGAGTGCTAAATTTAAAAAGAGATCCACCCCTCCGCCGACGCCGTGTGGTGCCACCGGCAGTTCCAATTGGCTATGGGTTGGCAGGGCGACGGGGAAAATTAGAAAAAAATTCCAAAAATTTTCCTAAGAGCCAAGGGAAAACTCGTGCCCGCCAAGGAAATTTTTCCCAAATTTGTTTTTTTTTTACGACAAGGAAGAAAACCTTCATAAGGCTATAAATTTTAATAGATAAAAGGCTTGCTTTTGGAGAACGAGGACTTTCTGGAAAGATCTCGACATCCTCTTTACACAAAGATCATTAATTTTTTATTTTGATAAAGTTTAAGGGGTAAATTTCGTGAAAATGTTCTACAATATTTTACAGTGCAAACAAGTAAATTTTAACTTGTTCAATTTTTTCGTGTCCCTCTCTCAACATGTCAAATAGACATGGAAAATTGTTCTTAGGTGTATTCAAGAGATATTTCAAGATTCAATTTGTCTAATTGATTTGTAATTTGAACATTTACCTTTCTTGACAGCAACACGACTGTAAAACGGTTGAGCCTGATTTTGCTAAGTTTTTATAAGAATTTCCTTAAGTGTTAATATTTAGATGAATTTGATTAGATATTATTATGCCCAAATTAATGTTTCATTTGTTATTCCTTTGTTGCAGATTTGGTTTGAGCATTTGGGATTAAATAATTGTCAATAGGAAATACAAGACAAAGTTCAATTTTTTTAAAAGGTCTATTTGCCATTGTCTTCTTCCAAGTATTATAATGTGCTCCAAACCTAATCTAATGCATTTAGTTGATTCAATCCAAATATTCAAAACTAAGATACATCTTTGATTTCCAATTTTTATACATATTTCAAAGGACAAAGTATTACATTTCCTTTATACGCATTTCTTTCTTTCAAACAGAGATTTCAATTACATTTAAAAGATCAGATTCAATGCCACTGTGTAATTTGAGAAAGGTGATACATCATTTATTGATTCCAAAAGACAACTTTGTAACATCCTTCTTTTATTCCTTCCAAAACCATATATATAAAAGTAGGGCAGAATATTACATTTTCTTCTCGTGTGTTTCACTTTTCCTCTTTTCCAAATAGGGATTTCATAGAACATGTTAAATACAAATTTCCAATGGAAGAATATCATATGAAAAAGGAAAACACTTCCATTAATTCAAATGAAACTCTTACAACCTCCTTTCCATTTGATTTCAAAATACAACATACAAAACACGTGTCATTCTTTCACATTCTTTCAAAACAGAATACAGAGTATAACTCTTTTACATTTCAAATTTCCACTTTCATTGCCAATACAAAGTATATTTCCATAATAATTAATACAAAGATCATCCACTTCAAGTGGGAAAGGGGCTACAATAAGATTTCATTTCACAAGTGATTGTCAAACTGTCTATATCTCAGCTCCAGAACAACAACATGAAAATTTCTCATTCTTCCAATTTGATCACAACAAGAGTAGGGGAAAGGAAACACTCTCCACCCAACCAAGACATCCAATGAAGATAATAAACCACCCTTTTTCATTGGCCTCTGAGCCCCAACCACAAAGCAATAAAAGATGTGATCCACTTCATGGCAATAATAGGATTTCACAAACACTCAAGCAACATAATCACAATAAAACACAGTCCAAAATAGAATTTAGTTTTCAACTATATTAAAACATGAAAAACATTACTGAGGCTTCATTAACCAAGCCAAAGGACCAAGAAACTATGGGGGATGCTGCTTATTCCTCCCAAACGGGAAATGGGTATCACCACCGGGAACAAACCACCAACATATGTATATATATATATATATATACACATATGTATATATATATGTATATATATATGTATATATATATATATATATATATATATGTATATATATGTATATATATATATATATATATACATATATATATATATATATATATATATATATATATATATATACATATATATATATATATATATATATATATATATATATATATATATATATATATACCTCCTTATACCTCCTCTAAGTACCCCTTATTGCTCACATTTCCTTATGCCTCCCCAACCTCTTATGGCATCCCATAACGAGTAAAGAAATGCAAGCTATTTCTTAGTAAAGTGGAACCCAAATCCCAACTCCCTCCACTCTTATACCTCCCTAAAACACACTTGTGCCTCCCACAAAATAACCCCATAGTCTTCTCCTACACCATTCCTAGGCCATCTACCCAACAGCCCACAACCATGCCAAAACATTCATACATTAACACTTACATTCATAAAAGAAGAGCATATCAAGAGTCAAGCTCCTACCTCTCCATGATGGAGTTGTTCCAAGTTCTAAAACAACAAGCTTTATCCTAATGCAAACAATCTAAAAACAGTCAAGCACAAGCACGCAAAAATATTTCCAAAAATTCTTCAAGCAATAGCTCCAAAATAACAAAAGAATTATCCCAAGAAAATGAAGTCTCCAAAGTGAAGCAACCCCAAAACAAGGCAAGCCGTTCAAATTTTATAAAAGAGGGAAGGGAAGAGAATGAGACAGATCCACGTAGGATGTCATATCACATCTCTTCAACCCCAACCCAAAAGTCAACGTCATTCTCCAATGAACAATAAGTAGGTGGTGAAAAATATGACAGTTTACTTACACACACAAATCCAACCCACACCCCAAAGGACTAAAATTAAATCATGTAAGAAAAGTGCAATTAAAACCTTCAATTTTCCTTCTCAAAAAATATCACAAAAGTCTAATATCAACTCCCCAACCGTAGGTATGGTTGGTAATTAAATTTAAGAGGTATGAGACAAGTTTAACTTGTCCCACAAGCCTCTAAAATCAGCCTCCAAGGACAATTTTGAATTTCCAAGAAAGTGGAGTGTTTCACACTCAAAAGTTAACTTACACATCACTTACACATCTTTAATCAATGCGAACAAATCTATTAATTACTTTCTTATGACATATTTTAATTAACTAACTTAACACCATGATTACTCACAATATTTACACACCATTTAATGAATAATGAAAGGGGTAAAAGAACCAAAAAATAAACACATGCAAACATAAACAAAGGGACCAAAATAAAAGGAATACATAAAACCCCTTGTTCACAATTAAAGGTGATCCCTCCCATGGGAATCCCTAACACACACAAAAACGCACAAATAAAGACTAGCTACTATGGTGACCTTGTTGAGTTCATCTAGGATTTTAATGTGGTTTGTATCCAATCCCCCGATGTTTGTTGTGATAATTTAACCTACAAAACAAAAATACCTCCTTCGGCCTCATGGCCATATCAGAACATCCAAAATAATATAAATATAATTCCCAAAATCATTTAGATGTATGAATCACAACAACATCAAAGCAATTTAACAATATCATTTATGGTTTTATCAACAACTATATCATCATCAAATAATTTCCATTTCTAGGTGTACTCACAATATCCAAATATGACAAATCTGCACAACATCCATAATATAAGCATGTCAAACAATATATCATCATCAATATCCAATGTGTCTGTAATAATCATCATCATAACTGAATCAAGTCAACAATAACCCATTATCTAACATCTATCATCATACTATAATAAGGTCCATAATCATATCCGTAATATAATCAATAGTATCATGATTAGTAACAAAAAGTGTTAAAGGAAATTGGGCACTACACCCTCCATATTAATGGTCTCCCAAAGATCAATTTGTTCCTACCATTGGGGATCAAATTTAGGTTCCATGCGGCAAGGGGCACACCCATTATGAAACCCTCTGAGAATTCGTGGAATTAAACTGAAAACTGTGAACAGTAGACTTCCCAGCAGCCCTTTGACATCCCATATGCCTGTGTGAAATAGAAATAAAATCCACTTCTTTCTCCCTGAAAAAGTTTGTGTGATCAATTTTTGAGAACATGGGAGAATAAATTCGGGCATGCCCGAAATGCCATTGAGATCTAGCTTTGGGATTGCACACGTGTTTTCCCCATTGGATGAGGTGTACTAATGAGTGAATTCATTTCATTTGAAATGATGTTTCTAACTTCGGTAGGAGTGTCATTGATATCATGCCACTCTTTGTAATCATTGCTACAAACTCCAATATTTGCAAGAAAATCCACGATTTGTTCCCTTCCCTGTACATGTTCTTGAAAATGATGTTAAGACCATTGCATAAGTTATGAGCTTCATTAATGAAATCCCTAATGGTCCAACTAGGATTTAAGGATTTAGTGAGAATGTTGATAATATTCATTGAGTCACCTTCGATGATGATGTTTCCCATGTTGAGATTCTTAGCAAGAGGAAGTTGATTAGTTTTCCAAGAAGATTATGAGGATTTTTTCCAGATTGTTCAATTTTTTTTGATATACAATTAGTTTGTCAATTGATTGTAAGTCAAAATCACTTCTAGGCATGGTGTCCTTTTCAACTAGATCTTTGAATACTTAGAAGATGTCATCTGCAGACAACACAGTGAAATATTTATCTAGGAAATGATAGGTTATTTTGTAAAATTCATCACCAATATCATTGGTGGCATCGATTCTCTCTTCCTTAGCCTTCTAAAATTTCTCTCTGGCCTCTTATAAAATATTGACTCGAAAGTCAATGGCTTTGTAAACCTCAAAATACTTCCCCTTTTCTCTAGTTATTCCTTCTTGAACAAGGGTATCAACATAAATATTTCTAAGCTAATTTAGAGCTTCTAGAGTAAGCTCCCAATTATAGCATTCCTCATCGAGCTTTTCACTCATTTTCTAAACTGCCAATTTTTCTCTTTCAATAATCTTGGTACATTGGAAGATCAAACACACAAAAATACTTGATTAATTTTCATGTGGAACAAGTTACACATATATAGGAAATACAACAACTATAATTAGGGAGGTTGGTTTAACACCTCCTCCAACTCCCTCAACCTATTTACGTGTGTGGTTATAACAACCACTATTCACGTAAATCATGTATAACTCATTATACAACAACCCTCATTAATTTAATGGAGCACTAAAAATATAATTTCCTAACATTCCCCCCCTTAGTGCGAACATGGGGAAAACCTATCTTTGTACTTGCACCTATTTTCATGATTAGATGATTTTCACAGGACAATCACAAACATGATGGATGGTTTTACAACGGTTGACCACAAACTGATACTGGTGGTTTTTAAGTGGTTTACCAAAAACCACATCATGATGTGCCAAATACTATTTTTAGCCCTCATCAATATCACACTGTAGGGAATAACATAGGAAACACATCTCACCAAACTGAAAAATAGAACACATACTAGAAATATTTCACATTTCCACCTCTAAGAATCACAATGTTCTTAATTGTAGCCACTCTTGTCAAGCACTGCCACTCGATCTTGAACAACATAAGAAACCGCCACTGCCACTGGAATTTGCCTTTGACTTTAGTAGTTTTAGGCTCAGAATGGAAATGGAACATTGGTGTCATGATCCCCCCACAATATGAAATTTCCACAAGTGAACACTGAGAAGCAAATTGTATCGAAGTACATACTACTAAATGATATCGCTAGTTATATGTTGTTGCACATGGTCACCATTGCAAGTGAACATATTCACAAGTGGACCATCTTCCAATGAAGTATGACAATCACCATTCAGAGGATCACTGATAGTCATCTGCGCTCCAACATAAATCTTTCTAGTATCCACCAAACACCACACAAAGCAACAAGAACACAATAAACAAAAGTACACTGAAAAGCATATACTCACACTATATATATGCCACCACATCTTCTATGCGGCCTCGTGGTGAATGACGAGAGGACACAAATTTTTTCCATCCTCCTATGCCTCTAACCTCCAGTCTCATGCTGCTACCTTAACCTAATTTGGATATGAAGCTCAACGGTTGCCAGGACGTTGGGTAACACCGAAAATGTGTCCATAAAGAAATGTTTTGTTTTGTTTTTACAATATTTTGACTTTGACTCTTAATGAAAAAGTTGATTATTAATGCACAAAATAACGACGACACTTTTACAACTAATACTATCTAGTTTTGACATTGAAATGACTTTTAACTTGAAGATATTTTTGACAATATTAGACATATAATTGATTCTACTAACATTGAATAAAAACTTAACTCATAATAACACAACCTAAAAAATGAAACATGATTCTTCAACAAATATGGGACACAATAACCACTTCTACAATAATTTATAACAAAAAAACCTTAATAAATTGTAAACCTACTTGACACTCGAATATTTGACTCACTTAACTAAACTAAAAGACATTTGGAGTAATTGTAAAATGAAAGACACTTTAGTTTTACACCAAACTAAAATACCAAAGACTAAATGGACACATGATGGCACTTAAAAATCAAATAACCATAGAATACCTTAAAAGATGTGAACCAAATCTAGTATTTGATTTTTTTATTGACCAAAAGCATAGACCACACTTTGATCCTCCCTCATATTGAAATATCCGAGAATGAATGTGATGTGACCAAACATCGACCATTCCTTCGATTCTAGTTATTCTCTTGACATCAACGGTGAAAACAATTTTTTTCCCTGACCGAACTGAGCCGACATATTCAACGAGATCGTGAGTGTAATCAACCAGGTCAAATTGATTATAAAAGACTCAAATAAACCAAAAATATGCTATACGGAATGGTTCAAGGACGAGCTTAATGTAAGGTCATTATTATTGTTTGAAAGCACAATCTGAAGACAAACACGTGCCCTAACAGTGGATGGTCACGTCAAAAGGTGTGACGTTGGTAGATTGCAGAAAGTATAGAAAGGGATCTTACTATAAACAGATCTCCTTGTGTGGTGATCAAACAACCATTTCCTTTGAAATATTCTTGAGAGAACTTATAAAATCCGTCCTTGATGTACACGAAGAGATCTACACACAAATTGAATGAAACCAATGAAAATAATGTGTTGATATTTGAGCTGCTAATGCAGGACTGAAAAACTAAACTTGCAGATCTACCAATGTAAAGTCGAAGTGAGCAAGGAATCCCCGGAAAATTGTGAACATGAGGATTATCAAGGTAAATGATTAGAAATAGACCCAATCCAAACATCAATGGAAGATAAAACATATGGATTTGATGATGAATACAAATGTTGACTTCACGTGTCGAGTCACATCAACGTAAAATGAAGAAAGAAAGCTCAAAATATGCTAATTTGTTTTATTGATTCTCATTCCCAGGGGTGAAACAAGATGTTGCTGCCCACAATTTCTTCTAATTCTCCATATCCGCTCTGATACCAGATAAAGAGGTACGAGCAGATTCAAATAGAAATTAAACACAATAATCTCTGTATGACATAAAACATTGAGTTTTAGTGACACATAATGACAATATACCGGTAATATTAACCCCATATAGATGAACTACATCACTCAAAATATGACTAAAAAGAAAAAAATTAACAAGCCAATATGTATAAACTATACTTACTATTGACTCAAAAATTTAACAAGATAGTTGAACAAATTGAATGAAGAGAATCTCGGGGAAATGCGTCTCCAGATAGATAAGTTGCCTACCAATGCAAACACCATCGTGGACACCAGCTGAGAGATTTTGAACAAATCCGCGTAGAATAATAGCAAACTGGCAGGATACCATTTTCACTTCATCATATTATTCGATCAATGGTAAATAACAAAATATATAGCCAAGATACGTGAGGATAGAGTCGTTTTACACATCGGTCTACAGAAAACTGAGGGCAATATGATATTTGGTTTGGATGCTTCGCAGTAAATGCTAGATCGGTGACAACACGTATCAATATGAGCACAATTTTTGTGATAGATTCGCTGATGATGTCGCAAATGATATGTCCAAACACTCTATAGGCATAAAAATATTTACCAGTTTAATAGATGTATCAGTCTGCAGATCCCAGGGACGTTGAAACGAGACACACCGAGTCTTTTTTCAAGATGATCGTGTATGTCTTTAAGGCGTTCCACCTTTTTTCAGGAGAATGAGGATCTAATTGATCCTTTCTAACAGATGTATATCTGAATGCAAGCTTCACGTATTATGTCATTTCCAGAGATTACAATGGAAGCATTTACAGAGCTTGCTATAATACACTACAACAAATAAGTATTTTTTATCACAATTATTTCACAATTCCATATAATTGTAGAATATTTGTGGCATCTCTATGATAATTTAGTTATTGGTTATTAATTATTGTGGATTTTCCATAGTAAATTTATATTGTTAATATTTTGTAGAAAACCCACATTGCCAAACCTTCATTATGGAAATTCCACATTTTAAATATAATTCTATTATATTTTTAAATATTACCCACCACACTTGTACTTGTGACATATTTTATAAAGATTTATATAAATTATAATATTGTAGAAACACCACATTAAATAATTTATATTTTATATTTTATACTTAAAAAGATAATTATTGTAGAAACGACGCATTGAATAGTGTAGAGTTTTATCAATTTTTAAATATTTAAAATGACTAACATAAATTGTTGAAATGCCACATTATATCACTACAACACATAAGCCATTCTTTCCACAATTATTCCACAAAGTTTCTACAATTTGAAAATCATGGCATTACTATGTAATTTTATTTACACATACATCGGAGAAAGCATATATTGGGTTGACAATTACGAGTAAGCATACAACCATACTAGCGGTAACCTTCATCTTAGTGGTAATTTGGAGAGAAGTCACATATATAATATTTTATTAATAAAAATTCTAAAAAATTAAAAAGAAAGAACTAAAATTTATTATAAATTTTTTTATAGCATTTCATTTATGAAATATTTTAAAAAGTCTTATATAAAGTTATATTAAAATCTAATATTAAATATTTAAAAAAATTGCATCATCAATTTTCAATATGTTTTACATACTCTAGAAAAAATTATAAAAAAATAAAATAAAAAATAAAAATATTTCAAAAATCATTTATTATTGCACATACTAAGAATATTTATATACATTTATATTTATAACATATTTCTCATTAATTATATAGTTATATATTATCTTCTAAACATAACAAATTGTTTTCCAAATAATAAGTATATAATAAATAAATCTAACCATCTATTATTGTTTCTATAATACGTATTATTATAAATATGTTTCGATAAAATTTATTAATTATTTTATAAATAATAAATGTCACTATCAATTAGTTACAAAATTTCATGGCGATGAATGATAGTCAATGTGCATGTTATAAATATACTTTTGCCACATCACATGGAAAATTGGGCATGTGAGACACTTGGCACATGCATTGTATCTACACTTTGGCATGATAAGATCGATTGCATGATCCTCTCTTCTCATTTTTAGCATGAGCATGATAAGATCAATTTCATGGACATATCATGTGTGAAATGGTTCTCTATATTTGTCTTTCAGAGCGCAACTGGTGTCTAGAGTAGGGTGGATTACATGGGAAATAGACCCACACACCGTGGGAATGGTTGACACCCACGCACTCATTGCCTTTCACCAACCCAACGACTTCATATTTTATGGAACCTACCATGACTTCTATACCGTCTCTCATGCTCTCCGTCATCTTTCATGCTCTCTACTTTTAGTATATTGGTCAACAATTTGGCCTCTAAACTCTGCCACGGTTTTATCAGCATACAATGTTAAAGTGTCATAGGTATGTTAAATTAAGTGTCGCAGGTACATGGCTATGTTGATGAAATCAATTCCGGAATACATGTATTCAACACTTCCCATTTGAACAACCTTGGATCCATTGATTTTCTTGTGCCTAGTGGAAGTAAATTACTCAAGGAAGAAAGTTTTAGAGATTAAAAAATGAAACGCTTCATCTCAATCTTGTAAAATTGCCTCTATTTTGACATCCAACACAATAGGAATGTGCCTTCCTATTATGGGGAGAACCATCAATGCTTTCAGCCCTGATAAAGATTTCTTTTTTATCATTAAATCATTTGTTGCAGGAGTTATTATTGCAACTAGTTCTTTTTATATGTTGCCCGATGCCTTTGATTCTGTGGGAAATAAATGTTTGAAGGAAGCTTGACTAAGTTCACTTCTTCTAGTTTATAGCTATGTGGGAGGCAGTTAGCAATCTCATTTTAGATTCCGTGGCCATTTATATTGCCAACATGCTCACATTTGGAAATAACAACCATTAAAGATGGTTTTTGAAGTAGAATTAATCTCACAATTTGGCAACATTATGGTGAGTTGGAACATCAGAGCCACTCGAGTAATCTTCATACGCATGGTTACAATAATACCTCTACTCAAGACTCGGCTTCATCTTTGTTATGCAACCATGTTGTTTCTATGGTAACCTAAATGTTTCAAAAAAATCCAAATCAATCACTATGTATTTCGATCTGTGTTTTAGATAGTTTTATTTTTGGAACAAGTGTTAGTGCTTGGGATAGTTGCCCATTCTCTAATAATTATAATTTCATTAGGGGAATCTTTGATTGATTTGTCTCCATGTGAAATCTAGCATTGCAATTCACATTATTTTACCAAATGGAAGCCTTATATTAGCAAATCATAGGAAGCTCCTTTCTACGAAGAGTTAACTTTTGAGAAATAAAAAAATCGCAAAGTGTGAAGAAGTTACAATATTTAAGTGAGGTGGTGGTATTTGATCTAGAATAGTGTGAGTGGATTTGAGGTGAATGGTTACTCAAGAAATTGTAAAAATGTGTATAATTTATACAATAAATAGAGAATATGCTCCATGCATATTTTTATTTTTATGTTTTTGTTACTATAATTATTATATTACTTTGTAGATTAGTTTGATTTCGAATTAAAAATATGTCTATAATTAAAGAAGATAGTTACATTTATTTTTAATAGTGAAATAATTATATTTTTATATAATGTTAATAATGAAACTGACATATTTTCCAATATATACACTAATGCAAATATAATTTAATTTCTACAAAATTGTGTATATATGCATATGTATGTATGTTTTGTATTGTAAATGTTGATGATTATATTAAGAATTATTTAAAGGAATGTGAAATTAGATGTTGATAGTAACAATTCTATATATTTTTTAAAGATTATTCCACAATTAATTATTATGGCAATTAAATTGTAGTTTCCACCTACATGTTTAATGTGGTAAAGATAATTGTAGAAAACATTGTTGAAATTTCTATGAAATATAATATTGATAAGTGACACAAAATTATAAAATCATGGAAACCATACAAAAATAATATAAATAGATAATTTATATTTTTTGTGATATTGTGGAATATAAAGAAAACAAAATTGTGTGAATATTATAAATATGAAAAAATTGTTGACAATATACAATAAAAATATTGTAGATGAGCTATAAATTTTATAAATTGTGGCCTATCTATGGTATAATAAATTGCGAAAATACTACAACAATATGTCAAAATGTGAATGCACTACAATTTTAATGCCACAGCTTATTTTTAAAAATACCTTATAACCACAGTAATATTGTTGCAAATTTATGGTAAAAGGTTTAATTTGTTGTAGTGATAGTTTCACCATGCACAGGGACAAATGCAGCTATCCCTCATTATCCTTAGAATTCCATTGCAAAGAATTAGATGTTGCTCTAATACCAAATCTTGGTATAGTGGAAGATCAAACACAAAAAATACTTGATTAATTTTCATGCGGAGCAGGTTACACATATATAGGAAATACAACAACTATAATTAGGGAGGTTGGTTTAACAACTCCTCCAACTCCCTCAACCTATTTATGTGTGTGGTTATAACAACCACTATTCACGTAAATCATGTATAACTTATTATACAAAAACCCTCATTAATTTAATGGAGCACTAACAATACAATTTCCTAACAGATTTTGTCCAGATTGTTCAAATTGTTTTGATATACAATTAGTTTGTCAATTGATTATAAGTCAAAATCACTTCTGGGCATGATGTCCTTTTCAACCAGATCTTTGAATAATTTTAAGATGCCATTTGCAGACAACATAGTCAAATATTTATCTAGGAAATTATGGGTTATTTTGGAAAATTCATCACCAATATCATTGGTGGCAACGATTTCCTTTTCCATAGCCTTCTAAAATGTCTCTCTGGCCTATTATAAAATCTTGACTCGAAATTCAATGGATTTGTAAACCTCAAAATACTTCCCCTTTTCTCTGGTTATTCCTTTTTGAAGAAGGGTATTAACATCAATATTTCTAAGCTCATTTAGGGCTTCTAGAGAAAGCTCCCAATTGTAGCATTCCTCATCGAGCTCTTCACTCATTTTCTAAACTGCCAATTTTTCTCTTTCAATATCATTGTGAACCTTGACACCATATTTGATGAGCTTATTTCCATGGAAAAGAAGTATATCAATCCAACCATCCACTTCCTGACTCTTTTTTCCAATATTCTCTACCTCTGATATGTATGATGTATATAAAATGACTGGAGATAGAGAGGATATTGGAGTTAATATAGAGATTTTGAGGAGGATGGTTTTCGATGATGCCACCACCTTTTCCTTTAGTTCATATTTGGTTTCCTTAGTTTCTTTGAGTTTATTGAATAAGTTTTCCATGATCACTTGAAGATCTTGTTGTGCCCATTTTGTAGTGACTTTACCCAGTGATACTTTTGTTATTTAATAGTTAGAAGCATTGATGTCTTCCTTACTTTTTTCCACAATGAGAAAGATGATCTAAAAAAACATTTCCCATGATGAATTAATGGTGATGTGAGAGTTTGTCTTGGGATTATTGGATGCACAAAAAGCGGCAGGAGTCAGCGTGTTGAAATTGAAGTATTTAGGAGGGATAACCTTCTTTCTCTTCTTGGGGGTTCGGCTTCTTAGACAAGATAAAACTAAAGAGGAAGGTGTTTTTTGTGAAGGAGTTATGATCATGAGTGTAGTACCATGAGGATTAGAAAATGTAGACACCAAGGGGGAAGGAGTAGAGAATATAGCCATGGTGATAGTTGAAGAGGGAGGGGGAGAATACGCCAAGGAGGAAAAGAAATTATATGGTGAAGGAAATTAGGTTATTTGAGGAGAACCCAAGGTTGTAATTACTCCTAATGAAAGATGATCTAAAGGTAAAAATTAGGTGTTAACATTCCCAAGATATCCCTAAACATATTTCTTATGTAAGTATAGGTTTCGATATTTTTGGCACCTATTAGAACGTGAAAAATGGATGTTGTACGCTCTAGATGTAGTCCGCATAAGAACAAGACATTTGCGAGACATAGCTGGAACACATGAAATGATGAAATGATTAGGCATGGGTGCAGTGGAAAATGGGTCTTTAAAATCACAAGTAAAAAATATGGGGGATTGTCAAAACGCCAGTCTTCGTTACTTGAGCGTGCAAAAATTTGGTCAACTATGGGGCCCACTTATATTTCAGAAGGGGACCTAGCCACCAGAGTAATTCTATTGAATTGGAAAACTCGTCGAGTTGAGGACAATCTATGCACCAAGCTAAGGATAAGCTATACACCAAGTTACCAACAATCTAGGAGGTGAGTTGGATACCGAGCTCATGTCAAGGATGATTTGGAGCCTTATTCTTGTGTGGGAGCTCAGAGACGTGATTGATAAGCTGAGGGACATAATGCATCAAGGGAGAAGCAGTACACTCATACATAATATATAATTCATAGTACGCTAGTTGTATCACCAAGTTAGTTGATTGGAGGCTACAAAGGAGGATAATAATCATTTTTGAGCTCATTGACGACACTAGGTCTTATCTTAGCTCTATGTAGAGGTTAGAGGCCATGTAACAGAGTGGAAGATGATTGTCATTGTCACTAGACATCAGATCTAATGTTAGATTTGACTAGAGGCTGGAAGCTATGAAACATAGTGGAAGATGATCGTGGACAATATCAAACTTAGCTCTGCATAGAGGTTATCTTTCCATGGAATAGAGTGGAAGTCAACATCAGACAATGTCTAAATTAGCACTATGTAAGGGTTATTTTACCGTGCAACGGAGTGAAGGTCATCAAGAGGTGTCAAACCATGGAGATGTGTTAGAGCACTGGGCTTCCAAGACCAATTTGGGTTTATTGGACCGATTGGAACACCAGGTTCAGTTTAACATTCATTGTAGTATAGTGAGTTTATTTGTACTTTACGATCAGATTTTTTTATAATGGATTGGTTAAGCTATTAGAAAACCTGAAGACTTAGGCACTCTTCCTAACTCCATTATCAACTTTGTGCAGTGTTGATTATTTTTCTTACATTGCATTTACTTACAGTTGATTTATTTTGGTAAAAGAATAATTGCTTATAAGGATCTGTAGGTCAAGAAATGTTTTTCCTAGTTTATGGATCATGTTTAGTATTGAGAAGGTTATCTTTCTTGCAAACTTGCTAATCTCTGAGAAATTTTAGTATCAGAGTAAGAGTTTCACCTATAAGCTTGCCATTTTCGAAGCAAGTTTGATATCAAGAACTGGATTTTCACCTGCACTAACAATGATATGGACTTTTACTAGTTCATACTATGGCCCATTATACTCACTCTACTAGGTACTATGTTGCACATGATGAATATATATTGATGAGATCAAAAATGTTAGATTGTTGAAATAAGATAGAGCATGGAACTCCTCTAGTTTGTGTTACAAGAAGAATGTCATCACCAAGGGACCTAAGAAGAATGGGATGGTCCTCAGGTATGTGCACATTGCTCTATGGTTGGGAATGATAAGGAACAATGTTAGTATTTTTTCCCAGACCGAGCACCAAGGTGGTTCCAAAGTTGAATGGTGGAATGTAAAAATGAAACAACAAATACTAGTAACAATCAACCTACTGTAGCTACAACTCAACAAACACACCATTTCCCATAGAAGGATTATCAATTAAGGAAAATTATACATCTCGTGACATTAGAGAAGCAATAGTTGTAAGATAGGTTTGAAACTTAGGAATAATTTCTTGGAGTGATCACAAAGTTACAACATGAACTACAAGCTAAGGAAGATCTCCTAGAAATATTGTAGGATGGTGAAGAGCGAGTGAAGAAAGATACGCCCACCAAAAATAATGTAAGTGATTCAATGAATTTTCCTTCCTATAAAGCTTTAAATCCTACTTTTGGTGAATTTAAAATGTACACTAGAGTTATAGGATCAAATTTTATTTTTAAAATGGGATATACAGGAAAAGGCCTTGGTATGAATAGCTAAGGTGTCACTAACCATATCCAGGTGGAGGAAAGACCTATATATGTGGGTCTAGGATACATTAGTGGTAAAAATGAGGTAAGAGAAAGCTCAAAGACATCATCGAACATAGAGCCCAAGCCACCAGTCCTCCCAAAGAAGCGTATAACAGGGAACATACTAGACTCTCAGAAGAATGATGAGAGTAAAGGAACATTTTACATCACTAAGAGGTATGATCGTGTCTTCTTTGACTACAAAAAGGAGCCCATAATAACCCTAGAGCTATTGTGGACATATCCATGTGCATACTGTGGATCTAATAGCCATTGTGTGATTTGGTGTGGAAAGAAAAATAAACACGCTAAAAGGGTTAAGGCTAATGAAGACAAGGTTAAATCTACCTTGTCTTAAGAAGAAGACACATGACTAGAGCCAATAAACAACTAAATATTTCACAAAAAAGTTTTTCATGCCTAGTGTTTGCTCACAACATTCGTAATCAAAGTTCTATATGGATTCCTCATGAAGACTAGATAGAGATATCTATATCGATTTGTCATCGAGAATGGCACAACAGAAGGCACAGATCCCAAGTGCCATAGGTTCCAGGGATCGAACCGATTGTCTAAATAGAGAAGTAGAAGTTTGAAGACCATTGCGTCAGCTGCAAAAATATCTTCATAGAAAACACAAAGTTCTAGATCTAGAAGCGGAGGAAAAAAACCCTTTTGGGACAAAAATCCTCCTTAGTGGTGCAATCTGATTCAAAGGTCAAAATTATGTGTCAACATTCCTAAGATCTCCCTAGACCTATTCCTTATGAAAGTTCAAGCTGCGATATTTTTGGCACCTATTGGAATGCGTAAAACAAATGTCGTACACTCCAGATGTAGTTCACATAGGAATATGACGTTTATAGGATGCATCTAGAACATAGGAAATGATGCAGTGATGTGGCATGGGTGTAGTGGCAAATGAGTTGTTAGCATCATAGACTAAAATATATGGGGGATGTCAAAATGCCGGTCTTCGTCACTCAAGAATATAAAAATTTGGTCAAGTTTGGGGCCAACTTTTATTTTGGAAGGGGACAAGGCCTCCAGAGTGATTTCACTCAATTAGAAAACTTGTTTATTTGAGGAATAGATATGCACCAAGTTATCAATGAGCTAGGAGTTGAGTTGGATACCTAGCCAATGTCAAGTAGCTTGGTGAACTCAAGAGTGAGCTAACCGACGCTCACAAAAACTAGGTGAATAAAATGTAATAAATTGGCCTAAACCACAGAAAAAATAGTTGGTTACAGGACTATTAAAACTTTCCCACAATGTATTCATGGAAAATGTGGGATTAAATCCGTGCTTCATGCAATAAATCCATATTCTCGGTGGATTCGAATAACGTGAAGGTGACCAATTCGGCAGTAGTTTGGGGCGCTAATGAACATACGTGGTTGTAGGGTAGTGGATGCGAGGTCAACGTGGCATGACGGGGATAAGGGAAAACTTGTGACAAGTTACAAGTAAGCATGCCAAGGTCGACGCATCAAATGACGTGACCAAAAAGGTACGCTGGGGAGTCAAACTCCTAACTTCCCCCTCCCCAATATACTCCCAGGTGCTTGTGTCACTTTAGATAGTCCAAATCTGCCCTCTGCAGGGCCTTTGAGTGTTCGTCTACACTTCCAAGTTCCGCCATATTTGTGACAACTTTGCAGCAGTCTCTTGTTATCAACTAAGTCATTTCCTTACTCCCCTCTTGCATTCTATGGTTTTATTTTGATTAGATCAAATCATGCAATTACTTTACATCACTTTAACATATTAGTTTTCTATTGTTTATTACTATTTAGCCTTTTTATTTACAAGAGTTTTAGTCCTCCTGTTTAGATTAACATTAATACCCTAAATTCCCCATTTAGGTCCCATTAAGGCTTTATTTTTGTTAATCATTTTGCTGAATAATATGTCATGGTGATGCATATTTTACGCATTCATGGTTATTTAGACGACCAACCACATACCCTTGCTTATCACGTCTCCTATACTGTCTCATATAATTTTTATACCTATGTTGCCGATTCTCTAGAAGACCTTCCCTCACTTTTACCCTCTTGTGCTAACACCCATTCAACTTCTCCTACCATCCGCTCTTCCTCCTCTAAGATAGTTGCTGAATTTCACTTACACACTACTTCTCCTAATGCACCCATATGAGAGGCTATACACGTGCTACAAGTTTAGTGTCAGTCCATGGAAGCCACAATTACATCCCTTCATGCTACGATTACGTAATTTCAACATGCTCCTACTCCTACAACTCCTACTCCACCCACCTCCCCTAATGGTCGCCTTAATGATCCACCAATTACACAATTATATTCACCCATTATCCTTCCCTCTAATGCTACACCGCAACACATTCTGGGTCACCTTTTTCACCACCAACTTCTTATGTTATCGTCTACTCACTCTTTTCTTCACTCGTAGTTAATCCACATTTGGGATTGACCATTTTTCCATTATCACCGCCTTCCGAGACATCATACAGATTATTTCCACACACTCACCCATGTTATCAGATATGTCCAACAATTAGGCCTCCTCTCATTTAGCACCCCACCTCCTCCTATCCTATGTACACCCCCTCGGGCTCACCCAATTTATGTGCGTCAAATTTGTCCTATCCGTAGACCCTCTCACCACCAATATATAGTATCATCTTCCCAATCACCCCCTCCGAGTGTCACACGATAGTATTATTCACTTTTCCATCCTTTGTGCATATATAAATCTCACTAACTAGCACCGGCCATCTCTACAATATCCCCATTAGTAGATCGCAGCCCTCCATTGCATCATCTCAAGATTCAGTAGCAGGACCTTCCTCTTTTGGCCTTATCAGTTGATTTATCCTTTCAACACCCTTGTGGGGGCATAACACATTACATCCCGCCCCCTCTCTATCCTCTCATACTTTCATAGCCTTACATTACATATTTTCTCTACATATTCATCCTTTCCATAGGCATCCTATCTCATGCGTCATAGCACCCTCGTTACCCGATGATGCACCACAGTAATTTGTTCGGCCATTAGACTGTTGAGGATAACTATTACACTGAACTCCACACATTGCACTACTAGACCCATACATATACATCCTCCATCATCCTATACATACCTCATCTACTCATCATTTCTACCTCATCTATCTCATACATGCTACACTAGTCATCATCATATATGAGTCTAGTTTTCTATGTCATCCATACATCCTATACATTCTACATGCTACACTAGATTTCCTTATACTTGGGTCTAGTTTTATCTATCATCATTACACATTATATTCCTATCTACAAACTTATTGCATTACACCTTCCCTACCCACATTGCATTCATACACCCTACCTATCCTACACCCTACACTAGATTTCCTTATACTTGGGTCTAGTTTCATCTCTCATCAGTACACATTCTATTTCTACCTACCCACACACTACATTACATTGCCTACACCACATATTCACCTACCTTGGTCATATACACTCCATTGTCTTCTACGCACTACACTCACCACCCTATGACGCACTCTAGTTCCTTGGTCCATACTCGACTACCGAGGGTTTACCAATCAAATGGACCTTACCTATATGTGACATGTCATAACACATTTCATCAAACTCGTGACCAATGCTCTAGGATATATCGTCACCCATACTCATCATCATATCATGTAGTGGTATACACCTTAGGTTAAATCACCACTCCTTTCCCCATTCTACATTATCCTCTTACATATGATCATCACCTATTCTATCATCCTCTTCTAAGCCACTCTACCACATTATCATTTCTCCTACTCATCCATTAGTGGTATGCGTTTTAGGCTAAATCACCACCTTCACCTTATTTATCACATAGTGGTCTATGCTTAGTGATACAATTACCACCTTCCGTTATCCACCACCTACTTATCTACGCTTCTTACGCCCTCATCACCCATCTCATAGTGACATACACTATAGGCTAAATCGTCACCTTTCATTCTTTCATCATGTAGTGATATACACTTAGGGATAAATTATCAATCCTCTCTTTAACCAAGTCATGGTATACACTTAGGCTATAGGGTCCACGCACATATTTTCATATGCCATATTCGATCATTCAAGTTATAGTGATATACGCTTAGGGCTAAATCATCACTCACCCATTCAACAAGTTGTGGTATATGCTTAGGCTAAAGGGTCCATGCAGATCATTCCATATATCACATTCCCACACACTCCTTCTATAGTTATATATGCTTAGGGCTAAAACATCACTCCTTCGATAAACAAATTTGTGATATACTCTTTGGCTATAGTGTTCATGTACATCTCTCCACATATCACATTTCATCATCACTACACATACACACTCATCACAGTGCGCTAGACACAAATAACACTACTTGACAATTTCCCAATGACGAACTCTCATTTACGGTCAATTCTTGACTACTGAGGGGGAAAACAATATGAAACTTGTTGCATA
This sequence comes from Taxus wallichiana var. yunnanensis, assembly GCA_018340775.1. NCBI lineage: Eukaryota > Viridiplantae > Streptophyta > Pinopsida > Cupressales > Taxaceae > Taxus > Taxus wallichiana. Next base: position 763,348,372 of record CM031235.1, on the reverse strand, counting down.
AACTTCCATACACTTGGGGCAACATTTCTCCTATCATTCAATATTGCATTCCATTCCATCCATCCATAGCATACTACATTGTCTTGGTAGCATTTAATTTTTCATACTAGTGTTTTGCATGTTCTCTTTGCTACACATGCTAGCTTGCTTTCCTATATGTCATTGTCATACACACATGCAAATTCACACCTTTGTTTAGTGTGATCATAGATACATGAAATTTAAATGTGATATGGATGCTCTCCTTCTACCCTTACTATATTGGTCACTGGGGTCATCCACATTCATCTCATACATGTGCTATTGTTTCATTTTATACTTAGCATCTTATACTACTTTCTTATACACGCTTTGACATATTGGTTGTCAATCTAACATGCTAATGGGTGTTCTCTTGGGGCTGCATTCTCCTTCCAGGGTCATTGCATGCACCCCCAAAGAAGGGGGGAATTATTGAGGTTCTACTAACACAACATATCTACACCAATTCACACAAAATGAGTGAGTTCAAAACATGCTACAAACTCCATATGTAATGGCCTTAATAGGACATTTTATCCTTCGACAATTTTGTGGAGTGGTCATAGGCTCAGGGGTTATAGTGGATGGCCTCTCTACACTTCTCTATCTAGTGGTGTAGGATCACCAAAAAAAATAGCACAATATAAATATCTCTTAAAAAAATTTCAGCAGAAGTGGTTAGAGTTGGAGGACACCGAGCATTTCCTCCCTACACTTCTTCAGCTAGGGTGGCGTGAGATTTCCCAAAAAAATCATGACATCACATGATATCCTTCTACACCTTTTTCTCAACATGGATCAGGTGCACATGTTCCATTTTTCCATTTAAACTTTCTACTCTAGCATACTTTACATTTGTGTACTTTACACAACATTTTTACATACATACATATTTGACTACTTGATCATTTTATCCTTGCAGGTCCGCCGTATGACAAACAAGTAGTCGAATTGGGGGAAACAAAAACAAACAACAACAACGACATTGATAATGAAAAATTACTACAATGGTACTTGTCATACTAACCATTCAAGTACACCACATACATGCAACAACTACCCACGCGTTTCACCCTAGGTTCACTCTCATCACTTTTTACGCATGTTTCATCTTTAGAATCCACACTCCTGTACATATTTATTTTTCTCATTCCACGCTTTTAGTCCATCGGTGTGTTTTCTTCTACACTTTGCACAGACATCAGGTACATTTTTCTATCTAATTCATGTTACTGAGCTATTCACTCACCAACATAAAGTGGGGGAAAATGTAGACACAAATATTACACATTAAATAATTTTGGCCCAGTCTTATACTACTATATAGAAGGTTCTCAAGTGTACAAAGTACCAATCAAACCCACCTTTTTGCCATCTTTTTTTCTATGTTTTACTTCATCTTTCCCGCGTATGTCCCTATACTTATCACCCCATTTTATAACTTCCCTGAGATTCTAGCCCTAATTCCGAGTGCACCACCCTGTACTAGGGCACCCCGGTCCCACTCCTTTTTGGGTCCCTTGATCTATGATTAGCCTCTTTCACTCCTTTTTGGGTCACTTCTAGTTGTTGGTCATCTTTATCTTTTCCTCAGTTAGCATTTTCAGGATTAATTGTGAAATTAAACTTGAGAGCTCTATAAATATAAAGCTTATAAGACCATAATAAGGGTCCTAGGTCATTGCATCATATCACTACTATCACTCCATCTAGGGATGCATCCATTGCACCATCTTGCATCCACATAGCACCATATATTAAAGCTAGGAAAGTTTACATCACACATATTCTTAAAGGAGGAGGGATTCCATTCATTCTATTCTACGATCTACATCTTCTATAGCTACCATATCTCGCTATTTCACAAAGTGCAATTGACACAAGAGCATCTAGGGCATGACATACACGTACTCACTAGAAATACATTAGGTTCCATAATGTAGTGGAATAATCAATGATAAATCCACTGATTTGGTAGTCGAGGTCAGTCTTAACCCCTTCTTCTTCTTCATGTGCAACATGTCATCTAGTTCATCCAACAAATCTAGTGTGACAAACATAGAGTATTCAACGACACTTAGTGACCATGAAAAATAAGGGTTATGAACATTTATACTATTTCGGGCACCCAAATTGTAAAACCAGAGGTCCTGGGCATCCCCCAAGACACCCCCAGCACTTGTGTCACTTTATATAGTCCAAATCTTCCCTCTGCATGGCCTCTGAGTGTTGATCTACACCGCCAAGTTCTAGTTCCAAATCTGCAACAACCTACGATAGTCTCATGTTATCATCTGAGTCATTTCCTTACTCTCCTCTTGCATTCTAGGGTTTTATTTCCATTAGATCAAATCATGAAATTACTTTACATCACTTTAACATAGTAGTTTTTTGTTGTTTATTACTGTTTAACATCTTTATTTACAAGTGTTTTAGTCCTCCTATTTAGATTAACATTAATACCCTAAATACCCTATTTAGGTACCATTAAGGCTTAATTTTTTAATCACATACCATGAAATAGAGTGGAATTCAACATCAGAGACTATCTGAATTAGCACCATGTAGGGTTTATTTTTCTATGACACGGAGTGGAGGTCATCAGGAGGTGTCAAACTAGGGAGTTGTGCCAGAGAACTGAGATTTAAAGACCAGTATGGATTTATTGGACTAATTAGCACACCAAGTTCAATTGAACATTCATTGTAGTATTGTGAGTTTATTTTTACTTTAAGATAAAGTTTTTATAATGGATTGGTTCAACTATTAGCTAACTCAGAGATGTAGGCATTTCTCTAAAATCCATTATCAATTCAAAGTGTACTATCGGTTCTTTTTATCAAATTTTATTTACTTAAAGTTGATTTATTTTTGAGTTATTTTAAAAGAATAATTTCCTATAAGGACCCGTAGGTCAAGACATTTGTTTGGCCGGTTTACGGATCAAAAGAGGAGAAAGGTATAAAAATACCTATACCATGAGTGACACAAGAGGAAATGAGGGTGGAGGGGAATAAATAGGAGGGGAATATGTGATGACAGAAGAGTTCTGGAATTATGAATAGGGTGGAGGAGAATAAGTGATCGGATGTGAAACATGTGGGTCTAAGGTCATAAGAGGGACTACACGAGTCATGAGGAGGGAGGAAACTGGAAGAGATTACACATCCATGGTGTTGGTTGATGTTCCTTTTCCTCCTTGAGAAGAATGGGAATCAACATTGAAAATGGTGGTGGATGGAGTGGAAGAAGGGGGAGGATATTTTACTCCACTACTAAAAACCTACACTTCAACTATTTTTCAAGTACTCAACCTTTATCCTTGGGTTCTGGGAGGGACCCAATTATGACATAGTGGTTGCTTTTAATTTTGGGAAATTGGTTCCTTTTGATAAATATTGATAGAAAAGATCCAATGATTGGTTTGAATGAAAATTTGAGCAGCTCAATGCTTGATAGATGTGACCTCTTTGATTGACCAATCATTTGGGGAAAAACCCAAACATTCCACCTTGTTAGGATGAGAAAGTTGCTAAGTTCAAGCCACACATTGAGGTATAAGACAACATACATGAGGGAGAGTGTGAACCATGAAGAAGTGTCAAAGAGCCAGGAAGATACATGTGGAAGTATGCTCAAGGAAAAGAAAAATATGCAAGTATAGGATAATGCACGAAGGTGCACACAAGGAGTGGAAAGAAAATAATGTGTAAAGGCCTGCACAAAAAGACATCAAAAGAGTTGGATGGAATTCATAATGGCCTAAAAATAGAGAAAAAAAAGATGGCTTGGTTGGCACTAAAATTCCAAAAATAGATTTAGTGAGGATAAGGAACCGACAGAGGTTAAAACATATGCAAGATAGATAAGGATGGTGCATGAAAAAATCTAATTATAGGATGTAGACATGGATAAGAGAAAAATATTTATAGTATGAAGGGATCAAACCGCCTACGGATAATCATGGATTGGGAGTTAAAACAAGAGTTTAATAGAATGTAGGTTATATTAAGGAGTTTCTATTGTTAGAATTAAATCATAGAGTTGTGAAGGACAAGTTACCACCCTATATATATGTTTCATTCCTTTGTAAATAATAGTAGACGATAACGTAAGTAAATAGTGTGTGAAGGTATGAGTCATGCATATCTTACGATGAACACATGGGTTATAATCAACTTATGAGTATGTATTGTGCAAGGAGACAGTAATAGAATTGATTGTATGCTTGTAATGTATGAATTGTTATGGATTACAAAGGTTAGTAGAGATGAAAATGGTATAATTGGACTTTAGATTCTATGTTAACTATCTATGTTAATGAATGAATGATTAGATATTTTGTTGCACATTTTATTTGTTATAATGTATTGTTTGGATTATATATCCTCTACCTTATGTTATGAATGGTTAAGTACATAACCCGCATATTGATAAGTCAGAAAAAGAAGGGAATTGGTAGGTTACGCGCTCTTTAGGTGAGTACTTGGGAATTTGTTTGAGTGAAATTCCAACACACCCCAAATAAGTGAGTTTTACCTGATAGACTCCAAAATTTTGGTTCTATTGTCGAGACCTTATTTGATTTTGACCTTTAAGGTGGTTCCACATGGCATTCTAATTGTCTTAGGAGAATATTGAGTGTTGGGTGCATGATGGATAAGATGAGTTCACACAGAGGTATAGTATTGGTAGTAATTTTGATCCATGGAAAAGGGTAGAGGACAAATTATACGATACATTATTCAATTTCTTCCCAGTAGATTTATATGATTGGTTAGCAACTTACATATAAAATTGAGGGAGCCGTTTGGGAAAGAAACAAGTTTGGGACCAAGACAAGTACCAAACACTTTCTGATTTAGATGATCCATGGACCCGAGCTGTAGATAATTGGTGGGAAGGAGTGTTTCATAACTATACCTTGGAGTACATAATTTTAACATATTTTTAATGAGAGGAAGTAGAGTTCCAATTCTTGCGTGAGCTAAGAGGATCATATTTATTCATGCTACCTTTAGCCACAAAGATCTTGATGATTGAGATGGGAATAGAAAATTTACCCATGGCTAGCTAAATGATTATCATGCACATGGGAAAGGAAGGGGAACAAGAATGATTGTGCTAGGAAAAATGGAATATATAAATAGAGAAGAGAGACTACATATATATAATGATACATGAAAAAAGGGTAGTTGAAGAGGCGCTGAGATAGATAGGAGTGGAGATGAGAAGAGATGATGAGAACCCTATGAGAGGTGAGGGATTGTAAGACCATTTACCTATGATATTTAGAAAGTGCAGCAGAAGGAACCCCTCGAAGTTGGATGACATTGAGTATGAGGATGTATTAAGAGCGATTGGCATGCATATGACCCACCTAGATCCTTATCCCTTGTGTTTGGTATTTGGAAATTTGAAGTTCACATAGAAGATAATCATAGTGATGATGGAAATGAAATTAATAGGGGATCTCCATGATGAGAAGGAGATATAGGTAGGTACATGTTAGTATCAATGTGAGAAGCACAAAAATTAAGGTTGTACATATGGTCACGCAACAGGGTCCTATAGTTGGATTTGTTTTGGGAGAAATACAATATGCATGACATCGGGATAGAACAATAGTGCCTACCCATTTGAAGTACTCCCATAGGGGGAATAATAAGGTAAATGATTGGGGTGTAGTTTAGCACTACTATAGGGACATAAAACAATACTTCTATAGGTCCTCAAGTCATAGAAAAAGGCTTGGGTGGCTTTGGTACTTTGCAAACAAACAGAGGAAATCCTAATGGAGGTTCAAGATTGGGATCCGAACCTAAACTAGGACAAGGACCTACACAACCAAAAAAATCTCAGTAATCACGAGATATAATATAAGATATAACTCCATCTACCCGAGTATAGGGGCATTTAAGATTTTGTGGATAATGTGAATAAGTGCAAACTATTATGGACGGACAAGGGTATCAAAACTTCATATAGGAGGCAAGTGAGTTTATGACCACATTGCAGGGCCATGTACATAGTTAGTATAGAAAGTGACCCCTATTAGATAGTAGTAGACTATGATGATTTGCGCAATACCTTGTTAGTAGAGTTCCACATCCCACAGTTTGTGCAGTAGAGAATTAGCACTTCAGGACATAAAGAAAGGGTTATCTGAAAATTTAAGATAATATCATACAAGGTTTAAGATTTTATTTTCTAAACTTTCCTATGGCATCCATCAGCCACCATATACAATGTTTTTTAGGAGGATTATTGATTCCATTTTAGAGAACGTTATCACATAAAACATTCACAAAAACGTGTGAGCCTTTAGAGGTTGCATTATGTGCAGAGGCAGTTGGAAGTGCAAACACTAGAGTAAGCTTGTTCCTTGAGGCCCAAATTATAGCCATGTCTACTTAGCTAGATAAGTTATCTTCTAACTCAGCCCATGAAACCCGTAGTGGAATTTGGTGCATGGATTATGATATGGAAGGGCATACAAAGCATAGTTATCTACATAGGAATGTGTACATGCTACTTACAAATTGTGAAATATGCCATAATAATCATGATGTTCGTAACCATCCACTTTTTCAATGCGCCATGTACAAGAATGTTTCCTTGTATTGTAAAATTTATGATGTGGAAACCCATGATAAAACTAATTTTTTGATGATTGACCACATTCATGAAACTTGTGAGATGGGGTTGCACTAGGCCAATGAAAAGAGTAGTTCCCAAGGACGTGAATGAGAAAGTGTGAATATTGTTGGACAAAATAATAGTGCATGCAACAATGGTAATGGGAGATATCAATGACAATATCGTGGTAGAGGTTACAGAGGTAGGTTTATGTGAGGAATATGCTATACATGTGGGTCACTAGACCACTATCAATGTGAGTTGATAGACCACTATCAATGTGAGTGTCCATAGAACCAATCTTTCATGTACTATGGAAAGTGGCAAAATGTAGAAGACTGCCCAGATTTTTATGCCGACATGTTTTAAAACAAAAAGGATAGAGGCACACCAATGATACAAGTTGAGTGCTCTAGGAAAGGATAGTGAAAACCTAAAAATTTGGCTATAGCAGGGTAGAAACATTTATTGGTTATAACTTGCACAAAAGATTCACACGTGTATGAATAAGGGATAAAAAATCCATTCATCAGATGGGATGAGAATGTACAACCAAATAAATAACCGGATGTAGAGAAGAAAAAGATGTTTTCTAGAAACCATGAGATTGATTAGAGAACTATAACAGGGATATATAGTTCTGAAGGAACACACGCGATAAAAAAATTGAGGTACCTAATAAGGATGTGGATGACCTCAAGGAAGTATGTATAATTCTTAGGCAGGAGAACATCATCCCTATGTTAGGAGATTGGTTATGGGAGAAATTTTCATGTGCAAAAATAGAGAGGGAAATAAAAATATTACATGCCAACCTACCACCCCAAGACCATGAAAAGGAATTAAATTTAGATGTAGGTATATATGGCTGGTTGGTAAGCAATATTTTGATTGATATAGGCACAAAAGTCAATATCCTAGCACTAGATGCTTAGAACCGAATGGGAAGACCACCATTGCATCCATATTCAAGTGTGTTGTACATGGCCAATAAGACAAGGGAAATGCCCATTACAGTCTTAAAGGGTGCAAGTATCATGATTCAAGGAGAAAATTTTAGAGGAGACTTCAAAGTACTAGAATTAGATGAAGTGAAAACATTTCCTGCACTACTTGGCTACCCTTGCTTTTATGTAAATAATATAAACTTGTACTTTAACAAGTGGTACATCAGCTTTGAGAATGAGGAAGAATGGGTAGTAATCCTAATGGATGGTACTAAGATTACACCCTACACAAATCCTATCAATGAAGAGGAACTCAATCAAATATACACACAGATAATGCGCGCTCCAGAAAATTTTGAGCCAAAAAAAGGAGTGATTAATTGGGGAGATTCACATTTTTCAGTGATATTACTGACACATCTTATGAAAAATAGGATCAAGAAACTTATGATATAGTGGGTCATGAGTGTCATGGGAGAGTGACACAAATGATCAGGCCATAAATAATCAGGTGGCTAGGAAGAATCGAGCTACCAAGATATATTGGGGAGGAAAAACCTTTGTCCTTCTAACGCATAATGGAAGAACAATTATGGAATGAAGGAAATAGAAGAAATATGTTGGTTTAATCCTTGAAGGGAATGACAATGCACTGGTGGGATGCACATAGAGATAATATGCTTGGATGATGTGAAATAAGAGTTGATTACTTAAAACGGTTTACCAGGAATAACCTTCCTTCTCATAGACCAACCTATTATGGGAAGACATCCCCTCAGGGTCACATGTACAACATTGTGAGAAAAATATGCTAAAAGGTCCTAACACGTTTCCACCGTCACTGTGGGTCCATATGTTTTATTATACATTGCACAGATGTGCACGCGCATGGTATATACATTCAGAGTTGCAACAAGAGACAATGCATTGACATGACTTAACCTTGGGTATTGTGCAAACCTTTGATTATTTTTCTACTAAGCCTCTTATCCATGAATAATTACAGATAACGAAGAACACCACTCTTAGAGACAACATAAAGTTAAAAGAGCTTACAACTTTTTTACAAGGTGATAATCCTCTAAATGAGTGTGCAAATGCTTGCAGCTTGGTGAATGTTGGTAGGAAAATCATGGGGCACACCTGAAAGGATAAGGAAAAAAGGAAGCTCATATACATCATTGATGATGAAGAGATTGATAATTTGAACATTAAACATGTATAAGTTGAGTGCGAGATTTTAGAAATTGCATATGAATAAGAGCACACATACCATGTGCCACTGAAGACAAAAATGAACATTGGGAGTGATGATGCACCAAAGGAGGTGATAATTGGTGACTATTGGTCTGAGCCAGAGGTCACAAAAATAATTTTACTATTGTGTGACTTCGAAGATCTATTCCCAAAGGGATACCACGAGTTGAAGGGAGTTCATCCATCACTAAGCAAGATGAAGACAAAGCTCAAGGATGGTGAAGGACCAATTCATAAGAGGCCTTACCGGATGAATCCTAACTTACACATTAAGGTAAAGGATAAAATTGAAAAAATGCTAAAGGAAGAAATTATTGAGCCCATTGAAGAATCAAAATGGATAATCCCTATGGTCATCAACATCAAGAAATATGGGAGGATAAGAATCTTTGTTGACTATAGAGTTTTAAATGCCTCATGCATCATCTATACTTTTCCCACAACAATCACTAAAGAAACACTCAAGGCTGTTATATGGCACAATATCTATTCTTTCACATATGGATTTTCAAGATACCATCAAGTTAGGACCGCATTGGAAGATCCTAATTAAATGGGGATGATTTTCCTACACAATTATTCCCTTTAAATTAAAAAATGCTCCACTAGTGTTCTCGTGCATTATTGTGAAGAAATTTCAAGACTTCATCCATAAGTTCCTTCAAGTATATTTAGATGATTAGACACTATATGGGCCCATTAAAGATCATTGTGAGTGTTTGAGGCTAATGTTTGAAAGGTGTAGATAACTTAGCATATCCTTGAATATTAAGAAGTATATTTTTGCAAAACCATTTAGTACTTTTATTGGACATAAAATTTGTAAGGAAGGATTGTTGGTGGATCCAAAAAAAGTAGTAGTCATTTTGGGACTCGAAGAACCCACTAATCAGAGTGAAGTGCAATGATTTCTTGGGAATATGGGATATTATATGAAATTTATTAAGGGGTATAAAAATATCGATGCACCATTGAAAGAGTTGTTAAATTCCAACGGAAAATTTTATTGGGGAGCTACGCATAAATTGAAATTTAAAACCGTGTTCAATGAAATATTTTGCAAAGAGCTATGGATATGGGGCAAAACCCCAAAGCTTTGTGCAAAGTCCCTCAATGGACCATTAGATAAGAAATGAGCAAGGAAACCTACTTTGCATGTATTCAAACTTGAAATAAACAAGAAATGTAACAAAATAGCATTTAACCTCTATTCTTTGAAATCTTGAAATAATGAACCTAAGAGGATCTAAGAAATTAGTTTTGTTGTTTTACTCCATGAGGGTGAATGAATCTCACTAAATGGCTACATGGCCAAGTTTATCTATTCCATTACTAACCTAACATGGGTGCAAGATGAAGCTATTTTAATGGTGGATGACCCAAGATCAAATGCCTTATTAGCTTGGCTAATGCAAATGAGCTCTTAAGATTTCTTAGGCTTGTTTTGGCTTTAGCTTATGTAAAGTTGTGTGTAAAGTTGTAGGTTGAATGGGTAGGCTTAGCCTTGTATTTATAGTTTTTGGTTTGGAAGAATTTGGAATTTGGGTGCATGTGGGACTAAAGCTCAAAAGCACTTTTTGTATTAGATTAGGATAAACATGCTTTAGGCTTAGTTAAGCTTGGTTTAGGCTATTTAACTAGGGTTTAGGCTAGTTAAACTTGATTAGCAAGTGATTAGAGACTCATTGAGAGTTGGGAGGGGTCTGGATAACCAATTGTGACTGATAGATAGCCTACGAAGCCAATAGAAGTGGTCTAGAGAGAACTAGGGAGGTTCTGAATGGTTGAAAGGAGGAATGTTTAGATAATAAGAGAGATATTAGTCAAACAAGTTGATTATAGGAGGAATGTGACCAAGAAGGTGTCATGAATGGGCATCCGAGAATGGAGTGAAGAAGGGGAATTAACGAAGTGTCGTTAATTGACTGGATCGGATGAAATGCTAAGTGTAAGCATATTTTAGGTGTCTATAAAAACCTTAAAGGAAAGGATAACCATTGAACCCATCTTATGCTTCCCTTATTGGAATCTACCATTTTGTGTCCATGTCGATGCCTTTGTAACAACCATTAGAGTGGTATTAGCCCATCCATGTGAAGTAAATGTAGATCACCCTATCTATTTTGTGAGTAGGAACTTGAAACCACCCAAGAAAAATTATACAACCATAGAGTGCGAGGTGTTGTCAATGGTGTACGTGCTTCACATGTCTCAACATTATCTACTAGCCACACAATTTATCTTTCAAACTGATCATATTATAATTAATAAACTAGTATTTCAATGGCACATGTATCGTTGGATCCTTTCATTCTATTAATTTGATTTTTCAATCATTGTTAATCCTGGAAAAAGTAATTTGGGACCCAACCACTTGTCATGAATAAAATCTAGTGAGGAAGTTTAGAGCATAGAAGAAAGTATGTCATATGCTTAGCTATTTAGATTACATCGTATGCCAGCTGACTTGGAAGACATTGCAATTTTATTGCACATAGGAGTTACGCCTAAGGGAATAAATACATTAGAGAAGAAGGAACTCACCATTCACACGGTAACCTACTAGCTAGTTGAAGGAGACTTATAAAAAATGGGTAGAGATGAAGTTTTACACAGGCATGTCTTGGAGCATGAACGTGAAGCCATCATGGAAGAAACACATGGTAGGATTGTTAGAGGACATTATTGAGGAGAGGTTACAACATGCAAGATACTCTTGGAAGGACTTTGGTGGGAAAAATTGTACAAGGATACTAAAGTGTTTATCAAAGCATGTAATCTTTTCTAGAGAAAAGGAAAAATAGGACGTCATGATGAGATGTTGTTGCATCCCAAAAAAAACACAAATCCTTTTGAAAAGTAGGAAATTGACTTTTTGGCCCATTAGAACTAGTTGTGCGGAGGACATGTGTGTGCTACATCATCACATGTACAAATTGTTTAACAAGGTGGTCAAAAGAAGTGCCCAAAAAATATTACATGACAACTTCTGTAACAATATTTTTACGAGAGAAATTATTATTAGGTATGGATATCTATTGAGCCTTAACAATGATAGGGGAACTCATTTTTTAAATGATACAATTAGAATATTGTTATCAAATTTTATGGTAGCTCACCATAAGACTAATCCTTATCACCTATAGGAAAATGGTACTATAGAGGCCTTTAATAAGATCTTGGGACATACATTGAAAAAATATGTGATGTAAGACAAAAGGATTAAGACGAAAAAGTATCAATTTTTGTATAAGCATACAAAACGACTTATAAGAGGTTAAATAAGACCACAAAATTTTAGTTAGTGTTTGTACCAGAGCCAATTTTTCTTGTAGATATCATACTACCCTCCTGTGTATTACACACGTAGGGGCATTTCCTGATGAGAAAGTAGTAGAGGAATGCATTGAAAAATTAATGTAATTAGATGGGTGGCACGAAATTGTGTGATGGAGTTAGAAGGCGAAAAAAGTGAGATAGAAAGACTGAAAGGATATGCATATTATGGACAAGTCTTTTGTGGTTAGTGAGATGGTGCTTAATATGATTCAAAATTTATGCGCCTTCTAGGAAAGCTCAAAGTGCATTGATTGGGACCATTTACAATAACCATGATTTAGGAATTTGGTGCTTGTTAGTTGCGAGTCATTAGATGGTGAAATGTTTCCTGATTACTTCAATGGGAGTAGGTTGAAGCCATACTATAAATATGCTTCCCTTATGTTTGTAATAAGGCAATATTACCATTTAGATTAGGGTTTCCTTTCAGTTTTTATTTTGTTTTGTTTTATATAATAAACACGTTTGCATGTAAGAGATGATCAATTTATTTTAGACTGATGCACAGAGGACCACACATTATTTTAGTGTGGGGTAGAAGGGAAAGGAGAAAAGGATTAATTTGGTGCACCATATAAATCTCAAAACGTAAGTGTATGTTCTTGCTCATGATTGGACCGCTCAGATATGAAAGGAGGGTGTAATGGTGAACTTTCTTAAAGGTAGGAAGGATGCTTACTTGCATGAATGAATGTTGGCACAACACACATGATAACATGATGGAGGTAACACAATAAGGAAAACAATTTGGCAAGTGGTGTGGAAAAAGAATGTGTGAGGTAAAAAAAGATACAATTAAGAGGTTTTGGAGCTTGAGAAGTAGTAGCATGCCAAAAGCTTATGGATTTCGCAGCACAAAATAATTCTATAAAAAGGTGAGAAAATGGAAAAATTGATTTAAATATAAAAGTGGTGGTAGGTGAGTGCATTTAATACATTTGAAAATTGAAAATCTATAAAAATACGACGAAGTGTAGTCAATCTTACCTTGCTATTAAGAACTAGTGCACGAAAGAGCTCTTGCAAATGTGCATACAAGTGCAAAGTGGGAACCAGAGTAAACCAAAGGGAAAAGAAAGATATCAATCATAGAACCTCTAGAATCAGAATGAGATATACTTAGGAGAGGTTGAAGCTGTGTGAAGGGTTTCAAGGAAGAGTTATGAAGTTGAGTTACGGAGCTAGGGTTCGACAATGAAAAGGGAGATTATTTTGTTTAGGGCACAAAGTTGAATTGATCTATGGGACATGATTGAAGTATAAAAGTGAGCATGGGTTGAACAATCATAGCCGAGGGTTTTTCAAACTAGGGCATAGAATGTAAGGTGAAGTGTTACAAGAAAATTGAACCGAGAGAAATAAAATGGTGCCAAAGAAAGTACCAAGGACTAAGAAGACCACAAAATAATATATTGATGAATGGTTTTCTTAAATGCACTATCCAAAAGAAGTGACCATGGGAAAATGTGGGTATCACAACTATGGAAATTTAAAATTAGTTAATATAACCACCACACTCAAGGACACAAGAAAAACATAAAAATGATGTTTACGAGAGATGATCTAGAGGAAATTAGAAGGGAATATAAGTTTTGATGACAAGGTGTGCAAGACATTGGAAGAGGTTAGAGTACTACACCTATATGAATTACCATTCTTTGGTAAGCCAACGTGCTGTACTAATGTTTGATGTCGTGAATCCATGCACACTACTTCTACTTCACAGGAAGAAGGATGAGCTTGACTATAAAATTGATTCACATAGAAGATGGCTTGCATGATAATGGAGAGGAGATAACACTTGACCTATGCAACGAGGAATCACTAGAGGAAATATTCATGAAGTTGTATTATCAAAGGGTAAGTCACGCCTTTAGCATCACAAATATTACTAACCTAGGAATCTGTTGATAATTTTTGCACTTGTGCAAAAATGGGCAACTTGAAACTTTGTTACGATGGATATATTTGGTGAAGTATACCTAAGCAAAGGGAATTTATGTTAGATTATTTTTTTATTGCTGATTTGTGAAAGAGATCAAGTGAAATCTATAGCTATGTGTGCTGTTACAAAATGTAACAACTCACATAGTCTGCAATTTCATGAATATCCTTAGTAAAAGAACACAAGCCCCGAAGGACAGTGTGTTATCTTGATGAAGACACCGGATTACAGAGTATGTAAGGTGTATAGTTTTGGAAAAATAGACATAGTGGCAGTTTTCAAGTAATCAGATTCACGGTTATTATCTGTGTGCCTATCAGATTTATTGCTCTGTATTCATTAAAGTTGTTGTGATTAATGAGTTTGCATTTATCTATGCTACCATAAAAGATTACAATTGACTCCTTTCCTACTACTTCCATCAAGAAAATATTGACAAACAAACAGTGACAATAATGTCCAAATGGAGATAGCAGGAAGGAGTCAAAATGAAGAACGGATGCCAAGGTAGTCAAACAACATACAAGGAGACATATCTCATTCAAAGGTTTCTTACTGAAGTTACAGGTATTCATTTTAGTTATCCCTTATGTTAATTCATTTTATTGAGATATTGAGTTGTCTACATCATGGTACAATCAAAGGAAAACTGAATGTGGAAAGAGATAATCAACTCATTATTTCAATTTAATGCTTTATTCATAAGAGATCATAATTTTTCCCACACAAGCCGTGGGATATGACTAAGTGACTCATCATATACATGGAAATGAGAATACTGCATGTGCTAAAGAACAAGAGTAGAGGAGTAAAAAGGAACCCATCATTTCCTTTCCATCTTCTATCCCCGCTCCGCATCATCTCCATCTCCATCTCAACTCTCTCATCTTCCACTTCCATCTCCATCTCCTAATACCTGCAAAATCAAGAGAAGTATCTGTCAAATTGAGCTCAAGGTACAATGTTATTCTAATGCTCATGTTCTAAAGAAAATACATATTCTAAGTTCAATGCATATAATGGTACTTAAAGGAAAGAAATACAGAAACACATGGCACAGGATGAGAAAGAAATACAGATGAGCTAGCAGCAAAAGAAGAGATAGAGCACATAAAGTGAAATGAGTAGCAAGAGAGATCAAAGAAGCTAAGGATTGGGTTAGAAAGGAAGAATCTGAAGCAGCTTGCAAAAGAAATAGATGTGGAAAATGACACTTGAAAGAAGTTGGAAACAGTTTGCAGAAGAAGGAAAGAAGGAGAAATAAAACACATGGATACAAGAGAGGCCAAAATCCTATTTATTTCTAACTCATTTATGAATTTTGCAGGAACAGGTTGCAACATTAAATGAAAATCAGTTTAACTGTTTAAGAAGGAAGCATCTACTGAATGAAGATAAATATCATTTTCAGATGGTTTACAAAAGAAAGAAGCATCAAAATGAGTCAAGAAAGAGGTATCTTTTCAAATCAGGATCAAATCATAAGAGTCTGAGAGAGAAGGATTCTGGAATTTTTTTGCCAGAGTTTCCCCTTGAAAAATGGACATTTCTAGAAAAATAGAAATGATATTTTAATGCAAAAATTTAAATATAATTGCTACTATGACTTCTGAAAAGTGAAGTGCCATTACAGAAAACGAAACTAACCATTTTCTTCATTTTCCAAAAAAGAAGTATTTATTTCATTATACAGAATGGGATGCAATCATGTTTGCAACAAAGAAACAACATACAACTTCCAGAAAATCATTCTGGATGCAAATGTCAAGCTATAGAATACACAGGATTGCATTCATCTTCCAACTGAAGAAGAGACGACACAGGTCTGCAATCAATGAAGAACTTATTTTTTAAGTTTACAAATTCTTAGCTAAATTTTACCAAATCTGCGCAGAAATGGAAGAAATTTACAAATTGCTATGAAAGGAGTCAATATCCGCAAATTCCAAGCTCGAAGTGAAGTTTTCTTTCATTACACATAAAGAGAAATGGATACAAGAGAAGTAGACTACAAGTACCCAGAATATAAAAACAATAAGCATCTACAGAATGAGGGAGCAAATGATAAACTCCAAGTATGCATCTATCACATGAAAAAAAAATAAAACAAGAGCTCGTGTATCAAAATGGAGATCAAAAAGTTAAACACTTCCAGGTACCGAGTCAAGTGCACAAGTAGTTGGTAAAAAATGCACAGAAAGGAGCTGAAACAGTTTTAATATCGAGGTGAAAAATAAAACAGTCAACACTTCTAAGTACTGAGCCGGTTTACAAGTTAAATATCCAAACCCATGCACAAAAATAATTCCTCTACAAATGCCAATGAAGTAAGACTCGAGCTTGAGTTTTAAAATTAGAAAGACTAAACCCACAAAATACTTTCATGTTACGAATATTTTAAATGATATTTGACAAGATTCAGAGTTGAAGAACGTAAAACCCGAACTCGAAAAGAAAGTAGAAAACAGTGCAAGAACTCACTGTGCCAGAAATGAGCAGACAAGCAAAATAATGGCGGCATTTCCCTCTGTAGGCTCGTGTTGAGCTCAATAACTACTGAGAGCATGAAAACTAGAAAGAAACAGAGATTTATCACTCCACGAAGAGATACAGAACCAAAATGAAAGATCTAAATGATCTTTAGATCATATACATGAAGGAAAGTCGAGCTACGAAACAGAAAAAAAAAGAAATACCTCTAGTTATTAAAAACTGCATGCAATAGTTAAGCAACTATGGCATCAAAGGATCAAGAACAAAGTATGCAGGCTCAAAGGCTTCCAAATTTCCAAGTTTCCATCAAAGTTGTAGAGCGAGCAAAAAAATTTCCAGGGCTTCGCCTGCAAAATGAAAACCAAATGAAATGACCAGGCAGAGCTCGTGAGTGTATTAACTTGCATTCAAAACTAGGGTTCCAAAACCCTAACCCATGGTAAAGATCAATGACTCATCAAATGCCAAGTGCCCAATCAGATGGTGATTGGTCCACACAGGTTCCAAAGTGGTAAGCCCAATTAAACGCCACTAACTGGAATTAATGCTCATAGCTTAGAACCCTAATATTGGGTTAGAAAATCAACGATGGTAGAGATGCCAGTACAAAGATTGAAGGCCTCAAACAATTCACATAATCCAAGCCATACCACCCATGGTCAAGGTAGCATAAGCTAAGGTTCATTGAAGGGTGAGTCATCATGGAGGGGGCCAGCCCACGTGGACCAACAAATAATCATTCGCCAAGACTTTACAAAGTCTAAAGTGTGCATGCCCACAAAATTAAAACATATTATACGCCATGATCACCGAAAAGGTGATAATTGTATTATGTGCCAAGGCTCAAAGGTGGTGGAACTAATGCATGGTGGGCTAGCCCAAGGGTGACCCCCTTTAAATATTATATACATGCTAATGCCTAAGTCCACAATGTGGCAGCATCTAAAACCAAAGGTGGTCCCCACATGGGGTTTTAAACAAAAATTGCAAGTGTCACTCATGTGACTATCCAGAAAGGTGGAAAAATCAGAACATGTATACCTTGGAGGTGGTCCCCACTTCATTTTAAATTTTGTAAATATGGCTAAGGTTGCATCCTTTTTGCCTACACACAGGAGATGATTTTGCATGCCTTCACAACAGGACATAATAGAGAAGATGACGAACTTGCATGTGCAAAGAGAGAAGACTTGCCTAGCAAGCAATTTGTAATTTTAGCAAATTATTCACCTTTCTTTCTTAAAAATAGAATAGTCAACTTCAGTTTGACTAAATTATATCTAAGGCTGATAATGCCTATTTTAATCACATGCTTTATTCTATATTATTTTATTCCTTTAGTTATTATTAAATAACGGATAAAAGTAGGATGCATGGGTGAGTACAACCTTTAGACTATTTTTAGGAAGGGCGTAAACTTTTGTTATATATTGTGTGCTCTTGCAAAGCACAAGTGGGGGATTTTTAGAGAACTTTCCCAGAGAACTTTTGATATGAGTACTGAAGCAATTTCATCTAGTTTTTCCCTCTGAGTGTGAATTATTCTTTTCCTTTCCAAGTTTTATAGCTTGTGTTGTGTATGTCAATATTAGTCTTGTGAATCAATATTCCCTGATTAATCACTTTACCCTGCTGCAAATCTACTATTTTCTGCTAAATTTCATTGTGCATGTTAGCTTACTAGTGTTGTTGTGAACTTTCCTTAGTACAAAATAAGTACTTTTCCCTTATTTTCTATAGAAAGTACAAATTGGTTCATTCACATAAAGAATTCTTCACAAATCAATTGTGTATTCCACTCAAGTCAAGTTTTCATCCAAATTTGGTGTATCACCTTAGTATTTATTTCATTTTCAGTCACCTCTTAACCTTAAAACTCCCAAAAACAATTTAGTGAACACCAATAAGGAACCAACCTTTTAACCCTAGAGGTGCACCTCAAAATAGGTATACCCAAAGACCTGAGGTGTCCCCATTCTATCTACGAGAGATAGAGAGAGATATCTTTGCAGACTTAGAGAACCTACTGCCATCTCTCTATCGGGTGCACGTTTGAGAGATAATAGTTTTTGGCACGCCGCTTGGTGGGACAACGAATTAGATCTCGCACATAAATCCCAGATTCTAGAGTAGATCAAAAGCATATTTACAACAAATAAAATTTACTTTCGGGAGCAGGACTGCAGCAAATTAATGTTGATGGTGATGTTATCACCGAATCACAAACACCCCGGATGTTGATCGATTTCTAGTTTGATCACTCTAGGCATCCAAAGGTGATTGGATAACATGGGTACTATCTCCAAGTTGTGGGACTTGCTACTTGAGATAGACCTCCAGAGAAAGCTGGTTCTTACTCCTAAACTACCTACCATAATCTACTTTAATGCAGGATAAGCTAACTGTTCTAATCTAAATTTCCAAGGGACCAGGGAAAGAGAATGCATAAAATGAAATCCTACACTAAAGCGGTGATACACCAGAAAAGGAGGATGTGAGAGTAGTCTCCAAATGTGTGAAATACAGAGGAAAAGTGCACACTAGAAGAGGTGATGACAATTCTCCATAATCTAGCAAAATGCATTCACAGCAATATTGCAAGCACACACAATGATAATGAATTCCTGCAAGAACATAATAATAGACACAATATTCTTGTAGAAAGATAAAAGGGGCAAGAAGAATGTAAGAAAACACAAAGAGGGAAGATACATCCACAAACTTGTATTTTATTACTTCTGGTATGCACAGATTCGATCTATTACAAGATAAGGGCCTGGATCACCATGCAAGGAGTCCACTACAAGGGCCTGTAACACACCGCTTCACAAAGTAATTTTGGCGTAACTTTGCTACCCAAAAACTCTCTCCTTTACAATGAGCCCAACACTCCAATTTATAGAAAAATGAGAAGGAAAAGAGAAGGGAAAATGGAAATCCCGAAATCTGTCCTTCAACCACCTATAAGAGGAATTAAATTGAGTGAAATGATTGCACATTACTTGCAAAAGGCTCCCCATACTGTCCCATGTGCTGCAGCAGAGAAAGAATGATGACCATGCCTCTTAATTGCACTCCCAGCTACCAAATAAAAAATTGTTCTGAACCCGGCCACGTTTTCTTAAAAATATCAATAAATTATTTATCAAATCTAGAATTTCTTGATTTCTGTACATCGGGCTCGGAACCATGATTCCAACGGTACCAATTTTGTGCGATTTCGTTGAGAAATGTAAAAGTTCTGGCCTTCTGAGTGCGGGTAGCTATTTTGGGTATGGCAGGCGTTTTTTGTCATTTGACGGGAATGAGCATTGATTGATTGGAGCATATAGGACATCGTGCTCATTCCAGAAAGTCCAATTTTGTGAAAATCAGAGCTCGGAGTCAAAAGTTATGGCCGTTTGAAGTTTCACGGGCCAAACGTTGACTTTTCTTCTCTGCCTTCGGCCGCTTCGGTTTTTCGCGTCCCACGTGTCCCTTTGTCCCAAATGGCCCTTTGGTCAAGTTCCCTGTTTCGGCTGAACCGGCCGGTTCGCGTACTCATGGCCCAGATGTCCCATTTGCTTTCGGGCCGTTTGGGACAAATTTTCCCGATTCGCCCGGTTTGGCCGGTTCGCGTACTTTTGTCCCACGCGTCCCTGACTAAAAGTTCTCATTTCGGCCGATCCGGCCATTCGCGTACTAATTGCCCAGATGTCCCAGACTGTCTGTTTCAACAGTTAGTCAATTTTTTCAAATTTTCCGCCAGTTCGATTTCCGCGTCCCCGCTTTCCTTTGTCCTAAATGTCCCAAATGTTTGCCGTGCAGATCGCTTTAGTGGCCTTTCGGGTGGTTTGCGTCCGGATGTCCCTCATGTCCCGAATGTTGCGAGGACTAGGACTTAGCCATTTTTCATAATTTTCCTGGCCCGAGCTTTTTTTGCAATCCCTAAATGTCTGCAACTTGATGGGTTGAGACTCTCAATGCGATTGCATAACATGGAGTTTTTCCCAAGTGTGGGACCTTGCGAATCGGGAAAGCTCTCCGGATGAAGGCCGGTTCCTATTCCTCTGTTCAGATGCACACATAAAAATGTAGAGGGTTTACTCAAAAACCTAATCTAACTTGCCAAGGAGATAGGGTAAGAAGATGCATAAAAATAAACCTAAACTAACAAAGGTGATGCACCGAGGAATGAAGAACACCTGTCTTGCCAATAAACACAAACCATTAAAATGCAATGCAAGATCATGCACATATAATAATAAATTTGCAGTGAAAGATCAGGAGGATGCAAATGAACAAAAGAGAGGTTGAGAATCATCCACATACATGCATTATTTTCTCCAAATATTGATACAATACACTACAAAATGCCAAGAGGCAAAGTTGCATTACAGTTTTAGATGGGAGGTTTGAACTCCACAAATTCACCTGCCAAAGAGAAGAAGGGAGGGGCAAAACAAGAATGTCCAACCTTTAGAAAGAAGCCCCTCCTTACAATTTATAGGAAGAATGAGAGAGGGAAGAGAGAGGAATTCCAAATCTACCCCAACCACCTCCAGATTGTATTTAATTCATCTCATTATGGTGGTAGGTGAGAACCCTAGCAAACCCAAAAAATGGTGAACTGTATTTTGCATTTTTGAAGAAATTTTTCTCACCCAATTAAATATATAGTTAGTTGGATAGAGGACCTTGTAAGCTTTTGAAAAGTCCAACCTTGCATGAATCCGAGCTCCTGTGAAAAGTTATGGCCATTTGAATATCAGGTCAGGGTTTGCTTTGTCGGGTTCGGGGTGTCAACGCTCAAAATGTTGCACCTCCTAAAGATGCGAAGATGCACCTCAACGCATCCATCCTCATGTCAACATACTCTTAAGTGTGCCATAGGTGCTAAAAATGTGGTGTTGATGCCTTTTGATATGTGCCCTCAACTGCGCCGGGTGCGCGACTTTTTCATGTCGACACTTTTTGTCGATCTTCGCCCTCCAACCTATGCCAGGGCGTAACTTTTCCATGTCGACACCTTCTGATCTATTCCTGGGTGTGAATTTTTCCATGTCGACACCTTCTATCTATGCCCTCCAACCTGCGCCAGGGCGTGACTTTTTCCATGTCGACACCTTCTAATCTATGCCCTGTAACCTGTGCCTTGGCGCAAATTTTCCATGTCGACACCTTCTCTACTGCTAGCCTTTTTCCAACCTTCCATGCGCACCAGGCACAAATTTTTCCATGTCGACACCTTCTTCTATGCTTGGTGTGACAACTGGTGGTGTGTAAATAATGTCAGGTTTTTAGTTTCTTTGATTTCCATATTCTTTTGTTTGTCTATATTTACCCGGGGAGGAGATATATACAACAATTTGGTGACTCAACGGGATCACTTGCTGCTAGGTAGAAGATCAGTGGCCTTTTAGCAATCCATTGGGCATGGAGTCATAAGCAATAACCTGAAACCAACTTGATATCTGATCCCGAGCCTGATACCATAACTCCTTCTCCGAGAGCATGCTGAACTGTAGAAATTCAACCTGAGAGCAACAAAACCTGTGCCAAGCACTTAGGAAAATTGAAACCTAACTACAACAAGACAATGTGCATCCACACTTAGAGGAATTGAAATCTAGGCTAATATTTACAAGGGTAAACCTTTTCCTTTTAGTAGCAATGTTTAAGATAGATTCCGTTAACTAAAATCGGGAGTTCTTCTCCATCCAATGTAGACAATTGGAAGGCATTACTACTTTTACATCCCGTGACCATGTAGGGGCCACTCCAAATGGCATCAAACTTGGAATGCCTTCCTGGTTTTTCCCGATCTGCATCCCATTTCAGAACTAGGTCCCCTTCCTGGAAGGTCCTTGCTCTTGCCTTCTTATCAAACCATCTTTTTACTAAGGCCTGATCTTTCTCAATCATTTGAACTACATGTTCTCTGATTTCTTCCAATTCCATCAACTCTGCATACCTGGCCTCCATTGGTTCGAACTCAGACAACTCCAACTACTTCATGAGCTCCAATGCTGGCAATTCTAATGATATAGGCAATACTGCCTCTTTCCCATAGACCAACTTGTAGGGAAAATTACCTGTAGACCTCTTTGGCGTTATCCTGTCAGCCCATAACACTGATTTTAGCTTGGTATGCCATGTCCTTTGGTTTTCATCCAGAGTCCTTCTGATGATTCTTAGCAAATTCTTGTTCGTGGACTCTTCCTGTCCATTACCTGGGGTAATAATTTGAAGAGGTGCTCAAATAGATTCCATTCTTGACAGCCCATTCTATAATCTTGGAACCTATGAATGCCAATGCATTATCTAATATGATAGTGGCGGCACACCAAACCTGGTCACTATTCCTTCATAAAAGTCTAGTATGTTAGACTCATTTGCTTCTTTGAGCGCTACTGCTTTGGTCCACTTGGTGAAATAGTCCGTTGCCATGAGAATCCACTTGTGGCCTTGGCTTGAGTTTGGATTGATGACCCGATGAAGTCCAATCCCCATTGCATAAATGGTTGGTCAACCAAAATTGGGTGCAATGGAAGTGCTTTGCTAGTCTTTCTTTGCCTGTGAAGAGTGCACATTTCTTACACTTTCTTATCCATGTATAGCAATCCTTGGAACACTGTGGGCCATAATACCCTGCCTTCATTATCTTGAGAGCTATTACTCATGGGGAAAAATGTCCTCTGAATCTCCATCGTGAAAATCTCGTAACACCCTCTCAATTTGACCTGTCCCAATGCACCTCAATAGAACTCCATTGATGTCTTTCTTGAACAAAACACCATCAACAAGCACATATGGAATGGCTTGTAATCTAAAGTATCTCCTTTTTTCTTTGCTCATTTCTGGAGGGCATAGGCCTGCTTGTAGGAAGTGTATCATATTCTGAGTCCAACAAGGAGTGGGCACATCATCATTTTCCTATTCTTGACCATCCTGTAGTACCAAGACAGTCTCTTTTTCATCACCTGCTTCAACTTGCTGACTCAAAGCTAGTTGTTCACATAATCCTTTTCCATGTACTAGTTTTGTGACCTTAATTTTGATGTCATATTCCATGACACGGTGATCCATCTTGCACATTTCTCATTCAGATCCTTGTTTAGAAGGAAGTCCTTGACTCCCATGAGAGACCAACAATTGGATCTTGTTGTTTGAGACTAGGTGCTTGAATTTCTTTAAGCTCCTAATCACTGCAAGGACATGCTTTTCAATGAAAGAGTACCTAGTTTCGTATTCCTCCAAGCCTTGACTGAAGAAAGCAACTGGTTGTTCTAATCCCTCTTTGTTTTGTTGTACCAGGATTGCAGAAATTGTGTCTCCACCACCGAAGGCATATAACATGAAGTCCTTGGAGAAGTCTGGATTGACGAGAGTCGGAGCTTGAGATATAGCCTCTTTTATTGCCTCAAAACTTGCCTTGCCTTTAGATGTCCACTTAAATGCCATGCTCTTCTTTAACATCAGTGTTATTGGCTTTACGAGAGCTGCAAAGTTTGGAACAAACCTGCGGACAAAATTGATCCTTCCTAAGAAGCTTTGAAGAGCCTTCTTGTGACTTGGCAATGGCAACACTTGAATTGCTTCAACTCTTTCTGGGTCAATCGTCAACCCCTCCTTTGAAACAATATGGCCTAGAAGTTTTCCTTCGTGAGCCAAGAATATGCATTTTTTGGGATTCAATGATACCCCAAATCTTCTACACCTCTGAAATACCTGCCTCAGATGAAAGAGGTGATCCATTGCATTTTTGGAGAATACAGTGATGTCGTCAAGATATATCAGAACTATTTTATTGATCAATCCCTTGAATGCCATATCCATTGCCCTTTGGAAAGTGGCTCCAACATTTGATAGCCCAAATGGCATCTTCTTGTAGGCATAGGTGCCCCATTTGGTGGTGAAAGCCATCTTGAACTGGTCATCTTCTTTCACCATTATCGATTATACCCTGAGTAGCCATCTAGGAGAGAGAATCTCTCTGAACCGGATACCACTTGCAATATTTGTTCCATTGAAGGAAGTGGGTAATGGTCTTTGAGAGATGCCTGTTGAGGTCTCGGAAGTCCACACACAACCTGATTTCTCCACTCTTCTTCTTAACCGAACCAAGTTTGCAACCCAGCTTGAGTGCTTGATCGGGAATATAATGCTTGCCTCTATTAGCTTGTTTAGCTCTTTCTTCATTAGAGGCTCAATGTGAGGGTTGACTGGTCTCTTCTTCTACCTGATGGGCTTAGCATCTGGATCCAATTCTATGGTATGTTGTGCCAACTTCGGATTGAATCCTCTCAAGTCTTCATAGCTCCAAGTGAAGACATCTAGAAATTCTTGGCAAAGCTTGTATGAAATCTGATTTCTCCTGCTCAGTGGCCACTTTACCAATTTGAAGTGTTTTGCCTTCCCCAACGGAATTGGCTCTGAATCTTCTCTCTTGACCTATATGTTAGCCTTTTCCTTACGGAACTAGTCATTAGGGTTGAAGATAGACTCCAATGTTACTAAACCCTTGGGAAGCTTGTTTGTCCGTAGCTACACTACTTGATCCCCGTATTGCTGCTCTAGTCTATCCTGATTCCTAGCTGAGAATTCAGCCTCTTCTTGCAAAAAATTGATGATCTGTTGATCATTCTCAAACACCTGCCAGCTTGTGTTATTATCTGGAACTGCTGGCCTCACAATCACATGGATATGTGGTTGTGTTTTTTCCCTTTTGATGTTGTCAACCACATCAAACATTGCTCCAACTGCTGCGAGCCTATCCATGGCTTCATTTTCTTCCTAGGTATGGACACGATGTTGAAAGCTTCAAATCCTCAATGAGGTCCCATACCCTGTTCTTGTAGTTCTTCAGCAGGTCATTCTTTGTAGCATGTTGTCCCCTAACTTGGTTGATGATTAGCTCGCTATCCCCAAACACCTGCAAGTTCTTTATGCCCTTTTTCCTAGCCCAATGAAGTCCATGAATCAATGCCTCATATTCAGCCATGTTGTTTGAATAGGAAAACTGGAAATGAAAAGCTGAAAAATATTTGATGTCTTGTGGTGAAATCAACATTGCACCACCTCTAACACCTTGTTTGCTTCTCGAACCATCGAAAAATAGTTTCCAAACTTCATTTTCATCCTTTTGTTTAGGTTGAATGATGTCGGGAATGGGTGAATTTTCTTCGTGTACACAATACATGCCCAATTCAGATTCTTCAATTTCCTTGTATGGGTCAAATTCATGACTCTTGTTTTCCCATTCATCCAAAGTCAAATCAGGAATTCCCTCGACCTTAGTACCTATTTCTAGATCATTTGAACACTCCTCCTGATCAAAGGCTGAGCAATTTGCATTGATAGGACTTGGCACATGAGGTTCAATATGGAAATTGGCAATTGGTTCTGACCTGATTGTTGCTTTGGCCCCATACCTCATCCTAAAAATCATGTGTGACCAATCTGCAGATAAATATCCACCAATTTTTGCAGTGAAGTCTCTTGATAGACACAATGCAAAGAGTGGCGGAAGGTCAATCACAGACACATCTTGCATAAATGTAACATTAGGATAGGCATGTAGTGTTAGGCTTAACCCTTTTATGACCCCAACTATTTGAACTTGTTGTTCCATCCAGTCTGTACTCCTTTCAACACTTGGCTCATACTTCAGACCCAGTTGATCCGCTATTTTGCTTGGCATCACTAAACTACTTGCCCCTGAATCTATCATGCAGTTGTGTACCAAGTGGTTTCCAACAACCAATGACACATAGAATGGTGGAGGCTTCAAATTCTTGCTTGGTTGACCCCCACCCGGTTGCACTGCATTAGTGAGAACTTTCTCTTGTCCCTAGTTTGATACATTCGAGGCAGACCAATTAGCCATTGCAGCTTGCAATAAATCTCATTGCCCTGAGATCGCCAGTGATTCCCACATGGAAATGTTCACATGTGTCTTCTTCATTTGATCGATGATGTTGAAAGGGGATGATCTATCTTTTTGTTGTCCCTTACTTGGCAACCCTTTTCTGGAGCTTGAACAGTGCATGTGTTGCTACAACAGGTACCTTAGGCTGATTTTGCACATTTGGAACTACATTTGGTCTACTGACCCCTTGTTGTGTAGGAGTGGGCTGAGAAACAACTGGATTAGATGGTTTCCCCTCTTCTATGCTTCTCTTCTTTGATTGTGTGTTGATAGCCACACCTTGAAAAGGTTATTGGTTAACTCCACAGAAGTCTTCCATTTGCCAATTGGCCAACGTGGTTTCTATTGGAGGTGCTTCTTGTTGTGTTTCTTGCTATTGATTCCCTACTTGGCTTGGTTCTTGAGACACACCAATGGTTTGCACCATCAAGGCTTGATTTAGTGCACCATTGAAACATGTTGACTGATTGTGAGGTAGATTGCAAGGGTAACACCAGTCGTACTCCTGTGCCATGTTGTTTTGTGTTGGAACCAAGGCTCTTGAGGATGTCATTGCATTTGGATCATACGGTCAAATGGCCTGGCAGCTTGAGGTTGTCCCTGGTTTTGGTTTTGATTTGTAACCTGAGCTGGTGGTCTATTTTGTTGGTATGGGGGCCTAGCCTGGTACTGCTGCTTGAGGCTGATACGGTCTAGCACTTTGAGCTTGTTGTCTTTTGATAGTCACCAACTCATTTCCAAGGTTCTGTAGCTGTTTCATAACCTCCTACAATTCCTTTGAAGTATTTGAAGAAGTCGATGCCTCATTATTGCTTTGATTTCTAGGAGTTGGAATGGGATTCAACTCTGGTGCTTGACTGGTTGTAGGATTTCCCATATCCGGATAGAGAGGCATTGGTGGCCTTGGTGCAAGCTTGCCAGCTTGGATCAAATAGTTCTCTACTCTGATAGTTGTGTCATAGGCCCCTGGCAGCATTGTCCCTCCCATTGATTGGATCATCATGGCTATGTCTGAATTTATAGCCTTTAAGAAATAAAGGAATGCGCCTTCGGTGGTTGGTCTAATAGCTATTGGAATCCTGTCCCATGTCCATTGGAATCTGAAGTTGAAATCTGTCATTTGTTCATTAGGAGCTCTTTTGATTGTCGTCAGTTGTTCCAATAAAGACAAATTGTCTACCCTCTCCCCGAATTGGTTGCAAAGAGCTGAACAAAGTTGGTTCCATTTGTAATAGACCTTGTTGTTAGGCTCCTAAACCACTGTAAGGCTTTACCTTTAAAAGATGAAGCCAACAACTTGACTGCAACATCCATTTCATTTATTTCATGGATTGCACATGCATTGGCAATATCCTGGATGTGGTCAATAGGAGTAGTATGATTTTCTCCTGTGAAATAGGGGATATTCTTTAGCGCTGCAACTGGAACTTGATTCTGAGCATTTAGGGTGAGTGGACTACTACCCGTGAAATTGACAAAGGGATTCGGTGGTAGATGTGCCATTATGATTGGCCTAAGAACTCTGGTTGATGCGAGAAAAGGTCTACCAGGTGGAGGTGTAGACAAAGTCCGGTTAGGTGGAGATGGTGATCTTTGTGGTCCTCTTCCTCTCCTTCCTCTGCCTGGTGATAGTTGCAAGTAGACAAATAGCCCCTCTTCTCGAGTATCAGACCTGGTTTGAATTCTTCTCATGTGCTTGGGACAACTTTTTTGCTACTACACCACTGAATTCTATCCCTTGAGTCACCAGAGATGTGTTAGAGAATGAGCCTCAAAAGGCTAGATTCTGCCAAGTTACACACCAAACTTGACAATATTAAAAATAGAATTTAAAACTTTGAAGGACCCGGAAGATACAGTTCTTCAATTCGGTTATTGGGTCTTGTTGTGCAGCTACTAATCCCCGAAAGGTACAGGTGAAACTCAGGTCATGCAAGGCAACTTACAAAACCTGAAATACACCATGTGTCGAACTTGGGACATGCTCGACACCTAGGAAAACCTTGAAATACTAAAAACTATGAAATTTTGAAAGTCAAAATCTCAAAAATATAAGAATACCCTTTTGAATATTATCCCCGATCTATCAACTGGTGAAATTTTGACTTGTTTTGAGTAAGTTAAGCCCTTGAAAATTGATTTCGAGTTCAGCCTGGAAGGTGAAAAAAATCTAAAATTGTAAAACTTGCAATTTCTAAGTCCAAATTTCTTGAAAATTCCTTCAAATCTTGTGGAATGACCTCTTGGTCCCACCGGGCATGCCAAAACTATTGATGGTGAATCACAGCACCCTTAAATGTCTGTAACTCGATGGGTTGAGACTCTCAGTGCGATTGCATAACATGGAGCTTTTCCCAAGTGTGGGACCTTGCGAATCGGGAAAGCTCTCGGATGAAGGCGGTTCCTATTCCTCTGTTCAGATGCACACATAAAAATGTAGAGGGTTTACTCAAAAACCTAATCTAACTTGCCAAGGAGACAGGGTAAGAAGATGCATAAAAATAAACCTAAACTAACAAAGGTGATGCATCGAGGAATGAAGAACACCTGTCTTGCCAATAAACACAAACCATTAAAATGTAATGCAAGATCATGCACATATAACCAAATTTGTAGTGAAAGATCAGGAGGATGCAAATGAACACAGAGAGGGTTGAGAATCATCCACAGACATGCATTATTTGCTCCAAATATTGATACAATACACTACAAAATGCCAAGAGGCAAAGTTGCATTACAATTTTTAGATGGGAGGTTTGAACTCCACAAATTCACTTGCCAAAGAGAAGAAGGGAGGGGAAAAACAAGAATGTCCAACCTTTAGAAAGAATTCCCTCCTTACAATTTATAGGAAGAATGAGAGAGGGAAGAGAGAGGAATTCCAAATCTACCCCAACCACCTCTAGATTGTATTTAATTCATCTCATTATGGCGGTAGGTGAGAACCCTAGCAAACCCAAAAAATGGTGAACTATATTTTGCATTTTTTAAGAACTTGTTCTCACCTAATTAAAGATATCCAGTCGTTGGATAGAGGACCTTGTAATCTTTCCAAAAGTCCAACCTTGCGTGAATCCGAGCTCCCTGTGAAAAGTTATGGCCATTTGAATATTTGGGTCAGGGTTTGCTTTCTATCGGGTTCGGGGTGTCAACGCTCAAAATGTTGCGCCTCCTAAAGATGCACCTCCTGAAGATGCACCTCAGGCACATCCATCCTCATGTCAACATACTCTTAAGTGCACCATAGGTGCTGAAAATGTGGTGTTGATGCCTTCTGATCTGCGCCTGCAACTTTTCCATGTCAACACCTTTTCCATGGGGGCAGGCCCTTCACACTTCTTCCATGTCGACACCTTTCCATGATCTCGCACCCTCCAACCTGTGCTAGGGCGCAACTTTTTCCATGTTGAAACCTTCTGATTTGCATCTGGGCATGACTTTTTCCATATCAACACCTTATGATCTGCGCCCTCCAACCTGCACCAGGGCGCGACTTTTTCCATGTCGACACCTTCTTATCTCGAGCCTCGTAACCTTGCACTTTGCGCGCAACCTTTTCCATGTCAACACCTTCTGATCTGCGCCTCCAACCTACGCTAGGGTGTGACTTTTCCATGTCAACACCTTCTGATATGCACATGGACATGACTAGTGGCGTAAATAAATGGTGGGTTTTTTGAGTTTCTTTGATTTCCATATTATTTTGTTTGTCTATATTTTCTACTTTTAACGAGAAGGGTTGGTAATACATTGCCTTATAACAGACCTGGTTTTGAAAATCCTCTTGATATTCCTTCACCATGTATAAATTTTTCAATCAATATCCCAGTTTTTCAAATGGCTATTCAACCACCTAGAAATTTTGTGGCCTTCACTAATGGCAGCCCATTAGTAATTCTAGTGTACCATGATATTCCCAACGCTACTTTGAAAAGTTTTCCATCATTTACCAGTGAAAATCAAGTTACACCTACTAAACATATTAAAGATGTTGCAGCCATATGTGTAGTCCACAATATTACTCATGAAGACATAGCTTTAAGACTTTTAGCTGCATCTTTTAAAGGACAAGCCTTGCAATGGTATAGGAACCTAGAGATTGGAAGCATAAGAACTTGGGATGAATTAGGAGAGAAATTACTAGAACAGTTCCAATATAATTCAGATCATTTGTTCCTGATAGAACAACTATCTAATATCAAGAGATCCCCTCATGAATATTTGTCTAGTTTCAACATTCGTTTTGCTAGAACTTGGGAAAGAATCCTAGCAAGTGTTAAGCCTCAAGTGATCACGCTTTCCTTTATTACCTCAGAGCATTGAATAGTGATATTGCAACTATGATCCAATCCATGGGAGCTTTTACTCTTCCAGGGCCTATGACATTGCTATAAAAGATGAAAACAACCTTATTCAAGCTGGAAAATTAGCACCAAGGCCTACAATGCCATTTTTGGTAGATTTAGCTCCTATCCCACAACCTATTACAATCGTAGAGCCTACTGTTGCAGCCCCATCCCTAGATATGTTTAAAGCCTTGCAAACCATGGGAAATAAGCTGACATCAATTGAAAATAAGCTTACATTTCCTAATAGGCCATATCAAGCTCCTTATCAGCAAAACCAGCAGAATAGGTAGCCTTACCAATAGAATCGAATTACAGGCAGCCTTATCAGCAAAGGCAGTTTGATTCTAATGTTCCTAGTGCATCTAATGCTTTGGTTCTAGTTAATATGGCTACAAAAGAGTGGTGTGAACCTTGTAATCAGCCTCATCAAACTATAAATTTCCCAAATGCATTCTTGAACCTGAATATTGTTGCGCAACCTCAATCTGAAGCATTATTCATACCTCAAATGGAGGGTGGGCAGTAAGAAAGTCATGTTCAGAAAACACCTGAAAAAAATTTGGTCAGATTTAATGAGGAGGATTTCATTGCTATTACCACTAGAGCTCAAGAGAAAGCTACCAACAATAAAAAACAACAAAAAAGACCTATGCTACCCACTATTACTGATATATCAACATCTACAGCCTCAAAACTAGCCAACAATCCTATTGTCCCTCAGAAAACAACAAGTGTTGCAGCTGGTAAAGAGCAATAAAAACAACTTCAGCCTGATCCAAGAAGATTATTTATCCCTCAGATATCCAAGGCTGCCGAAGCATAATCAGTTTTTGCTAAAGCTTATGCTAAAACGGTCGAGTCTATCTCTAAGACTGTTGTTTCTTTTAATATTGTTGATGTGATGAAGAAGCACAATGTTAACATCTCGATGTGGGATGCCTTAAGCATTCCAGGACAACAAGATTTACTCTCTCATGAACTAGCTAAACTGCAGATTTCTTCAAAAACAATAGTAAATGAAGTCTAAAATACATATATGGTCCTTAGAACACTTAATCAAGATCGCATAAAGGATGTTAGATGGATGGTTCAAAAGGTCTTGAATGCTCATGACATAAATAAGCCACCACCTTTTTATCTATCCCTGATTATTGGAGAAAATTTAGTTCATAACTGCATGGTGGATAGCGGTGCCAGTAGCACAGTTATGCCAAAGCCAATTGCTGAAAAATTAGGCCTGCAGTATGAGCCAACAGAAAAAAGTGTTCTACAGCTTGATGGGACTACAACCAATATAGTTGGTATAATCAGAAATTTGGAGGTAACGTTACATGCTTGCCCAAATGTTTCCATTTTGCAAGATGTTACTGTTGTGGATTTACCTCCATATTTTGCTTTGTGCCTATCTAGAGACTTTACAACAAAAATAGGAGGTTACCTCTCTTCTGATTGGTCTTTCTTATTTTTCACTACATATTATGGCACTAAAGTTACCATCAATTCAGAGCCATTGGCTAGATTTCATATTGAGCCTCATTCACTGAATGCTTTGGGAAATTATTCTACTCTAGATCAATCTGATTTTGATGATGTGGCTCAGATTACAGTGCTAGAGTTTGTGTCTAACATGTTTATGGATGAGAAAACTGTTGAAAAACATGCTCATGATCCTTTTAAAGAGGTTGAAGAACATCTTTTCGGTGTATATTACATGCATGAAGAAAATGAAACAATTCCCTTGTTGTCCAAAACAGAAAATTCAACAGAAGGGATTTGGAAGCTTCATTTTGATGGAGCTAAGAATAAGAAGGGGCAAGGAGCAGTCTGATGCTCACTTCCCAACAAACAAAAGGTATTTTATAGCTCTGAGTCTTCAATTTTCATGCACTTGTAATGTAGCTGAGTACGAAGCATTAATTCATGGCTTACTTTGGGCGAGAAAAAGAGGAATCAACACATTACAAGTCTTTGGCGATTCTGAGTTAGTAATCAATTAGGTAAAAAACTTCAATGTATGTAAGAACCCATTAATGAAGTCTTACATGCATAGGGTTTCAGACTTAATGGAAGATTTTGATGCCATTAATATTTGGTCTATCCCTAGAGATGAAAATAAACATGTTGATAGACTTGCAGTAGTTGGTGCTAGTTTCGAAGTGCTGGAACAAATAGAAAACAAAAATTTCAGCCTCATGTTAAGTTGATTGTCAGGCCTTCTATGCCTGATAATGAATCTAATTGGTAGGTTTTTGAAAGTGATAATCAAATCTATAGGGTTTTACAACAAGAAGCTGAATTTTTGCAGTAAATCAGGATAAATTACAGCATCTATATGGTGACCAAATTGTTCAGTTAAAGAAAAACAAGTTTCCTCAAGGACTTGTCACATTGGAAGACATCTTCAGCATTGATGACCAGTTAAGAAAGGAAAAAGCTAAGATGTCTACTCATGCTGATAATTACGAAGAGGTTTCAATTGATGAAGGAAAGAACTTATTTCTTGGAAAGGTATGTTCCTTATCCGAAAAATAGTCTTTTATTAAGCTTTGCACTAAATTTAAAGATGTTTTCACTTGGAGATACCAAGACTTGAAAGGGTTTGACCCCAGTCTAGCACAACATATGATTGAATTATAGCCAAATTCTAAACTAGTTAGGCAAAAACAAAGGCCTATAAATCCCAGAATAGAACCTCTTATGAGGAAAGAATTATCAAAGTTGATTGAATCAGGAATTATTTTCCCAGTTAAGCATTCAATTTGGGTAGAAAATCTTGTTTTAGCTAGGAAAAAGAATGGAGAAATCAGATTATGTGTGGATTTTAGAGATCTTAACAAAGCATCATTAAAAGATCATTATCCACTACCAAACATGGATCAGATTTTGAGAACAGTTTCAGGATCAGATAGACTATCCCTTCCAAATGGTTACATTGGATATAATTAGATTTTAGTCCGAGGAGAAGATAGATATAAAACAAATTTTACCACCAATTGGGGTACTTACACTTATAAAAGAATGCCTTTTGATCTTTCAAATGCCGGTGCAACGTTTCAACGTGTAATGGACATGGATTTTCATAACCTTCTAAATAAATGCATACTAGTTTATTTAGATGATGTCACTGTATTCTCAAAAATTATGATGAACATCTAATGCATTTGAGACAAACTTTTCAGATCTACAGGCAGTTTGGAATATCCTTGAATCCCAAAAAGTCTATCTTTTTAGTACATGAAGGTAAGCTACTTGGCCATATTGTTTCTAAACAGGGTTTAGCAATTGATCCTTTCAGAATTGAAGCCATATCACAGCTATCATTGCCTCATCACAAGAAGGCATTACAAAGCTTTCTGGGAAAAATCAACTTTGTTAGAAGATTTGTTCCAGATTTTGTAGCATTGGTTAAGCCATTGATAGCCATGCTAAAGAAAGAGAAAACATTCTCTTGGACCAATGAAGGGAGAGAAGGTTTTGAAGCTATTAAAATAGCTATTTCTCAGGCTTGTACTCTTGTAAATCTAAATTTTGACAAAGATTTTACAATGTATGCACTTGCAGGAGCTGAAACAATCTTAGCTATTCTAACTTAGGTCAATGACGAGAATATCGAACAGCCAATTACTTTCTTTGGACAGAGCTTGCATGATTATGAAACAAGGTACACATTCCTTGAAAAACAAGTACTTTCAGTAGTCAGAGGACTAAAGAATTTTAAGTACATGATTTCAAACAATAGAATTCATGTTCTTGTTTCTCATCCAAGTGTGAAAGCTTTCTTGTTGAACAAAGAGTTGAATGAGAAAAGAGCAGCCGGATAACGAAGGTTATGGAATATGATGTTGATATCTAAGTTGCCAAGATAGTTCGAGGTACAGGTTTATGTGAGCATCTAATTACTAATATGGAGAAACAACAAGATGCAAAACCCAAAGTTTTAGAACACCATGTTGAAACCATGTATCAACAATCAAATGTTATGTTGCAACCAGAAAATCAACAACCTGAACCTTCTCAAGAAATTCAGGAATCAAGATGGATGACTAATTTGGTTGACTATTTACAACATGGCACTTATCCGGAAGGTATGGATAAGAATAAACGAAGATATTTTAGGTTACAAGGCTATTCCTTATCTCTTCATTGATGGTGTATTGTTCAAAAGAGATATAAATGGAATCTTGCTGCGATGTGTCGATTATGACAAGATTCAGAAGATATTATCAGAATTCCATGAAGGCCCCGCAGAGAGTCATTTGTCGGACGTATACAACTTTGAAGATCATGAAAGTAGGTTACTATTGGCCTAGCATATTTAAGGACTATTTCAAATGGATCAGAAAGTGCAAGAAATGTGCTTTCTTTATCGAAAAAGAACGTTTAGCTTCACTGCCTTTGCAGCCTATTTCAGTTGATCAACCCTTTATGCAGTGGGGTCTTGAATTTATTGGAATGATTAACCCACCTTCTTCACAAGGACACAAATGGATTTTAACTGCTACAAATTACTTTACACGATGGACTGAAGTAGTAGCCTTGAAGGATGCTAACGAAGCTTCAATACTAGCTTTCTATGAAGGTATAGTCTGCATATTTGGTGTTCCAACAACTATCATATCAGATAATGCTTTAGTATTTCTTGGTGCTAAAATAATAGATTGGGCTATTAGCCATGGAATCTACTTGAGCTCTTCATCTAATTATTACCCACAAGGTAATGGATTAGCTGAAAGCACTAACAAGAATCATTAAGAATCATTAGAAAAACACTCAAGGATAATCAAAGAGCTTGGCATCTAATGTTGAATTCAGCACTTTGGGCTAATAGGGTGACCCCTAAGAGATCAGTTGGAAACTCACCATACAAGCTTGTGTATGGAAAAGAAGTGAGGATGCCAATTTTAGTTGAGTTACTTGCATTGGATTTACTGCATCAAATGGAATTACTTGAGAATGAACCATTGTAGGTCCGTTATGTAGAATTGATGGAATTACAAGAGCTAAGAGATCAAGCTCATTTAAATATGGAGAAGAATCAGAAACAGATGAAGAAGACTTTTGACAAGAAATCCAAATTCAGAATCTTCAATGAAGGAGATATTGTGTTGAAATGGGATACTGATCGTGCTAAGCCAGGAACACACTCAAAGTTTGATACACTCTGGAGTGGTCCTTACATGATTTTAGCTTGTAAAGAACACAATACTTTTAAGCTTTCTAAGCTGAATGGAGAGGAACTTCACATTCCTCTAAATGGTATGTCTCTCAAACACTGTTATTGAAAATCTTATAGTGATTTGTTAAAGTAGGATTTCCCATTCAATAAGTGTAGTTTCTACATATTGCATCATTCTTTATTTTCAATAAGTGCATTGGTGCATGTGGTCCGCAGTTTGTAAGATCTTTTCCCAGCTTTAGTTGTTTTGAAAGGGTTGGAGCTTTCAGAAAAAAGGTAGATTTTGGTTACAGATTTGGATTCCATACCCAATGGACAAAAGTAAGGCACTAGTCTACAAGCTAGCAGGCAACTTTCCTCGTAGGATCGCCAGAAATGTTGACAATTTTTGTAATTGTGCAAAAGTGGGCAACTCGAAACTTTGTTATGATGGATAGCTTTAGTGAAGTATACCTAAGCTAAGGAAATTTATGTCAGATTATTTTATTAATCTTGATTTGTGAAAGAGATCAAGTGAAATTTACAGCTATGTGTCCTGTTACAAAACGTAACAACTCACATAGTCTTCAATTTCACGAATATCCTCAGCAAAAGAACACAAGCCCTAAAGGACAACTATGTTATCTTGATGAAGACACTGTAATGACCCAAAATTCTCACACAGTACAACACAGGATAAATTTTTTTTGACTTTCTTGACACATAACATGACGCAACATGTCGTCACCAAGGATACAACTAACACTATGAACAACTTGATACAAGGATGGCCATAAAGGCAGCATGGAAACGTTCACACCTTTTAACGACAATTTACTTTTCTTTTAGGCATGACAACATAGAATTCCAACCACAAAACACACTTACAGTTAGGGCCAACCACAATGAGATATTCTTGAGGGTTATTTATTTTAATAAGACATCTTGCAATTCTTAGCTTACGTTTTCAAGGAAACTCAAGATATGATTCATATAATTCATCTTACCAAGCTAAGTTTATTCCTTTTTTCATTGAGTATTTAACTTTAAATCTTCCCTATTATGACATTTATTTGTTTAATTCAATTATTTAATAAAGGAGGTAATTTAATTCCACAAGGCCATCTATCCTCACTTATGCTACTAAAACTCGCTCATAACCTTATTACAATATGGATTCGCTTTCAACATACTAAAGAGAAAGATTACCAAGCACCTAAAAAAAACTGGTTAGAGGAAGAAGGTCGAGTTGAATTCATCTTTATGACCTCATTAGTTATTAACCCGGTTTTTATTGAAGCTTGAGGATTTATCAAAAATTATTAAATATTTTACTTAGGCTTCACTGGATGATTTTTACAAAAGAAAACAATTTACCTTTCAAATGGTTGAGAGACAGATTGCGTGGTTTCGAAACCGATTCCTCCTACTTATTAAATCTTATTATCTTATATCAACTAATAATTTGTTTCACCTTAGGATCATTCTAAGAATTCACCATAAAAAGGATAATGTTCACTAGTGTAGCTAGGGATATCAAGTTATAAATTTTTTTACTTCACAAAGGATGGTTTCATTTTGATCACTCATGGAATTATTTGATTTCAAATAGATCACCTCTACATTCATTTGTTGAATATAAAATTATTATTTTTGTTTAGCTTCTTTAAGGGTTAACCGACCCATTTTACTTTACTTATAATATATTGTCACTCAGTCTTAGAAAGATTTAACTTGACAATTTATTCTCAAGATCAAAGTTTTACAATACTCATATCAATGTAAAGATTGAATACCATTTCTCACAAAGGTAAGTTACCGGTTTACCTACGAAGGAAAAGAAAACATCATCACGAAATTTCAGAACAACCCAAGGCAAGAGGTCTTCTAAACTCCTTTGCAAGCACTATTACAAAATTTACCTCACATTGGACATTTTTACAAGGAACTTCATAAATTGCACTGATGAAACCTTTACAACTCTTTCCTTTAATCTACTCGCATAATCCATCTGCACAAATACTAGCTAGAATCAGTTCGCGAGAACTGAGCATGTTAAGGCTACACATTGCAACAGTAAGCTAACATTTAACAATATCAAGAAAGGAATGTTCTAATTCAAAAATGGATTAAAACACAACCCACAACTCCAAAATTATTCGCATGAGAAAGAAATCTAAACCATCCAACAAGGAGAAAGTCAAAATACCAGTAAGAACAAAATCACATAAATCAAGGCAAGACCTTATGGGTTAGGAACAAGAAAGTCAAGAGTGTTGATATTTCCTTCATGTAATCCTATGGATTACGTGATTGGAATCCAATACCCAATCCATCCATCTAAAGAGGTCCAAGAGAAGACAAAACATACTAATTATGATCGTAGGCGCGAAACAAAATGACGTTATCCAAATCTCCCAGGGGGAGGCTTCATAGTAATAAGGGTTCGACGCCCTTAAAAGAAAAACAACTATAGTTTCAGTTTTAACCAAGGAGTTTTACCACTACCTTCTTATAGGATTTCTTAAACGTAGGACTAGTTAACAAAACAAATCCACTCTTCCAAAAGCGTACAAATGAGACACAAAAAGGGCCATTATTCTACCAACAAACCTTATCCTAATCGTCAACTTCTCTACATAATATAAGGGAAGGCTAAACCCAAAAGTCGTTAATAATTTTTATATATTTCCGACAATGTCAATAAGTATTTTAAAATAAAAATAAAAATTGATTTCCTTAACAAAGCCACAAAATGGGACTTTTAGTAACCAAGTTTGAAGAATAAGATATTCGAGTTCGAAAACAAAGGGATTCGATACACGGTGGGTAATACACCAGCGATGCCCCAGACTCAAAAGACCTTACCACGAGTGCAAGCACAAAAATAAGAACCAACACACATATCCATCAGGAAGGTTACGCAGTGCAGTCAGGCCTAGAAGTTCTATGAGCTCCTTGCCAATGGTATAGAAGATGGAAATTTTACCCGATCCATGTGGGCTTATCAAGGAAATGTCTAGCAAATATCAAATAGATGAATATAATAGCCACCTATTATATTATCACTGTATCAATTGTCATCTAATAGGAAATGAGTTCACGAGTCCAATACCATGGATTCACCTACAACTTTTGTTTCAGTCCAGCTATTAATAGCTTGCTCACGACCCTTAATAAAAATTGTAGAGATTTCATTCAATTAAACTTACAATGTTTCCCCCTTACTTTAATCAAACAAGAGTTTGAACCAGGAAGTAGGTATAGTAATTCTCTCAACACGTAGAGGCCAAAATAGATGTCAGGTTATTCATCCTCTAGAACTGGGTACAAAAGTCAACCATGTACAGTTCTAAAGCAAAACCCTAATGCCATTTTCTAATTAAACAAAAAGTAAGGAATGCCCACAGGCTTAAACAAGTTTTAGAACACAATGTCACTATTAATGTACCTTTTAGCAAAATAGGAGAGCCCTAAACAGGAAATACGTATTTATTCAACCAAATAGAGATATGAAGGCTTAACCTTCCATATAGTAAGCCTTCAATTATAAATACCATTACATAATTCTTTTAAAAGAGAGTCATATAAGCAAATGAAACTCTATAATGTTTCCTTCCCTACGAACTAGACTGCATCACTCAATATTACAGTAGTCGATTTAGACAAATATGAAGTAGAGTAAGCTATAAGAGAGGAAAAGAACATTCCAAGAAAAACCAGCGAAATTGGAACGAGATTTAAAGGAACAACCAACACAATCAGGAAGTGATATAAACAACCACGAAAACATTTTGTCTAGGTGCCATTCAAGAGGAAAGAATATTCATTTCAAGATACTGAAAGAAGGTAGAAAACTATTACAAGGAGTAGATTTAACATGCCTGATTAGAATTCTTCCAATCCAACAAGCACGTCGACCAGGGCTCGGGCAACAGCAACACAACCTGCGCAACTTCTCTTCCTCAGCCTGCTGAAGGTCCAAACTCTGTTAACGGCCATGCTCTTGACTTCATAAAATCAATTGTATAGTCCGAAATGTGCATCTCTGCCCATAGTTCGGTCGGGTCGCATTGACACCCGATTATCATTCCCTCGCTGATCTTCTGGCGACACCCTATCTCCTCTTCCCAAAGATTGTTGCCATGCATCCCTGGGTTTCTCAGAAGTAGATCCAAAATCCTCCGAACACCGCTCCAAATTAGCCCTAGAACTTCTGTAGGCCCCATTTTTGGCAATTGAACTTGATCCTTCGTCATTCATCCAAACACCTCCACCATCTCCATATGCATCTGATTGTTTCTGATTTGGACCTCCTAACCTTGGTGCTCTCATATTAGGAGCAGCCCTAGTCTGAGACGAAGCAAAAGAAGATGGCTTTATTAACCAAAAAAATCTCTTGGTACAGACTCCATATCCATAAAACAGTCCCTAGACTTAGCATCCTCAATTAAGGCTGACCAGTCACTAGATTGCTTCAATGCAGCTGCTTTTCCCTTAACCCAAAGTGCTCTGTGAGCTCGTGCTAGTGCCACATTCATGCGGTGAATATCAGCTACAAATCCAACCCCATGATTTGAAGCTCGGACACAAGACATAATGATTACATCACGCTCCTGGCTCTGAAAGGCATCTACCGTAATGATATATAAACCTTTTCCTTCATCAGATTTGAGGACAACATCAAACTCTCGGTGCAAACATTTCAGCTGTAGCTTGAAGGTGTGATAATTCCAATAGAAACCTTTATGCCTGCCAACTTAGTGACTCATTGAAGAAGCTCATATAATTGCAAAGCAAATTGTGCTTCATGAATATTCTGATATGAAATAGATCTACCTCTACGAGATCCTCTTCCATGAGTTACATCGTAAAACAAGTAAGGTCTCAGTAGAGAATCTTTGTAAATGAATTTCATCAGGTCTCCTGGTAACACTCTCACTGTCACATAGTTGATTTTGATAAAAATATCTTGAAGGAGAGACCCGAATCTGAGGATGCATTGATACTGCACAGAAAACAACATAGTTGGACAACCTACCTGTTGGAAGCGCTCAAAAGGCCTCTACTATTCTCGCAACCGTCTGCTACCGAAAGCTAAAAACTCACAAGGCGGAGTCACCGTTGTGGATCCCAGACAAGAACACACCTCAAAGACTCAAATAAAATGGAGGCAACACATCTCGCTTCACTAGCTTGAAGCTCCATCTAAAAAACAGCGCGAGGAGGAACCAAGAAGGAAAGACGCCATGAAAATCATCTATTTTCTCCCTGTGATTACAATCTACAGTGTACAGACTGGTAAAAGACCGCTGATCAAGGTTGAGGAGGTATTTGAGACTTGTTTTTTTCACCTTTTGAAGCTTGTGGACTGCTTAGAATAGCTTCAACACCTTCCATGGGTGTTCTTACCCATTTGAGATCACATAATCACCACTGTTTTACCTTGGACAATCATTCTTAGCTGTCACAGTTGAAGACTCCTTCATGCTCTGTTCAGATTTGATGCCAAGGAGATAAAGACCTTCAACCAGAAGTTGCCACAGACTTAATGAAGTGGATTGATACATTCACCTCAGCTATTCACATCGAGGACAATCGCAGTTTGGAGGAGAGAGCCCTAACCACATTTTGAATCTTCAAGACAGTGCACTCAATAACTCTCACACAACTGTAAACCAACTTAATGTTGTCCGCCACCAACTAGGGAGAAAATGCATTTCAACCACCCACACGTAGTCCAACAAAAAGGAGATCTCACATGGTCAGAGGAGGATAATGCAGGCAGTCAACAAGAAGCAAGGAAGATTTACAAATCAGAAATAATAAATGAAGTGCGGCCACCAGCAAGGAGTCCAACACGTCTAGATTTTAATAACTCCACCCTCCATGCCAAGAAGGAGATAAAGCTGACCGTGACAAATTTACAAGTCTATGGATGAGTAATGTGGCCTAAAAGGCTTTAATAATTGAACACAAAATTTTATAATTTATTTACACAAATAAAAAAATATAACTGACACGAATTCATTTATTATTACAATAGTTTTCTCCATATAATTCACATAAGCTAAAAGGTATAAGAAATTTTGTATGATTTACTATTCAACCCGAGAATATTAAATCGCATACAGACAAGCAAGCAAGAGGAAGTAAGAGTCAAATTATCCATTACTCCTAATGATTAAAACAACATGCGAACAGGCTTAAGCAACCAAGCGAAGAAAACTAGAGGTCGACATTCCAAAGTGAACATGAAGCAAGGAACGACCATGGCACCAAGACGGGTAACCACTTCTTCAGCGCAGGACAGGGTAAAAGTCACCTAACGATAGAAAAGGGAGTTCAATTCAGCATTCAATGACACGCAAAAGGACAAGGACGTAACAGTGAAAGTCGATGCCGAACAGGGCATTACATTCTCCTCCCCTTAAGAAAAGCATCGTCCTCGATGCGACATAACACAATGGAAAAGAAATGGTTCGCAACCAAGAACAGGTAAAGGAGAAAGTACACTTTATGGTTTAAAATTTTAGTTGATTAACGCACGCCACAGGGTAGCCTTAGGAACATTTGGTAGAAATTTTAACTTTCAATGTTCTGTGAAGATTGGCAGTTCCCTCTTATTTATTTCATTAGTTCCTTTCCATTAGCATTATTCTCAGTTTAATTTCTTTTAAAATTTCATCATTGAAGAGTTTTGGTTTATTCCTTATTATGGGTGCCCAACATGAACTGCTAACACAACAACCTATCAGGTTCAAAAGACACTACAGATTCACAAGCACACAAGTATATACTTCAAGATTGTATTACACCACAAAAGGTTACTCAAATACGGAATAGAATAGGCACAGTCCACATAACATAGTACTCGTCACACATCAATGACTGACATACAAAATACTCAAACAAAAGAGTACTACAATCCACCAGACATTCCCTCAATTTGCATCGATGAAAAATTCACATAACACCAAACAAATGCTACGGATATACATAGTGTCCACAAGGGAATCAATGACATATCCACAACATCACAACACATATCCATCTGACATGAGTAACACATACATCAAAAGACCACTACCAAAACATCACAATAACTCAACATATATCCCAGAACATCAACCATACACACAAATATCATATGCCTCCCTCAAACTCTTATGCCTCCCTCAAACTCTTATGCCTCCCTCAAGGAGGTCAGTTGACCCTATGGTCCAAGACACATAGAGTTTGAACACTCCTAACCCAAGTGACATAATAACGCGTGGTTCAACAACCCGCTAGTTATTTGTAACTCCTTGGGGCGTACCCCCATACAATGAAGCAGGTCCATAGGTCCAACCATTC
This sequence comes from Taxus wallichiana var. yunnanensis, assembly GCA_018340775.1. Lineage (NCBI taxonomy): Eukaryota > Viridiplantae > Streptophyta > Pinopsida > Cupressales > Taxaceae > Taxus > Taxus wallichiana. The sequence goes on along the minus strand of CM031235.1, from coordinate 763,304,961 downwards.
CATGGTGCATCCCATGACCCTATTCCACACATCACGACAATAGAACCAGCATAACAATCCAATCTAAGTGCCAAGTGGAAAAGTACAAGCCTTGGGCAAGGTGGTAAAATCTTAAAATTTAAAATAAGATCCAAAACTAAGCAAAATAAATGGCCAAATAGCCATAGTTAGTATCAAAATCCACATGTTAGTGCCACAAACCAAGGAAATGCCCAAAATTGTAAAGCATGGCAATCAAGAAAAGCTGCTGGTTCTTACAGAAAAAAGTAAAAAGCTCAATTTACGAATAAAATCAACTTATAGTAATGTCACATTACGATAACTGTGTGGCCTTATCTAGCCACCAAAGGGGTACTCAATGAGTTGCTAGCACTTGGAACATCGAGCCTCAGCTCATAAAATACATATCAATAATACAACTATCATCACCTCCATCTGAATCATCCCGCCACCACTTCGACAAGGCTAAACATAGTCATAGTTGCACTTAGGTTGCATACATGCAACCACATAGGGAGAGAGGAAAGAATCATAGGTTGTTATCTACTAAACCGAATTTCAGCTCAAGTTATTGACCCATGGTACACCATTCCTCACTCTCAACATACACTTCTACCAATTTCCCTCAGGGTCGGTTAGCGTAAGGTTCACAACATAACATGTAACTACATTACTAACACAATGATGGTACATATACAAGGTAGATAACAATCATACATTCACCGGGTGTAACACACCACTTTACAACATTCTGCACCCAAAGTACAATCACCATACGATAGGGTTCATACACTCATCGTATGACCCCAATTCACAACATGAAGCATTACATATTTGCACAAATCATACATACAATGAACATAGTACATCTCAACATAACATCCATTGCTACATAACCAGGTGGTACACACATTTCTTCAAAACATGGTAAAAACATCATGATACAAATCATTTCTTTTAACATCAATCTAGTCATACAACACATTGATACACTTACATATCACAATATGTCACAATGTTCCAACACTCCGTCATCCACATTAGAATTCTTTTCACACATCGCAAACAACAATTCAAATGTGAACTCTTCATAGAATCCACAAGAAGGAGAGAGAATACTCCCATCCCTAGCACATCAATATGATAACAAATACGCATTGAGTTACATACACATCATGTTCGTTCACAATATCACAACTACGACAATAATCACATCACGCTTATACCACATTACTCTTCCAATATAAATCATCATCATGCAATACCATCATCTCCATGAAAAAATATCATGTAACACCATCACCATCATGTAACATCATCATACAACACCAATCCGGCCCATAGGTTCGAGAGCTTGAACCTACACTCTGATACCAAGTGTAACGACCCAAAATTGTCACACAGTACAACACAGGATAAAATTTTTTTGACTTGCTTGACACATAACATGACGCAACATGTCGTCACCAAGGATACAACTAACACTATGAACAACTTGATACAAGGATGGCCATAAAGGCAGCACGGAAACGTTCACACCTTTCAAGGACAATTTACTTTTCTTTTAGACATGACAACATAGAAGTCCAACCACAAAACACACTTACAGTTAGGGCCAACCACAATGAGATATTCTTGAGGGTTATTTATTTTAATAAGACATCTTGCAATTCTTAGCTTATGTTTTCAAGGAGACTCAAGATATGATTCATACAATTCATCTTACCAAGCTAAGTTTATTCCTTTTTCACTGAGTAATTAACTTTAAATCTTCTCTATTATGACATTTATTTGTTTAATTCAATTATTTAATAAAGGAGGTAATTTAATTCCACAAGGCCATCTATCCTCACTTATGCTACTAAAACTCGCTCATAACCTTATTACAATATGGATTCGCTTTCAACATACTCAAGAGAAAGATTACCAAGCACCTAAAAAAAAACTGGTTAGAGGAAGAAGGTCGAGTTGAATTCATCTTTATGACCTCATTAGTTATTAACCCGGTTTTTATTGAAGCTTGAGGATTTATCGAAAATTATTAAATATTTTACTTAGGCTTCACTGGATGATTTTTACAAAAGAAAACAATTTACCTTTCAAATGGTTGAGAGACAGATTGCGTGGTTTCGAAACCGATTCCTCCTACTTATTAAATCTTATTATCTTATATCAACTAACAATTTGTTTCACCTTAGGATCATTCTAAGAATTCACCATAAAAAGGATAATGTTCGCTAGTGTAGCTAGGGATATCAAGTTATAAAATTTTTACTTCACAAAGGATGGTTTCATTTTGATCACTCATGGAATTATTTGATTTCAAATAGATCACCTCTACATTTATTTGTTGAATATAAAATTATTATTATTTTTTAGCTTCTTTAAGGGTTAACCGACCCATTTTGCTTTACTTATAATATATTGTCACTCAGTCTTAGAAAGATTTAACTTGACAATTTATTCTCAAGATCAAAGTTTTACAATACTCATATCAATGTAAAGATTGAATACCATTTCTCACAAAGGTAAGTTACCAGTTTACCTACAGAAGGACAAGACAACATCATCACGAAATTTCAGAACAACCCAAGGCAAGAGGTCTTCTAAAATCCTTTGCAAAGCACTATTACAAAATTTACCTCATATTGGACATTTTTACAAGCAACTTCATAAATTGCACTGATGAAACCTTTACAACTCTTTCCTTTAATCTACTCTCATAATCCATCTGCGCATAAATACTAGCTAGAATCATTCGCGAGAACCGAGCATGTTAAGGCTACACATTGCAACAGAAGTTAACATTTAACAATATCAAGAAAGGAATGTTCTAATTCAAAAATGGATTAAAAACAACCCACAACTCCAAAATTATTTGCATGAGAAAGAAATCTAAACCATCTAACAAGTAGAAAGTCAAAATACCAGTAATAACAAAATCACATAAATCAAGGCAAAACCTTATGGGTTATGAACAAGAAAGTCAAGAGTGTTGATATTTCCTTCATGTAATCCTATGGATTACGTGATTGGAATCCAATATCCAATCCATCCATCTAAAGAGGTCCAAGAAGAAAAAACATACTAATTATGATTGTAGGTGCAAAACAAAACGACGTTATCCAAATCTCCCAGGGGGAGGCTTCATAGTAATAAGGGTTCGACTCCCTTAAAAGAAAAACAACTATAGTTACAGTTTTAATCAAGGAGTTTTACCACTACCTTCTTATAGGATTTCTTAACCGTAGGGATAGTTAACAAAACAAATCCACTCTTTCAAAAGCGTACAAATGAGACACAAAAAGGGCCATTATTCTACCAACAAACCTTATCCTAATCGTCAACTTCTCTACATAATATAAGGGAAGGCTAAACCCAAAAGTCGTTAATAATTTTTATATATTTCCGAGAATGTCAATAAGTATTTTAAAATAAAAATAAAAATTGATTTCCTTAACAAAGCCACAAAATGGGACTTTTAGTAACCAAGTTTGAAGAATAAGATATTCGAGTTCGAAAACAAAGGGATTCAATACACGGTGGGTAATACACCAGCGATGCCCCAGACTCAAAAGACCTTACCACGAGTGCAAGCACAAAAATAAGAACCAACACACATATCCATCAGGAAGGTTAAGCAGTGCAGTCAGGCCTAGAAGTTCTATGAGCTCCTTGCCAATGGTATAGAAGATGAAATTTTACCCGATCCATGTGGGCTTATCAAGGAAATGTCTAGAAAATATCAAACAAATGAATATAATAGCCACCTATTATATTATCACTGTAATCAGCTGTCATCTAACAGGAAATGAGTTCACGAGTCCAATACCATGGATTCACCTACAACTTTTGTTTCAGTCCAGCTATTAATAGCTTGCTCATGCGACCCTTAATAAAAATTGTAGAGATTTCATTCAATTAAACTTACAATGTTTCCCCCTTACTTTAATCAAACAAGAGTTTGAACCAGGAAGTAGGTATAGTAATTCTCTCAACACGTAGAGGCCAAAATAGATGTCAGGTTATTCATCCTCTAGAACTGGGTACAAAAGTCAACCATGTACAGTTCTAAAGCAAAACCCTAATGCCATTTTCTAATTAAACAAAAAGTAAGGAATGCCCACAGGCTTAAACAAGTTTTAGAACACAATGTCACTATTAATGTACTGTTATCCAAAATTCACCCCCAAGGTAACTTTGATAACATGCAAGCAATTATATTGATTCAGGGTGAAAAGTCATGTTTCTAGGGTCCCCTCATATTTGTCTAACTCCCCTGTCCAAGAGGAAGAGAGTAAGTTCTGAGAAAATGTGAAAAAAGGGTTGCAGAAGGCAAATAGGTTGATCCAGGAAAAATCGTGAAAATTGGCTAAGTCCCGCTCAAGGTCGCCTCTGGGACGTTTGGGACAGAAAAGCGCGAACCGGCCGAACCGGGTGAAATCAGCACAAACAGTCCGAAACGCAGCAGGGACAAATGGGACAAAAGTACGCGGCGGGCGCGAAATGCCGGTTCAACAGAGGGAAAAATTTGACTAACTGCTGAGAGGGACAGTCTGGGACGTTTGGGTCAAAAATACCCGAATCGGCCGGTTCGGCCGAAATCAGTCAAGGCAGTCCAAAACAAAGTGGGCCAAGTGGAACAAATGGACCCGAACCGGCCGGTTCGGCCGAAATGGGAACAAATGGTCCGAAAGCAAATGGGACATTTGGGCCAAAAATGTGCGAACCGGCCGAACCGGGCGAAAAGAGTCGAAACAGCCCGAAAGCAAATGGGACGCATGGGACAGAAAAGCAAACCGGCCGGTTCGCCCGAAATCAGCACAAGGAGCACTGTGCTAAATGGGACAAAGGGACGCGTGGGACGCGAAAAGCTGAAATGGCCGAAGGCAGGGAAGAAAAGTCAACGTTTGGTCCGGAAACTTCAAACGGCCATAACTTTTGACTCCGAGCTCCGATTTTCACAAAATTGGACTTTCTGGAACGAGCACGACGTCCTCTACGCCACAGAAACTGGATTTATTAATTTTAATGAGGGTAGATATACTTAAATAATAGAAACATATTCGGCTCCAGTCAGTCAATGCTCATTCCCGTCAAATGACAAAAAAACACCGCTGACCCAAAAGAGCTGCCCGCACTCAGAAGGCCATAACTTTTGTATTTCTCAACGAAATCGCACAAAATTGGTACCGTTGGAATTTTGGTTCCGAGCCCGATGCACAACAATCAAGAAATTCCAGATTTGATCAGAAATTGATTGAGATTTTTAAGAAAACGTGGCCGGATTCAGAACAGTGTTTTATTTGGTAGCTGGGAGTGCAATTAAGAGGCATGGTCATCATTCCTTCGTGTCTTTGCAGCACATGGGACAGATATGGGGAGCCTTTTGCAAGTAATTTATACCCATTCCACTCAATTTAATGCCTCTTATAGGTGGTTGAAGGACAAATTTCGGGATTTCCATTTTCCCTTCTCTTTTCCTTCTCTTTTTCTATAAATTGGAGTGTTGGGCTCATTGTAAAAGGAGAGTTTTTGGGTAACAAAGCTCTGTCAAAATTGCTTTGTGAAGCTAGTGTGTTGCAGGCCCTTGTAGTGGACTCCTTGCATGGTGATCCAGGCCCTTATCTTGTAATAGATTGAATCGTAGTGCATATCATGAAGCAATAAAATATCAGTTTGTGGATACATCTTCCCCTGCTGTGTTTCCTTGCATTCTTCTTGCCCCTTTAATCTTTCTACAAGTATATTGTGTCTATTTATTATGTTCTTGCAGGAATTCATTATCATTGTGTGTGCTTGGAATATTCTTTGTGAATGCATTTCTTTGGATTATGGTGAACTGTCATCACCTCTTCTAGTGTGCACTTTGCCTCTCGTATTTCACACATAATTTAGAGATTACTCTCACACCCTCTTTTTCGGTGTATCACCGCTTTAGTGTAGGCTTTCATTTTATGCATTCTCTCTCTCTCGGTCCCTTGGAATTTTAGGTTAGAATAGCTAGTTTCTCCCGCATTAGAGTAGATTGTGGCGGTAGTTTAGGAGCAAGAACCGGCTTTCTCGGAGGTCTATCTCAAGTAGCAAGTCCCACAACTTGGAGATAGTACCCATGTTATCCAATCACACTTTGGATGCTTAGAGTGATCAAACTAGAAATCTGATCAACATCCGGGGTGCTTTGTGATACGGTGATAACAAGTACCTTTTAGCAAAACAGAGATCCATAAACAGAAATACGTATTTATTCAATCAAATAGAGATATGAAGGCTTAACCTTCCATATAGTAAGTCTTCAATTATAAATACCATTACTGAGAATTCTTTTAAAAGAGAGTCATATAAGCAAACGAAACTCTATGATGTTTCCTTCCCTATGAACTAGACTGCATCACTCAATATTGCAGTAGCCCATTTAGACAAATATGAAGTAGAGTAAGCTATAAGAGAGGAAAAGAACATTCCAAGAAAAACCAGTGAAATTGGAACGAGATTTAAAGGAACAACCAACACAATCAGGCAGCGATATAAACAACCACGAAAACATTTTGTCTAGGCACCATTCAAGAGGAAAGAATATTCATTTCAAGATACTGAAAGAAGGTAGAAAACTATTACAAAGAGTAGATTTATGCCTGCCAACTTAGTGACTCGTTGAAGAAGCTCATATAATTGCAAAGCAAATTGTGCTTCATGAATATTCTGATATGAAACAGATCTACCTCTACGAGATCCTCTTCCATGAGTTACATCCTAAAACAAGTAAGGTCTCAGTAGAGAATCTTTGCAAATGAATTTCATCAGGTCTCCTGGTAACACTCTCACTGTCACATAGTCGATTTTGATAAAAATATCTTGAAGGAGAGACCTGAATCTAAGGATGCATTGATACTACACAGAAAACAACATAGTTGGACAACCTGCCTGTTGGAAGCGCTCAAAAAGGCCTCTACTATTCTGCAACCGGTCTGCTGCCAGGCTAAAAACTGTTGCGGGTCGCTGCTGCGGATCCCAGACAAGAACACACCTCGCAGCACTCAAAGAAAATGGAGGCAACACGTCTGCTTCACTAGCTTGAAGCTCCATCTAAAAAACACGCGCGCAGGGAGGAACCAGGAAGGAAAGATGCCATGAAAATCATCTATTTTCTCCCTATGATTACAATCTATAGTGTACAGACTGGTAAAAGACTGCTGATCAAGGTTGAGGAGGTATTTGAGACTTGTTTTTTTCACCTTTTGAAGCTTGTGGACTGCTTAGAATGGCTTCAACACCTTCCATGGGTGTTCTTACCCATTTGAGATCACATAATCACCATTGTTTTACCTTGGACAATCATTCTTAGCTGTCACAGATTGAAGACTCCTTCATGCTCTCTTTGATTTGATGCCAAGGAGATAAAGACCTTCAACTAGAATTTGCCACAGACTTAATGAAGTGGATTGATACATTCACCTCAGCTATTCACATCGAGGACAATCACAGTTTGGAGGAGAGAGCCCTAACCACATTTTGAATCTTCAAGACAGTGCACTCAATAACTCTCATGCAACTGTAAACCAACTTAATGTTGTCCACCACCAACTAGGGAGAAAAGGTGTTTTAACCACCCACACGTAGTCCAACAAAAAGGAGATCTCACGTGGTCAGAGGAGGATAATGCAGGCAGTCAACAAGAAGTAAGGAATATTTGCAAATCAGAAATAATAAATGAAGTGCGGCCACCAGCAAGGAGTCCAACACGTCTAGATTTTAATAACTCCACCCTCCACGCCAAGAAGGAGATAAAGCTGACCGTGACAAATTTACAAGTCTATGGATGAGTAACGTGGCCTAAAAGGCTTTAATAATTGAACACAAAATTTTATAATTTATTTACACAAATAAAAATATATAACTGACACGAATTCATTTATTATTACAATAGTTTTCTCCATATAATTCTCATAAGCTAAAAGGTATAAGAAATTTTGTATGATTTACTATTCAACCTGAGAAGATTAAATCGCATACAGACGAGCAAGCAAGAGGAAGTAAGAGTCGAATTATCCATTACTCCCAATGATTAAAACAACATGTGAACAGGCTTAAGCAACCAAGCGAAGAAAACTAGAGGTTGACATTCCAAAGTGAACACGAAGCAGGGAATGACCATGGCTCCAAAACGGGTAACTACTTCTTCAGCGCAGGACAGGGTAAAAGTCACCTAACGATAGAAAAGGGAGTTCAATTCAGCATTCAATGACATGCAAAAGGACAAGGACGTAACAACGAAAGTCGATGTCGAACAGGGCATTACAACACCTGATGACAGAGTACGTAAGGTGTTTAGTTTGTGAACAACGAGACATAGTGGCGGTTTTCAAGTAATCAGATTCATGGTTATTATCTATGGGCCTATCAGATTTATTGCTCTGTATTCATTAAAGATGTGATTAATGAGTTTACATTTATCTATGCTGCCATAAAAGATTACAATTGACTCCTTTCCTACTACTTCCATCAAGAAAATATTGACAAACAAATAGTGACAATAATGTCCAAATGGAGATAGCAGGAAGGAGTCAAAATGAAGAAAGGATGCCAAGGTAGTCTAACAACATACAAGGATACATATCTCATTCAAAGGTTGCTTACTGAAGTTACAGGTATTCATTTTAGTTATCCCTTATGTTAATTCATTTTATTGAGATATTGAGTTGTCTACATCATGGTCCAATAAAAGGAAAACTGAACGCGGAAAGAGATAATCAACTCATTATTTCAATTTAATGCTTTACTCCTAAGAGATCATAAGTTTTCCCACACAAGCCGTGGGATATGACTAAGTGACTCATCATATACATGGAAATGAGAATATTGCATGTGCTAAAGAACAAGAGTAGAGGAGTAAAAAGGAACCCACCTTTCCATCTTCTATCCTTGCTCTACATCATCTTCATCTCCATTTCAACTCTCTCATCTTCCGCTTCCATCTCCATCAACTAATACCTGCAAAATCAAGAGAAGTATCTGTCAAATTGAGCTCAAGGTACAATGTTATTCCAATGCTCATGTTCTAAAGAAAATACATATTCTAAGTTTAATGCATCTAATGGTACTTGAAGGAAAGAAATACAGAAACACATGGTACAGGATGAGAAAGAAATACATATGAGCTAGCAGCAAAAGAAGAGATAAAGCACATAAAGTGAAATGAGTAGCAAGAGAGATCAAAGAAGCTAAGGATTGGGTTAGAAAGGTAGAATCTAAAGCAGCTTGCAAAAGAAACAGATGTGGAAAATGACACTTGAAAGAAGTTGGAAATAGTTTGCAGAAGAAGGAAAGAAGGAGAAATAAAACACATGGATACAAGAGAGGGAAAAAGCCTATTTATTTCTAACTCATTTATGAATTTTACAGGAACAGATTGCAACATTAAATGAAAATCAGTTTAACTATTTAAGAAGGAAGCATCTACTGAATGAAGATAAATATCATTTTCAGATGGTTTACAGAAGAAAGAAGCATCAAAATGAGTCAAGAAAGAGGTATCTTTTGAAATCAAGATCAAATCATAAGAATCTAGAGAGAGAAGGATTCTAGAAAATTTTGCTAGAGTTTCCCCTTGCAAAATGGACATTTCTAGAAAAAAGAAATGATATTTTAATGCAACAATTGAAATATAGTTGCTACTATGACTTTTGAAAAGTGAAGTGCCATTACAAAAAGAGAAACTAAGCATTTTATTCATTTTCCTAAAAAGAAGTATTTATTTCATTATACATAATGGGATGCAATCATGTTGCAACAAAGAAACAACATACAACTTCTAGAAAATCATTCTCGATGCAAATGTCAAGCTATAGAATACGCGGGATGGAATTCATCTTCCAACTGAAGAAGAGATGACACAGGTCTACAATCAAATGAAGAAATTATTTTTTAAGTTTACAAATGCTTAGCTGAAGTTTACCAGTCTGCATAGAAATGGAAGAAATTTACAAACTGCCATGAAAGGAGTGAATATCTAGACAAAGTCCAAGCTTAGAAGTGAAATTTTTCTTTCATTACACATAAAGAGAAATGAGTCACAAGAGAAGTAGACTACAAGTACCCAAAATATACAAATAGTAAGCATCTACAGAATGAAGGAGCAAATGATAAACTCCAAGTATGCATCTATCACAGGAAGACGAAATAAAACAAGAGCTCGTGTATCAACATGGAGATCAAACAGTTAAACACTTCTAGGTACCGAGTCAATTTTACAAGTAGTTTGTCAAAAAATGCACAGAAAGGAGCTGAAACAGAGTTTGAATATCGAGGTGAAAAATAAAACAGTCAACACTTCTAAGTACTGAGCCGAGTTTACAAGTTAAATATCCAAACCCATGCACAAAAAGAATTCCTCTACAAATGCCAATGAAGTAAGACTCAAGCTCGAGTTTTAAAATTAAAAAGACTGAACCCACAAAATAATTTCATGTTATTAATATTTTAAATGATATATGAGAAGATTCAGAGTTGAAGAACGTAAAACCCGAACTCGAAAAGAAAGTAGAAAATAGTGCAAGAACTCACCGTGCCAAAAATGAGAAGACAAAACAAAATAATGGCGGCATTTCCCTCTGCAGGCTCATGCCGAGCTCAACATTTACTGAGAGCATGAAAACTAGAAAGAAACAGAGATTTAGCACTCCACAAAGAGATACAGAACTAGAATGAAAGATCTAAATGATCTTTAGATCATATACAGGAAGGAAAGTTGAGCTACGAAACCAAAAACAAAAGAAATACCTCCAGTTCTTCAAAAATGCATGCAACAGTCAAGCAACTATGGCATCGAAGGATCAAGAACAAAGTATGTAGGCTCAAAGGCTTCCAAATTTCCAAGTTTCCATCAAAGTTGCAGAGTGAGCAAAAAATTTGCCAGGGCTTCACCCGCAAAATGAAAACCAAATGAAATGACCAGCAGAGCTCGCGAGTGTATTAACTTGCATTTGAAACTAGGGTTCCAAAACCCTAACCCATGGTAAAGATCAATGACTCATCGAATGCCAAGTGCCCAATCGACGGTGATCGGTCCACACAAGTTCCAAAGTGGTAAGCCCAATTAAATGCCACCGACCGGAATTAATGCTCAGGCTAGAACCCTAATATTGGGTTAGAAAATCAACGGTGGTAGAGATGCCAGTACAAAGATCGAAGGCCTCAAACACTTCATAGAATCCAAGCCAAACCGCCCACGGTCAAGTTACCACAGGCTAAGGTTCACTGAAGGGTGAGTCATCATGGAGGTCCAGCCCACGTGGATCAACAAATAATCATTCGCAAGAATTTAAAATGTTTAAAGTGTGCATGTCGACAAAATTAAAACATATTATATGCCATGATCACTGAAAAGGTGAAAATTGTATTATGTGCCAAGGCTCAAAGGTGGCGGAACTAATACATGGTGGGCTAACCCAAGGGTGACCCCCTTTACATATTATATACATGCTAATGCCTGAGTCCACAATGTGGCAGCATCTAAAACCAAAGGTGGTCCCCACATGGATTTTTAAACAAAAATTGCAAGTGTCACTCATGTGACTATCTAGAAAGGTGGAAAAATTAGAACATGTATACCTTGGAGGTGGTCCCCACTTCATTTTAAATTTTGCAAATATTTCTAAGGTTTCATCCTTTTGCCTACACATAAGAGATGATTTTGCATACCTTCACAACATGACAGAATAGAGAAGATGACGAACTTGCATGTGCAAGAGAGAAGACTTACCTAGCAAGCAATTTGTAATTTTAGCAAATTATTCACCTTTCTTTCTTAAAAATAGAATAGTCAACTTTAGTTTCACTGAATTGCATCTAAGGCTGATAATGCCTATTTTTATCACATGCTTTAGTCTGTATTATTTTATAAAGGATAAAATTAGGATGCATGGGCGAGTATAGCCTCTAGGCTATTTTTAGGAAGGGGGTAAACTTTTGCTATATATTGTGTGCTCTTGCAAAGCACAAGTGGGGGGATTTTTCAGAGAAGTTTTGATATGAGTACTGAAGCAATTTCTACCAGTTTTTCCCTCTGAGTGTGAATTATTCTTTCCCTTTCCAAGTTATTCTGTAGTCTTGTGTATGCCAGTATTAGTCTTGTGAATCAATATTCCCTAATTAATCACTTTACCCTGCTAAAAATCTACTATTTTTCTGCTAAATTTCATTGTGCATATTAGCTTACTGGTGCTGTTGTGAACTTCCCTTAGTACAAAATAAGTACTTTGCCCTTATTTTCTACAGAAAGTACAAATTGGTTTGTGCACATAAAGAATTCTTCACAAATTAGTTGTGTATTCCACTCAAGTCAAGTTTTCATCCCAATTTAGTGTATCACCTTATTGTTTATTTCATTTTCAGTCACCTCTTAACCTTAAAACTCCCAAAAAAATAGTTTAGTGAACACCAATAAGGAACCAACCTTTTAACCTCGGAGGTTCACCTCAAAATAGATATACCCACAGACCTGAGGTGTCCCCATTGTATCTACAAGAGAGAGATCTTTGCAGACTTAGAGAACCTGCTGCCATCTCTCTGCCGGGTGAACTTTCAAGAGATAATAGGAACTAGAGCAGTTGTGCTCTTGGTGAGTTGTAAATTGGGCACCTTTAAAAGGTGGACAAAGGTCAATAAGAAGTTTCTATGTATTTCACATAAGATGGTGTAAAATACCCAGTATAATATTTCCTTGTTCATAACATACAGAATCATAAATGAAATAAAGACCGAAACTAAGAAAGGAGAGAAAATCACACGAGGGTCAAATCTACTCCTAAAAGTGTTTTGGGAGATAGGGGTTCTAGATGGTCCAGAAGACAAGATACGGGAACACTTAATTGAGAAGAAGTATAGGACATAAAGGTTCTCTAAATACACATGTGAGGGAACAATCCCTAATCCATATATAGTGCACCTTGATAAATGGTACATGAGGATGTGTGACACACTTGAAAATGAATAGTGCATGCTTAGGAATGTGCCAATAGTCATGAATGAGAAAATAGAGTTTACAGTGATTCAACACTTTAACCTTAGCTGGTTCTTACTAAACAATGGAGAGATGGGGCCCTGGTGCAATCTCTCGTTTTCATTCACCACAAAGTATTTCAAAAGCATGGTGAATAGGATAAAAGATGCACAATAATTGAAGTCAAACATAGAAAGCGTAAATTTAGAATACCATACCTTGTGCAAGACATATGGTTATGAATCAAAGGAACCATATGTTGAAACCCTGGAATCAGATAACATGGACATAAACCCCATTATGACCCTAATAGTTGGCACAAAGGCTTATGTAGTCTATATTTATCTACAACTAAAGATCAATGATGGGAAAGTGGTTAACATGTATGACCTCAAGCTTCTAAAACCTCCGAGGAAGAAAAATGTGAAGATATCAAAGCGCAAGCGAAATCTCACCCTTGAGAATTAACAAGAAGAAGATATAACATAGGGGTAGATAGATCACAACACATTGAAAATAATGAGAGAGAGGCGTCAAAGAGTAGGTACTTCGCAAACTAGAGTTTCACCAATTGTTCTGATACGGAGGGCACGTCATGTTAATCAAAATGTGGTAGAAGAGGAGCAGCCTCATATTATTTATGATTTGGACTAGGAGGATGAAGAATTAGAGTATTCTGTGCATGAAGAAGATCCTCAATATGATCCTGTGCATGGATAAAAAGATGAATCCTAGGAGGAAGGTCACAGACATGAAGAGGAGAATGAGGAATAGAAATAACATATGCACGATGAAGAGGAATGAGGACTTGGGGGAGACCAAGGAATTAACGAGGAGACATGCAACACGTAATATGATGTTGCATAAGATACACTACGTAGGCCATGCGCAGGAGGAATAACACCAAGACACCCTCCATAGGTACCTTAGATGTCATAAATTGATGATATAAAAAGATTCTAAGAGCCAGATTTAAGAGTTCAGTGCCGACCAAATACTATCATGGTGGAAAATATTTAATAAGGCCAAAAAACATTTGCACACAAGGAAAATGCTCTCTTGGAGTTTGCAGGAACATATGGAGGAGCCAAAGTTCGAGGTAAGTAAAGAGTCAATTTTAGAGATTAAATTGAAGAAGGAACTAGGAGCGGCGTTTCCCATAATAGACTCTACCTGAATCTCGGAAGAGAAAGCAATAAATTATCTAAATAAGATGTTTGCCGAGGTATGAAGGATAAATATCGATAAAGAGGCAGCAATAAGGAGAATGAAGAAGTACATAGATAAAAGAATAAGAAAAATTAGATGTTGGCGGAGGAGTTGAATGACAAAAAGGAGGGGATAGTTTTATATGATATGGTATCTGACCTTGTTAATAATATTGCACGCGCTTGCCTAGATATAGTAACACAGGCCAGACTTGATCACAACACTGAGATGGAGTACCTAGAAGAACTAGTACATTTAGTTCAGGTGAAATTAAAGAGTGGGTTGGGGCCTAAAACATAAGATATGGCTATTGTGAATAAGGCCAAGGTAGATTAGAAAATAGAAGAATGTATATCAATCGATGCAGAGATGAAGGAAGATGAATATAAGGATGAAAGGATTTTTATTTTTTTTTAAGGATATCTTGGGGATCTTAAATGTGCGCATCGTAGAGGATGCGGTAGAATTGAAGAAACTACAAGCCTCATTATGGACGAAAAGGAAGAGGGAGAGAAATTTCTAAAAGAGTTTGATGGAAAGAAGGATATAATAAAGGCTAAATGTGGCATAATTTAAGAAATTATCAGATAAGTTTAGAAATTGGTGATGTGCAAGGTTGATAGTTTGGAGGATGTTGTTATAGAATAGGATATAATAGTAAAAGAGATGCAGGAGAAGATAGAAGAAATGAATTTGGAAAATATTTTAGATTTTTTTGATATAGATCCAAAAAGGTAACCTATGAACTTAAAGGATGGAAGAAACTGGAGATGGGGATCAACCTATAATTCCTATAAATTTCGTCATTACCTTGATCTTGATTTTTGAGCACACGCAGAAGAAAAACATTATTTATTTTTGATATTCATTGGGGAAATTTCCCATATTATTTTAAGTATTCTTTCAGACATTATTCATGTATTTATCCAATATTATTATTTGATACTTTATATTGCTAAGGACGGACAATACTCCTAGTGTGGGGTAATGTTAGGCTGAGAAAGTGGCTAAGTTTAAGCCATGTGCGGAGGTAGAAGACAATGTGTAGGAGGTCGTGTGTGAACCATGAAGAAGTGTCAAATCTCTAGGAAGATACGTACATGATTATGCACACGGACGATAAAAATATGCAAGTATAGGACGGTGCACAAAGGTGCATGCAGGGAGTGGAAAGATAACAATGTGTGAAGGCCCATGCACAGAGACATCAAAGGAGTTAGCTGAAATTTTGAATGGCTTTAAAATAGAGAAAAGTAGAGATGGATTGGTTGGAAATGCAAGTCTAGAAATAGACTCAAAGAGGATAAGGAATAAACATATGATAAAGCACATGTAATATGGATAAGGATGGTGTATGAACAGATCTAATTATAGGATGAAAGCATGGATAAGAGCAAGTTATTTATAGAACAAAGGCATTAAGCCACCTAAGGATAGCCATGGATTGTGAGTTAAAGAAAGAGTTCAAGAGCATGTATGTTGTATTTAAGAGTTTCTATTGTTATAATTAAAGCATATAGCGGTGAAGGACCAATTCCCACCTATACATGTTGAATTCCTTTGTAAAGACTAGTAGGTCATAACATAAGTAAATAGTGTGAGATAATATGAGTCATTCATAGCTTATGATGCACACATGGGTTGTAATCAACTTATGAGTATGTATTATGCAAGGAGACTATAATAGAATTGATTTTATGTTTATAATGGATGATTTGTTAAGGATTACAAAGGTTAGTAGAGATGAACATGGTGTAATTGGACTTCATATTTTACTTGCTAATTTTCTATGTTAATGAATGAATGATCATATATTTTGTGGCAAATTTTCTTTGTTATGATGTATTGTTTCAATTATATATCCTCTACCTTATGTTATGAATGGTTAAATACATAATCCACATCTTGAAAAGCTAGACAGAGAAGGGAACTAGTAGGTTGCGTGTACTTTGGGTGAGCACTTGGAAATTTGTTTGAGTGAAATTCCAATGCGCACGACTAAGTAAGTGTTGGTTGCTAGACTCCAACACACTTTCATTTGCTCATATATCAGATCTAAGACATATCCATCATAGAGTGCATCTTGAGGAACATCCAAAATGTTGTACATAGATGCTTCATCTAGAGTTAGCCAGTTGTAATCCTTTCTTATTATGGATATATCATCCCTATAATTTATCCATATATCTTTGAGCTCAAGGAAATGACATTGTAATTTTCTAAGGATTTTTTATTACTCCCTGATAATCAAAGCTAAGCCTTGGATGGAAAGGCTTGACAGTCACTCCTTACATTTTGGTAGAAATATTCATTTCTTTAATCAATGATGTGCAAGTGTATCAGCCAATTGATATTGGGAAATGAATTCCCACCTTATGCTTGATTTTTTGGAACTTGTGAAGAACCACCATTTTTCTTACTAATTCCATCAAAATCCACTTGTTACTTGGAAATATTGGCTAAAAGTATGAAGAACCTTGAAACGCTCCAACTAAGATGTAGGTGAACGTTGGGAATTAGAGGAAGATACACCCCCAATGAGATACAACATTTCAAGATGTGTCAGTGCACTGACATATGGAAATATCTTTGTCTAATTTGCATATGATGCTATAGAAAAAGGTATCATTTACCCTCTGGAAATGATTCAAACTTTTCTTTAGAGACAATGGGGTCTAAATCAGACATAATTTGAACTTATCGTTTCTTGTGTGTTAAAACTAGGATAAATTATCATTCGTATTACTACGTATGTGACATATTGAATTTTCCTACTCTATGAAAATCCTTCAACTTATTGTCCATGGTGTCACTAATGGAAAAATAATTGCTCATTATTCCTCATGATGGTAACGAATTAGTAAATCCACCCTTAGAACTATTTTTCCTTAGGAAGGCCAAAAAGTATTCTTAGGAGTGTGATAATATAATTGATCTCTAGGATGAAATAAATCCTAGGAAATGTCTTTAGAAATTTTTTGATTACAGGCTTGGGTTTTAAGAGAATTCTATTATTAATGTGTTTGATACAATCTATTGAATTTTCATCCCAATCCTATTGATCCTTTTTAAGATTAGTATCTACATACACATTGAGATCGGGAAAATTCAGAAGTTCCTCAAAATATTATGTGTCCAGGAAGATTACTACTTCTCCATCTTGGTTCTTCACAACTCTGGATTTAGCATCATAGTAACTATCTACTACAAGAATGAACTCTGGACACTGTGTATAGATAGGAAAGGATGTAATAAGAGGAAATCCTCTATCATAAAATATTTGCATCCACGTTGTCTTTGAAGGATTCCTGATTTGATTCCAAAAGTCATCCATGTCTATATGTCCTAGCTTTGTGTCTCTGATTTCAATGTTGGAGTCAATGTTGGAAGGGGGACTGACCCCTTGATATTTATAATTCATTTCCTTTTCCCCTTTGGATGATTCTACTTTGGATTTTCCTTTTGCCGATTCAGAAATTGAAGGGTGAAATTATGTCCAATAATTTCTCTATACACTCATAAATGGCAACTAAAATTTCCACCTTGTTCTGCACATTGAAAATCCCAAAATATTCCTTTATAAGGGTTACGATCTTTCTTATCACCTTGATAAATCTAACACACTGGGTGGAAACTTGATGATGTTGTGCACCTTAATATTTCCAACACAATGTTGAAGAGTTGAGCTTGTGATACACTATGAAAAAACCTAAAAACTAAGTGGGGCTCTCTTGATGTTTTGCACCTTGAGAGTTTTGACTCACTTTATCAAAGATTTAGGTTTTCTTGACTCTCTGAAAATTCTGACACAAATTATTCGAGGTTTAAAACTTGTCTATCAATTCATGAGCTTCGAAATATTGAGTTGATTTTCTCATCATGGTGGACAAGTTCAAAATACTAACAAATACATGTTGAGGTTTTGGGCATGTTCATCATAGGGAAAGATATGACTTAATATTGGAGTATGAAGACTAGGAAAAATAGATTTTCTTGTCCATCAAAGGATATAACTTTGATAAGAAAAACATCTAGTAAAGTAAAAGCAAGGAGAAGAAAGTGTAAATAAATCACGTGATAATGCAAACCAACTAAAGAGAAATGTAGGTAAAAACCAACTTAAAAACCAAAAAGGTCCATTCGAAGGATAATACTCACCAAAATGAAATGGGTTTGGAGAAAAATCACAAAAATGACCAAATCACCAAGAAAAATGAAGTCATAGTTTTGGGGGTTAGAAAAAGGTTAAAATACAAATTTGTAGAAGTGAGAATGATGTGGAAAATCTGATTATATATAGCCAAAAACACTTTAATTACACGTTGGATGAAACATGTGGTGATTTAAAACTGACATGGAAATTAATGCATTAACCCAAAGGTGGAAAATTGACCACAGAAAGCATGCCATGCCTATATGAAATCAGCTTCCTATAACATGACACAAAGAAAAGGTACACTTACTACGCCTCAGATATTTAGAATAAATTACACCTATGAAATGTATTTACCATCACATGTCCTGGTGTGAAAATCCATGAAAACATGCAACATAAAGAGCCTGTCTGTTTTAGAGTCAGGAAACATAAGACATCAAACATGCCAAAGCACTAAGATGTTCAGATGCAAGAAAAACCTAAAACACAACACATAGGCATAATCAAGTTCGGGATCATGAAATATGGAAAAATTTACATACACTAACCAATGCATGATCCAATGACTTGAAATCTTGAAATCTGACACAAAGGGACGATTAGGGTTTGGAGATTTGGAAACATGGGACATCAAACATGTAAAGATACAAGATGAATCTGAAAACCCAAAAATCATTGTAAAAGGATCCTTAAGGCTGAATTATTGAAGTTTTTAGAAAGTATGAGAAAATAAAAAGGCCATCAAAGGTGAAAAATTTGATGGGTTATCAAAATTTATCATAAACTCAAATTTTGGGATAACATAGGCCTAACGAAACCTTTAATCACGAGGTAGCTGTAGTCACAAAACAACTTAATAGACCTC
The DNA here is from genome assembly GCA_018340775.1 of Taxus wallichiana var. yunnanensis. Lineage (NCBI taxonomy): Eukaryota > Viridiplantae > Streptophyta > Pinopsida > Cupressales > Taxaceae > Taxus > Taxus wallichiana. The sequence continues at coordinate 763,285,731 of CM031235.1, read as the reverse complement.
CCAATAATCTTACCCTCCTTAGGAGAAATCCCACGATAATCACCATATCCTTCCTCCACCACCCAAATCTATGATAACTTCTACCAAATCGTATGACCTCTTTGACTAACTTAAGAATACTAGATGTCACATTTCTATATTAGATTTGCTTTAAAGCATAGTGACCCACATCTATGTATATTACCCATCACATGTTAGAAACAAGAGCTATTGCTACTAATATAAATCCCTCATATGTTACTTTTATTATGGATACCTTCGTAAATAGTGAAAGCTATTATTTTTAGAAACAAGAGTTACCCCCACTACACGTAATTAATCAAAATATCTGTTTATACATTTGATAACAAGAGGTCAAAAGGGTAATTTTTGAGAATGTATCTCGCTGAAATACTTAAAACATATCCTTCTTACATGTGTTAAGCATAATCCTTGATCAATTAACCCCATTTAACATGTGAATTCAAGGATTCAATAATGTTGGGAGAAAATAATTATGTCATATTACATTAGATATCACCATGGGGCTAAAAACACTACCCCTCAATTTGTGAAGTCATGCCAGACAACCTCAACTATAATTTACTCCTTACATGACCATGTATTAAAAACATGCAAGGCGTTCCTTATAGATTACATTAACGTTATAAATTCATACACGATGATACAATCTATACCTTCCTTATTGATGAGGCCCCTTTATATTTTGAGGAGGTGAAAAGCTAACCCTAGAGTTCATTCCACATTTAAAATACCATAACCAACCTTAAGGTGTCCACTCCAACCAATTCAATTAAGATTTTTACCCCCTACGAAATCAATGAAATTAATAACTGTTATCCAAAATTTTCCCCCAAGGTAATTTTGATAACATGCATCAAATTCTTTAGTCCCAAGCAATTATATTGATTCAGGGCGAAAAGTCATGTTTCTAGGGTCCCCTCATATTTTTCTAACTCCCTATCCAAGTAGAAGAGAGCAAGTTAACAGGAAACGTAATAAAAAAAAAAAAAAGCAGTTTCGAGCCGAAAAAATACAATTGCGAAAAAAATGGCTAAGTCTTAGTCCCCGGGTAGTCGGGACATTTGTGACAAAGGGATGCGCGGGACGTGGAAATCCGAATGCGGCCGAAAATGGAAAAAATTGACTAACTGTTTAAACAGGATGATTGACATCTGGCGATTAGTACGCGGAGGACGCAAGTCACACAAAAAGACTTAAGGCAGCCACACACACAGTTGGGCCAAAGGTACGCAAAGTATGCGAACCGAAGGATCGGAAATGAGAACTTTCGTTCGAGACAGTTGGGACAAAGGCAGTGCGAACCGGCAAACCGGGTGAAACAGGAACTTCAGTACCTTAGGGAGAAAAGGGACCAAGGGACGCGCGGGACACGGATAGGCAAGGAGTTTTTAAAGCCAATCGAGATCACGCCACGTGTCACCGGATCTTGAGAAAAGGGACATGGAGGCCCATTTCGGGCAGTTCGGAAGACTTTGTCTCATGCAGCACTGGGACATTAGGGACAAAGGGACACGTGGGACGCAAAAGTTACAAGGCGAGAGAAGAAAAGTCAACGTTTGACCCATGGAACTTCAAATGGCCATAACTTTTGACTCCGAGCTCCGATTTTCACAAAATTGGACTTTCTGGAACGAGCACGACGTCCTCTACGCCACAGAAGCTGGATTTATTATTTTTAATGAGGGTAGATATATTTAAATAAGAGAAACATATTCGGCTCCAGTCAATTAATGCTCATTCCCGTCAAATGACTGAAAACGCGCAGACCCAAAGTAGCTGCCCGCACTCAGAAGGCCATAACTTTTGCATTTCTCAACGAAATCACACAAGATTGGTATCGTTGGAATTGTGGCTCTAATCCCGATGCACAACAATCAAGAAATTCTATATTTTATTAGAAATGGATTGATATTTTTAAGAAAACGTGGCCGGGTTCGAAAATGTTTTATTTGGTAGTTGGGAGTGCAATTAAGAGGCATGGTCATCATTCTTTCTCAAGTCACATGGGGACAATATGGGGAGCCTTTTTTAGGTAATTTATAATCATATTACTCCATTTAATGCCTCTTACAGGTGGTTGAAGGACAGATTTCGGGATTTCCATTTTCCCTTCTCTTTCCCTTCTCATTTTTCTATAAATTGGATTGTTGGGCTCATTGTAAAGGGAGAGTTTTTGGGTAGCAAAGCTCTGCCAAAATTGCTTGAAGCTTGTGTGTGTTGCAGGCCCTTGTGGTGGACTCCTTGCATGGTGATCCAGGCCCTTATCTTGTAATAGATTGAACTATGCATATCATGAAGCAATAAAATACCAGTTTGTGGATGTATCTTCCCCTGCTGTGTTTTCCTGCATTCTTCTTGCCCCCTTGATCTTTCTATAAGAATATTGTGTCTATTTATTATGTTCTTGCAGGGATTCATTATCATTGTGTATGCTTGGAATATTGTTGTGAATGCATTTTGCTAGATTATGGTGAACTGTCATCACCTCTTCTAGTGTGCACTTTGCCTCTGTATTTCACACATTTGGAGACTATTCTCACACCATCCTTTTCTGGTGTATCACCGCTTTAGTGTAGGATTTCATTTTATGCATTCTCTCTCTTTGGTCCCTTGGAAATTTAGATTAGAACAGTTAGCTTATCCTGCATTAGAGTAGATTGTGGCAGGTAGTTTAGGAGCAAGAACCAGCTTTCTCTGGAGGTCTATGTCAAGTAGCAAGTCCCACAACTTGGAGATAGTACCCATGTTATCCAATCACACCGTGAGTTCAAGTATATGCACAAGGGTGCTATGATTCGGTGATAACAATAACTTTGGAACTAATCCTCAAGATTCAAAGAACTTATGCAACGATTCTATACTTTTTAGGAATAATTTGTGGTTAGTGCTCACATTGTTAGTATTATATTGTGTAATGTTATTATTAAAATGAGTTAAAAAAAAATAACTCATATAATAATATAGTAGTTTAGAATAAATAAATACAATCTCATACTAAGTTGTATTTTATTATTATACGTGAGTTGTATAGTACAAATCACTAGGGATATTCTAGTAGTGTGAGAGAGAATAATGGAGATATTGAGGGGATATACTGATAGTTACGGATGATGATTGACTCCTTGTTTTAAGGATCACTCTCTGCTACACACACACACACACACACACACACACACACACACACACACACACACACATCTCTTTCAATAATGAAAAACCCCGAATGAAGAAGAATTTGAATATTTTATTATTCAAAGTTTTTTGAGTTTATTAAATTTTTGCAATCTAATACCAAAACTACAACATCTAGTATTAGAGCAAGTGATATGGAGGAATGAAATAAGCTTGGGGATTTTAGAGTTTTTACTACCCCATTCATGGAGGTGATTTAGAAAAATTATGTTCTAGATCTTGAGTTGAGTAGGAGAAAATGTTGTAGATATTTATTTGTATAGGTAATTGTTTGTGAGACTCACTCCTATAATTTTTTATAACGCCACTTGCTAGTTGTGCAAGGTTTCAAGCTCTCCTCTTCAAGTTACATCTTTGATGTTCAATCATTATATATTCACTTCATTATGAATACAAACCAACTTCCTTCATATTTGAATGGTGTGAAGTCACATAGATTCTACAAGGTTGCATTCATAGCTCATCTTAATCCACAACCTACCTAAATTAATCCATGTGCATATGAAGAGAATATGTTATGTCCTATTTTACCTTGATTTAAGGTCTATGCATCCATTAAGGAGGTTAAAATTCATGTGCACGATCAACTATTAACTTTTTATTTTGTGACATATCCCTCTTCTCCATGCATCTAGAACCATTTTTATGGCACATTATATCCAAAAAGCTATCATTTGAATGCAATTTCTGTTTAGACTTCTTGATTTACCTTTCACCTACGTGTACTTGTCAACATTATTATCAAAGCCATGATTTTCCCCTAATATATTATTCCATGTAAGTTGTGTTTTCCATCCAAAAACTTCCACTAAATTCATACTCAACTCAATGTTAGCTAGTAGTTTGTCAGTTATAGTGGCATTACTTATATGATTTCTGGTGTGTGTAAAAATATAATATTTTTAGATGTAATATTTTGTGTAGTAAATTTTTGTATTTACAAATTCCTCTAATTTTTCCATCATTAGTTTCATTGAGTCGAGACATAATTGTGTGTTAAGTTTAGGTTATTTGTTATTTAAAAAACATTTTGAGTTATTACTTTTAATTTATTTTGTTTTGTTGTATAGTATCGTCATTGAATTTTGTAGAAAATAAAATTTTGTTTATCGTCATTTGTCAAAGAGAGTTGGTCAATGTCATTAAGGTTATTTATTATCTCTATCTTCATAAAAGTTAAAAGAAAAATTGACTTACATACGCATTTTCGGGTAATTGACATCTAATTTATAATCAATATTATACTAAACATCGAGTTTCAAATTTTCTGAGTAAATAAAGAAGAATTGTTTGGAGGACGAAGGCACGAAAGGTTAGAGGTCAAACAATGACCTCTCATCAATCACTGATGATAGGGCCACATATAAGCTATGTGACTTTTTACATTCAGTTATGTGGTTCATTTTTATTGTTTTGTAATAAGAAAAAATGTCTATTCCTGTTTGCAGTTGTAATGAGTGAACTCCTACATGAGTGATATTTCTTGTATTTTTCCCTAATGTAAGAAGGTGATGAGATCTAAGAGTATTGTAGCATCATGATATCTAGGTTTTGGTTGACTAGCTGATACAAGAATGAACTCTGGACACTATGTATAGGTAGGTAAGGACACAACGAGAGGAAATAATTTATCATAAATGCATTGCATCCACATTGTATTTGAAGGATTCTTGATTTAATTCCAAAATTCATCCATGTCTATATGCCCCGATTTGTGTCTCTGATGTCAATGTTAGAAGGGGAATGACCCCTTGATATTTATAATTCATTTCCTTTTCCCCTTTGAAAGATTATACTTTGGCTTCTACTTTCCGCGATTTAGACATTGAAGGGTGAATTTTTTTCCAATAATTTCTCTAGACACTCGAAATGGCAATTGAAACTTCCACCTTGGTTTGCACACTGAAAAGTCCAAAATATGAATTTTTTCAGGGGTATGATCTTTCTTAACACCTTGATAAATCTAATACACTTTGGCGAAACTTGATGATGTTGTGCACCTTAATATTTTTGACACAATGTCGAAGAGTTGAGCCTGTGATACACTACAAAAAACCTAAGAAAATGAGTGGGAATCTCTTGATGTTTTACACCTTGAGAGTTCCGACTCACTGTCAAATATTTAGGTTTTCTTGACTCTCTGAAAATTTTGACATAAATTATTTGAAGGTTAAAACTTTTTGATTATTTCATGAGCTTCGAAATATTGAGTCGAGTTTCTCATCATGGTGGACAAGTTCAAAATCATAACAAATGCATGTCGGGGTTTCAAGGGCATGTTCATCATAGTGAAAAATATGACTGAATATTGGAGTATGAAGACTAGGAAAAATCATATTTTATTCTCCATCAAAGGATATAAATTTGACAAGAAAAAATCTAGTAAAATAAAAACAAGGAGAAGAAAGTGTAAAGAACTCACGTGATAATGTAAAACAACTTAAAAACAAGAAAAAATCCATTAGAAGGATAATAATCACCAAAATGAAATGGGTTTGCATAAGAATCACAAAAAATTCCCAAATCGTCAAGAAAAATGAAGTCTGAGTTTCGGGGGTCAGAAACAGGTTAAAATACAAATCCACAAAAGTGAGAATGATGTCGAAAATCTGATTATATATAGCCAAAAACACTTTAATTACACGTTGGATGAAACATGTGGTGATTTAAAATTGACATGGCAATTAATGAGTTGACCCAAAGGTGGAAAATTTACCACAAAAAGCATGTCATGCCTATATGAAATTGGGTTCCTAAAACCGAACACAAAGGGAATGTATGCTTACTAGGCCTCGGGGATTTAGAATACGTTAAACCTATGACATCTATTTACCCTCACACGTCCCGATGTGAAAAATTCATGAAAACACGACATAAAGAACCTCCTAGGTTTCATAGTCGTCAAGAAACATAAGACATCAAACATGCAAGACACTAAGATGTTTCAATGCAAGAAAAACCTTAAACACACACAAAAGCATAATTGGGTTCGGGGATTATAAAATATAAAACAATTTACATACACTAACTAATGCATGTTCCAATGAATTGAAAGGCCGAAATATGACACAAAGGGACAATTGGGGTTTGAGGATTGGGAAACATGGGACATCAAACATGTAAAGATACAAGATGAATCCAAAAACCTGAAAATCATTGCAAAAGGACCCTTAAGGATGAATTATTGAAGTTTTTGGAAAGTGTGGAAAAGTAAAAAGGCCATTAAAGGTGAAAAATTTCATGGGTTATCCAAATTTATCATAAACTCAAATTTTGTGATAACATAGGCCTAACTACACCTTTAATCATGAAGTAGTTATAGTCACAACAAAACTTGATAGACCTCCCAATAATCTCACCCTCCTTAGGAGAAATCCCACGATAATCACCATATCCTTCCTCCACCACCTAGAGCTATGATAGCTTCTACCAAATAATATGACCTCTTTGAATAACTTAAGAGCACTAGAGCTCACATTTCTATACTAGACTTTCTTTAAAGCAAAATGACCCATATATATATTCTCCATCACATGTTAGAAACAAGAGCTTTTCCTACCAATATAGATCCCTCATATGTTACTTTTATTATGGATACCTTTGCAAATAGTGAAAGCTATTTTTTTGAGAAACAAGAGTTACCTCCACTACACGTAATTAATCAAAATATCCCTTTATACATTTGATAACAAGAGGTCAAAAGGGTAATTTTGGATAATGTATCTTGCTTAAATATTTAAAACATAACCTTCTTACATGTCTTAAGCATAATCCTTGATCAATTAACCCCATTTTACATGTGAATTCAAGGATTCAATAATGTTGGGAGAAATAATTATGTCATATTACATTATATATCACCATGGGGCTAAAAACACTCCCCCTCAATTTGTGAAGTCATGCCAAACAACCTCAACTATAATTTACTCCTTAGATGACCATGTATTAATAACATGCAAGGTGTTCCTTATAGATTACATTATTGTTTCAAATTCATACATGATGATACAATGTATACCTTCGTCATTGATGAGGCTCCCTTTATAGTTTGAGGAGGTGAAGAGCTAACCCTAGAGTTTATTCCACATTTCAAAATACCACAACCAACCTCAAGGTGTCCACTCTAACTAATTCCATTAAGATGTTTACCCCCTATGAAATCGGTGAAATTAATAACTTTGGAACTAATCCTCAAGATTCAAAGAACTTATGCAATGATTCTATACTTTTTAGGAATAATCTATGGGTAGTGTTCACATTGTTAGTATTATATTGTGTAATATTATTATTAAAATGAGTTAACATAAAATAACTCATATAATAATATAGTAGTTTAGAATAAATAAATACAATCTCATATTGAGTTGTATTTTATTAGTACAAATCACTAGACATATTCTAGTAGTGTGAGAGAGAATAATGGGATTGAGAGATTAATGGAGATATTGTGGGGATGTACTGATAGTTAAGGATGATGATTGACTCCTTGTTTTAAGGATCACTCTCTGCTATATATATATATATTCTTTTTCAATAATGAAAAATCCCGAATGAAGAAAAATTTGAATATTTTATTATTTAGTGTTTTTTGAGTTTATTAAATTTGTGCAATCTAATACCAAAACTACAAAATTTGGTATCAGAGCATGTGATATGGAGGAATGAAATAAGCTTGGGCATTTTAGAGTTTTTACTACCCCATTCATAGAAGCTCTTCACAAAAATAATGTTCTAGATCTTGAGTTGGAGCAAATGTTTTAAGTATTTATTTGTATAGATAATTGTTTGCGAGATTCATTCCTATAATTTTTTATAACGCCACTGCTAGTTGTGTAAGGTTTCAAGCTTGGCTCTTCAAGCTACATCTTTAATGTTCAAACATTATATATTCACTTCATTATGAATACAACCCATCTTCCTTCATATTTGACTGGTATGCAGTCACATGGTTTCATTCATAGCTCATCTTAATCCACAACCTACCTAAACTAATCCACGTGCATATGGAGACAATATCTTATGTCCTTTTTACCTTGATTTCAGGTCTATGCATTCATTAAGGAGGGTCAACCATCAGAAATACGTTGTTTGTTCAATTTCATGTGCATGCTCAACTAAGAACTTGGTATTTTGTGACATATCCAATCTATCTTTGCAGAGTTCTTATAAAGCACATATCCCTCATCTCCACGCATCCAGAAGTGTTTTGCATGGCACATTATATCTAAAACTTCACTTGAGCTTTATCCAAAAAGCTATCATTTGAGTGAAATTTCTGTTCGGAATTATGTAGTTACATTTCACCTACGTGCAGTACTTCTCAACATTGTTATCAAAGCCATGATTTTTTCCTCAATATATTTTCTATTTAAGGTGTGTTTTCCATCCAAAAACTTCCACTAAATTCATACTCAAGTCAATGTTAGCCAGTAGTTTGTCTTTTATGGTGGCATTACTTTTATGATTTCCGGTGTGTGTGAAAATATAATATTTTTGGATAATTTTTGTATTTACAAATTCCTTTAATTTTGTCCATCATTAGTTTCATTGAGTCGAGACATAATTGTGTTGATATTTTTGTGTTTTAATTTTAGGTTATTTGTTATTAAAAAAACATTTTGAGTATAGTATCATCATTGAAGTTTATACAAAATAAAAAAAAATTTATTGTCATTTGTCAAAGAGAGTTGGTCAATGTCATTAAGGTTATTAATTATTTGTATCGTCATAAAAGTCCTAAAAATTGATTAACGGACGCATTTTCAAGGTAACTGACGTCTAATTTGTAATCAATATGCTATTGAACTTCAATTTTAAATTTGATGAGTAAATAAAGAAGAATTGTTTCGAGGACGGAGGCACAAGAGGTTGGAGGTCAAACAATGACCTCTTGTCAGTCACTAACGATGGGGCCGCATATCAGCTATGGTGACTTTTTGCATTCAGTTGTGTGGTTCATTTTTATTGTTTTGTAATAAGAACAAATGTCTATTCATGTTGGCGGTTGTAATGAATGAGCTCCTACATGAGTGATATTTCTTGTATTTTCCCCTAATGTAAGAAGGTGATGAGATCTAAGAGTATTGTAGCATCATGATATCTAGGTTTTGGTTGGCCTTGTAAAACCATCATTTGTTGTGGTTGTTAGTAATCCTCTGGAAAACTATCCTTTAATTTGGTTATTGGTAAACCACTTGTAAAAAATTCTTAAGGTTATTGGCTATCTTGAAAACGAAACCATCCAGATCATGAGCAAGCATCGAGGTGACAGTTGTAATACAAGATAATGTTTTCCGTATGTTCGCACTAAGGGGGAATGTTAAGAATATTCTATAGTTATTGCTCACATTTGTTAGTATTATATTGTGTAATATTACTATTAAAATGAGTTAATATAAAAAAACTCATTTAATAATAATATAGAAGTTTAGAATAAATAAATACAATCTCATATTGCGTTGTTTTTATGATTGTATGTGAGTTGTACAACTCACTAGAGATATTCTAATAGTGTTAGAGAGAATAATGGGATTGAGAGATTGATGGAGCTATTAAGAGGATAGATTGATAGTTAAGGATGATGATTGAATCCTTGTTTTAACAATCACTCTCTCTTATATATATAATCTCTTGCAATAATAAAAATTACATAATAAAGAAAAATCTGAATATTTTATTATTCAGTGTTTTTTAATTTTATTAAATTTGTGTAATCTAATACCAAAACTACAATACTTTATACATTCCAACAATATAGTAGGCCAAATAAACCTCCTCACCCACATGGCTCTAATGATAACGGGAAAAACATTGTAAACTTAACACATCACCACCAACATCTATGTTACTACATATAGCTTCTAAAATACACTAAGGTTTCGATATGCACGTGGAGTAAAAGGGATATCAAGGAACTAGATTAGGGAAATAAGAAAAAGGTATTATCAAGACAATTTAGTTAACCGAGAGTAAAAGGAAACAAGACTTATAATTATGAGAAGATGGGTACTTGATTGTATATAATTACGTAAGGCGTTCCCTGTTAGAATGGGTCTTGGCCGATTCTATCACCGGTCAGAACATGAACGGTAAAGATTGTAGTTTAGTGGGATGCGTTGAAATCTGATGGTAGAAATCTCGGCTTCTCACAGAGCGAACTGATCCACGTGAAATGTAGCAGCAAATGCAAGGAAATGCAGACGGTTGTCTCAGATCTGTGCGGCGCATTGTTGCGAGGGCACAATCTGTTTTGTTATTTCCTGTTGTTGTACCGGACAGGTCCGGCATGACCCTCCTCCTGTTGTCTGGTTTCTGTACACCTTCATTTCCGCTACCTGTGTAATGAAGACGATGATTAATATATCCATGAGGGCGGGTTTCTAAGATAGGTAGTGTGGCTAGAGTTATTTTGCCTTATTTTTCGTGGAGGATCGAAATGAGGAGGTTTGGAGAGTTTTTTCATCGTTTGGGAGGAAAATTGTCGTCACGGTGGTTCCCCGGGTGTTGGTTGAGCTGTTTGCGGTGGAATACATTGGAGTGGATGCCGTCATTGACACCGAAATAGAGGTTGACTGCCATGGCAGAGCCACTGGATTTGTCAAGCCTCCTGGTTTTGTTGTCGCGGGTTTGAGAAAGAAAGATGTCGTCAAACAAGATGTCTGACAATGTATGATTGATGAAGTTGATTCTGGATTTTTTTCATATGTATTATTTCCTTTTTCAAATTTTAAAAAATCATTTAATGGCAGAATTGTAGCGATAATAATTAGATTTTAATGTATCTGCAATGTTTTTCTGTTTACCTTTTTATGAAAAGATAACGGGATAAAAAAGTCTTGTATTTACGTACACCCGACATAACGGGACCAACAAAGTTACCACTAAAAACAGGTATTTTATAGAACTTAATTTAATTACGCCAAAAAAAACGTCATAGAATTTTGAAATAGTCAACGCTAAAAAAAATGTCATAGAATTTTATTTTAAAAATCATACTTTAATATTTTTTTAAAATTGAAATTGACAGTAAAAGAAAAGGAACGAAAAACATTTTTTTTTTATCATTAGAACGATCAATTTATACATGTCATGTCATGTCATGCAATTATTAGACTAGGTCAATCTTTAAAGATGTTATATTTTTATATTATTAAATAATTCATGGAGATAATAAATTGATGGTCACGTTTTAAATATGCAAATCACATGTAACACTTGTATAAGATATTTACAAATATTTTACATCTAAAATCACCAAACACATCTAAATGGTCGTCAAAATTAACCCTCTGCAAGAGATATAATCCAAATCTTGAGAATTGTGGACATTCTTAGATGTGATCAGTTGAAGACAAAGAGATAGTGCCATTCTTATAGTATTCCCTGACCCGATGGACCAAGTATCATAGCTGATATGATTAACATTTTTAGTTTATTTTTTGTATTAAAAACGATGGTTACATTAAAGTAGTGGTATTTATAAATTTTGTTTACTATCTCAAAAAGAGATTTTTTTGATTTCCTTTGTTGCTCGTACAATTGCCTACATTTGATCAAGTCTATTAGTTTTCAGTTTACATTCTTTCTACTACTCCATCGAAGGCATTTGCACAATTTTAAGCAGCTTGCCTCTCTGATAATACAGAGTAAATCTCAATGAATGTAATCTAATCCATGTGTGGTTGTTGATTTAAGCAACCTTAGTCATTGAAGATATGTCTTCTTGTTGTTTTGCATTCGTACATGCTCCTTGAAATTTCCTTCTTGATAGCCACGGTGCCCTACCATATTCATTGCAATCTCTACCGTTTTATTTTCTTAGAGAATTATTTTGTCTTGCATACCCCCTTTCCACTATAAATTTACCCCAACTTGCTAGCACTAACCACACATTGATTTGCATTTTTGTATTTGATTTGACTGTACATTAATGTGAAGTATAACACAAATACCAAATATTATTTGGGTGTTTCAATTTAAGCCATGGAAAAGGTGTGGTGCATGAAGGTATTTAATTCTCAATTTTTTATTTCTAACTTTCCATTGTTGTCTTCATCTTATATAACAAATCAGACGTTGTCCAATAAAAACCTTTCAGTCATTCTCAGTTGGGTTATGCCCCTAGAGCCTATTGGATCTTCCCATTTTTATTTTGACCCCATTTAACTGCAAATTGCACTCATGTGAATAACACAAGTGACATTTAGATGATAAAGTGGAACACAAGATAAAGGATCTTATTTGGGTCTTACAATTTCCGCCATGTGATAGGTGCGGTATATGTAGGTATTTACTTTTCACTAGTTCATTTCCATCTATCCATTTATTTCTTTGCCTCTTCTAACAAATCAAACTTTTTCCATTCGAAAACCTTGAAGGAGTACAAAATTGAAATAAAAAATAGTTGAGCTCGACTACCAAATAAATTCTACATGTCCCTCATATGACTAAAAGTTGCAGGGGCTCTATTTTCAATGAATGTTTATGCCTCACCTTTTTCTCGCAATTAATCCTACATTTAATCAAGGTTAAAACTATAAAAGGATGGTACTCGGTACTACAAAAAAATATGGACCTAGGTTATGGCCCTGTAACCTATTGAATTTTCTCCATTTCTTATTTTGACCACTTCAACCTCAAATTACACTCACATAAATAATTGATCCTCAATCTAAAACATTTGTTAAACATTTACGATTTTCCTCAATTTTTTAGTTTGTCCCCTTTGAACGTATATTGCACTCAAATAAATAATGTGACCAAGATAGAGAAAATTCAGTGGAACACAATGCACTTCTCCTCCCTCATACCCCATCTTCTTTTCCCCCATCCTCTCCCTCTTATTTGATTCTTTAAGTTTTAATTGTTCACTCTATCCCCTTCGGTTTTCCCATCATACATTTCATGTACGATTGCTAGTTATATATCACCTAGAAAGACACCCCATATTCAGAAAGGTTTTGTCGAATCATCACGTATCTTTTCCGAATATGTTACTCATGTTTATTCCCTATTATTTCATCCAAACCTTACAGATTATGAATCCCCCATATAAATCATGATTCTAAATCAATTCTCCAATGAGGAAGCATGATTATTATTTTTAAGTACATATGCATATTTCCCATCCTGTTATCATAAGAAAAAGTTTCCCACTACTCCACATACTCAGACATACTTTAGGGAACGCATAGTTTATGATATTAAAGAGAAGATAAATTTATATGACTATGATACATTACCTACCACTCCATATGTGGAGGATAGGTTGTCACTTATCAATTAGGCCACCATAACATTGAATTAGGTACTAAAGAGGATCCAAATTTTTATTACTAAGAACTTTATTAGATGTAGACAAAGATAAAATGATAGGAACCACACTACAATAATGTTCTAACTTATCCACATGTATTTATGATGACTTATCAGACATCGTCCCTAATGTTGCATTACATAATATTGTTCTACATCTTGAGGAAAATCCTGTTAAGTGAATTTTTTCACAAAATGCACCCTAAAATAACACTTATGGTAAATGATGAAATATAAAATTAATTAAATGTTGGGTTCGTCAAGCTATTTGACTACCCCACATGGATTTCCAATATCGTCCTAGTAGCTAAACCGGATGCAAATATTAACATATGCACTAATTTTTGGGACTTGAAGAAAACATTTCTAAAGGAGGATTTCCCATTACCAATCATAGAGATGATTGTTGATTATAGTGTTGGACAAGCAACAATTTCATTTATGAATGGATGTACAAGCTATAATAAAAAAAATTAACACCATTGATCAAGATAAAAAATCATTCCTTACTCCACGAGAAACATTTTCTTACGTAGTAAAGTCATTTGGTTTTAAAAATGCAAGCACTACTTATCAACGAGAAATGACATGTATTATTCACAATCAGACATAAAATTATTGAATAATATGTTGATGACATATTAGAAAAACCTAAAAAGATAAAATACATGAATACACTCTATAAAAATATTATAATGTTTATGCTAATTCAATGAACATTTAAACCCAAAGAAATGTGTATTTGGTGTCACATCAGAATTTTTGGGATTTAACATATAAAAAAGAGGCATGAAAGTCGATACTAAGAAGGTACAAACTATAGAAGAAATTCCACAACCAAAAGGACTAAGTGAATAATGAAACCTATAAGGAAAGCATACAATAAATTATGGCATAGTTGGCAAATAATACTCTACGTTTTACATAACTAATATGAAAATATTTCATATTCCATTAGGATGAGGAGTTCCAAAATGTGTTTGATGAATTTAAAACAAATTTTCTTAATCCACCATCATAATGCCTCTTGTTGTTTGCCAAAAGTGTACACCCTAACAGCACCAAATGAGAATTTGTGTCTCAACATCAATAATGGAATGCTTCCAAGATGTGGGAACTCGAATCCAAGGTAAACCTATAGATAAATTTTGATTTTATTTTAAATACTCTATACTACCACTATCCTACTCTAATATACCAATTGTAGGGGAAAAGGAAAAAAACATGGTGATGCACCAATAAGTGAGGGGATGAATTTCCTTATATGAGATCAAAATAAAGAGGACAAAACACAATTCCAAAGGGTGAATATAAGCCATAATAAATTTCCATTGAAATTTGACTTTCCCTCTCAGTCGATATTTAATACAATGAATTAGAATCTTGTAAACACTACACACACAACAAATCCTAGGGAATAATAGAGAGGTAAGACACAATAACACAACAATAAAGGAATATTTGAGCCAAAATGAGAGTTAAATTAAAGTTTGAGATAGACACAATCTGTTATAGTCATAAAAGAAGTCATTGCTACATTTATAAAACTTAAAACCAAAGAACTCGATATTAGAATATTAGTCCCTAAAATAGTAGAGTAAGGTTGCATTTAAGGAGGAGGAACCATTTACAATGAGATATGACTGATACTTATAGAAAAATAGATGAGAGAAAGGGAAATGGGAAGAAAAAGAGAAGAGGACAGGAGGACAAAGAATAATCTAAAGTATATATATCTTTCTCATGTCTATCTCCTTCACAATGATCATGGAGCTCTAAAATATGCTCCACTAAAAATAACTGCTCACACCACATCTAGGTATATCATGGAACATTTCGAAAGATGGGAGATGCCATGTCCAATTGAAAAATATCACCACTAAGTGTAATGATTTAAAACACTAGAAAAAATATAGATAGCACTTATGACTTCTCATAACTTTAAAAATATGGATGACAATGACACAAAACTAATACTGGGTCATATTTATCCTAAATAGATTTCCAAAAAGACATAATTTTCCTAATGTATAGTCGAGGATCAAAATCTATGGCCATTTGAAATTTCCCAAGTTATTTTGCATAGTTTATGGCCACGAGGCCATCAATTTTAACTTCATAGATGTACCCTATCAAGTGTCTCATCCTCATGGGTAGTCTTTTTCACTGATTTCCACCCAAGGTTGAGGCCACATCGATCCTTCTCATTGGTTATGATAATCTCTATAGGTGAAAGTACATATGATGACTATGAGGATTTCAAATTTAACTTAACAATTCCCCTTTCACTTTTATCTTTCTCATTGCCTATGGGATCTTGTGTTAGTTACAAATTATTTGTGACATCCATATCCTTCTTGAGAATTAGAAACCTATCATTGGTGCCAAATGGAAAATGTGACTAATGTCATGTGACACTATTTAATGCCCTTATTTCGTGCCACATGTACACTCACTATTGGCTATGCGATCCCATGTTTTGACATCCCGTGATTGTTCCACATGGAATAATCATGGATTTTTGGCTTTAGGATATTATTTATGCCTTAGATAATTACTCAAACTTGTTAATCCCCAATTTTTTGTGATTAGTGCCCACATGACACCACTCATGGACCTTCACACTCCTGATTGTTCTTTATATTATCTTCTTTATTTGGATGAGCATTATGAGAACTTGACTTTTAATCATCTGCCACATGTCCTTATCTAGAGCCTACTGTGTGGCTAAAACATGAGACATATTTTTTATTCCTCATACCTTAGCATATTCTTTCCTTGACAAAATAAGTAAGTGGAACCTTCAGTCCAGTTAGCAATAAAACATTTATATATATAAACCTCATTAATTCAACCCTTTTTGTAATGTGGGATTTATCCCTAAATCCAAAACACAAAGGGCCATTATTATCAATATTAAAATGAATCTGATCTAATAAAATGGAAAAATGGGCTCCTCAAAGGCCAATTGTTGACTTCCAAAACACTAAAATCACTTACAAACACTTGAAAATAGGCTATAGATTCATGAAAAGAGCTCAAAATGTGTCTATGCAATACCAAAAATAATCAAATATTCTTCTATAAATTATAATCAAGTGTGAGGGAACACAAAGGATTCAAACATATTAAACAATTAAAATGTAATTGCAAGAGTAGGGAAAAACTTATATTTCATCGAGGTCAACCGTAATGCGTGAAACTAGCTTAAGAATGTTTCAAAGCTAATCGTGAAACCATACAATTATAAAACTATCTCAAAATTACCACCACTATATAAAAAGAGTTTAAGAGAATCCCAAGATTATCTCTACTTGATGTTAACTCATTTTACAAACTAGAAAACATGTGTAAATCTTAGATCCATCAAAATACATAGAAAAAGTTCAAAGTGACCTTATAGTGGACCACAAAGAAGAGAAAAGTGAGGAGAGAATGTTCCAATGTTTTTAACTCTTCCCAAAACCTTTTTGTATATATCTAGAACTTTTGTAGATCACAAAATAGTATAAGAGAGATCATAAAGCATGAAAATGATATGATAAAATAGGAAACCTATATTGGTTGTAAAAATGGACAAGAGACTCATTTTTTTAACATTTCTAGTGAATAAAAGGGTTCATTTACCTACTAAATGTAAAGTCTTATAGCCTTAGAATTCATTGGGAAATAGAGTATGCATAAAAAATTTGATCTCCTATAAAATGAAGTTTGTTAGCTTCAAAACAAATCAATATTTAGATCTTAAACTTGAAACACTGTAATAACATCCTCCAAACAACTCCTTAGAGAATGGATGACAAAAATTATATAAAAAAACAAAAATACATACACTTCTAAGAGAATATGTAAGGTGTGTATACAAGAGAAAATAAAAAATAAGGAAAGAAAACAAACACAATGTACAAACCTAATTCTTCCTTCATATCTCCTTACAACCTTATATGAGATTGGCTAACACTTGAAATGAAGCAATGATCTTGTTGAATATATATGATCAAATGGATGTGGATGCTCCAAAAGTATTCTGAATGGAAATAGATTTAAGCTATGAGAAATGTGAATGAATTATTGGATTGATTGGTATATTCTTGATCAAATGGACAATATAAAAATGTGTAAAATTGAGTGGAAATTTGACGCAATAACAATGAATATTATCAAGCTTTCAAACATGATTAATGGATAAGAATGAGTGCTAATTTATAGATGATTCTAGCCTTGATTTTCTTATAAGATCTTTGATCAACAAATCTGCATGCAAAAGTTAGTAATTTGATATTTAAGGTTTTAACATGTGATTTTATATTGAAAAATAGGCTAGAATAAAGTAAAAACAAGAAATAAAACATGTAGGTTAGAAATTGAATGATTAGATTCGTAATAAAGTCATATAATAAAAAATATCATAGTAGGATGCAAAAATATCACTATATAGATTAAAAATGCTATGTAGGAATTAGAAACAATATAGTCTACACAATGACAGGCTGGAAATAAAATAGTGTCACTATACTATTCATAAATGTCAATATAGAAAGAAAAATTTCTATAGGAAAATCATAGATGCCATAACCCTAGAAAATAATGCAAAAATAAAAAAGCTACATATTTGATAAGAAATGCTATAATAACAACTAAAAGTTGTTGGAGGATCCGTGAGGATATTTGGATAACAACATGAGCATTGTATAGTTGTGGAAACAAAGATAACTAACAATAAGATGCAATATGATAATAAATCATAAGAATCAAGAACAATGCTAAGAAATGAACTTAAATAAAACCCATTAGACAACCTCCACAATATCTCAAGTGGAAGAATGTATAAATAGGACTAATGTGTAACTCTACCACAAGGATATGGGTACATAGTCCTAAAATAGGGAGATGAGTTATATTCCTAGAATATCTAGATAAATTTAAATCTTATGACACATATTATGCTCTATGACACTTTATGATAATTGTTGACCAAAATAAGCTCACACTTATTTTGAGTCAATTGACACCATTTTCCCCTTTTGTGCCTCAATCTGAATTTTTACATATTCCAAGAACTTAAGGCCCCCTGAAAGTATTTCCATCAGATAGGAAATTTCTTCCCCTTTCTAGAGACATAAAGAAGTCCTTCTAACTCTTTTTATTTTTCAAGTTACGGGTTGACGGGCCTTAGAGAGATTTTTTGCCAAAAGCGGGCCAGCGGGCCTAGGGAAGATTTTTTTGCCATGGAATGTATGGATCAGTGAGGTGGTAGAAGACATTGCAAAAAGGCACAATTTTAATTGCGGGCCCGCAAGCCCGAGAAGGATTGCTTTTGAAAAGTGGAAAAAGTGGGCCGTCGGGCCCGAGGATGTCATTTTGCCCAAAAATGGGAAAATGTGGACCGGTGGGGTCGAGGATAACTTTTTACAAAATGCAGGTTTGAAGAGGAAATTTTCCCAAGTATAGATGCAGGCTGGAGGGTTTGCGAGGGACTTTGAAACTTTTTCACTTTTTGTCAAATGGTGCAGTTTTCAAGTGCGGGTCCACAAGCCCCGGGGTCTCATCGGCCGTTGAAAAATCAAATAGGCAACAGAAGCCTCCACATGTCCATACGGAGCATCTTCAAAGGTAAATCCAAAAGAAGGTCTCCCTAATGAGCATGAGGCTTCCACGTGACCTA
Organism: Taxus wallichiana var. yunnanensis; assembly: GCA_018340775.1. Lineage (NCBI taxonomy): Eukaryota > Viridiplantae > Streptophyta > Pinopsida > Cupressales > Taxaceae > Taxus > Taxus wallichiana. Next base: position 763,266,536 of record CM031235.1, on the reverse strand, counting down.
GGTCCGAAAAGGGGACAAAGCCGACTGTTCAAAAAGACTAAGTATAGGGTGTCGGTGGAAGCATCCACATGTCTCATCAGCATAAGACCAAGGTTGGGTATGAAGTGTGGAGACTCAAATGAGCGCCAAGTCTCCACATGTCTAGGGTCCAACAGAGTCAACAAAGGGAGACAGAGCGGGCCCGAAATGACTAAGTATAGAGAGCTAGCGGATAGTGCAACTTGTATCATCAGTGAAAATTCAATGACGTGACCCAAAGCGGATACTCAAATGAGCATAAGCTTGCCACGTGTCCAGAGCCCAAAAAGGAAGAGGCAGTCATTAAAAATTCCAAGCAATGGGGCAGGGCCAATGAAAGTAGCCACATGTCAACATGACGTAACTTCAAAAGTAAAATCTAGGGGTAGTTTTCAAACAAGCGCTAAGCCTCCACGTGTCTCGGGTTAGACAAAGTGTCTCCGCCAATGGGAAGGACTCAAGTAGAATACAAAGGAAACTAAGGATCCCGCAAAATCCACCATGTGTCACCAGTGTGATTTCAAGAGTGAGAGGAAGGAGCTGAATCTTCAAGATGCATGAGACTACCACATGGACCCTGTATGGACAAACTCCTTTAAATATTGTGTGGTGCCCCTAATCTTCAGACAACCATATCTTTTAATTGGAAACTCAGATTTGGGTGTGAGAGGAATTTTTGGAAATATCTCGGTGCCCGCTTCCCACCTGCCTCCATTAATGTTTTCATCCCACCATTTTCGAGGATGTCAAGTCTCTCACCTACCGTCATGATGAAGGATGGGCCTCTTTCTTTCCCAGTAAGGAACATCGATCAAGCATGAACATTATAGTGAGACTCTTCATTATGGTAGGTGGTTTCAATGTGCTTTCAACGTGGTTGGAGAAGAGTTCAATTTTTCCTCTCTCTTTCTCTCTCATTCTTCTATATATTGTAAAGGAGGGGCATATTCAAATGGTTGGTCATTGTTTCTCTTCTGGCCCCCTCTCTCTTTCTTCCTTAGGGTAGGATGTGGAGTCTAAGCCTTCTCTCATGGCTCTGTAATGGAATTTCCTTGCCTCTTTCTCACTGATGATGTAACGTGTAACTTTTGGAGCAATATAATCTGTTTCATGATGTATATGTCCATCCTTGGTTCATTTTATTATCTCTTCTTACCTCTCATCATTGCAGTGTATACTGTGCATATTATGAAGTTTGTTGTAGGTTATGGGAGCTTTTCTTAATGGATTTTGAAATGGTGTTCCATGTGAAATATATCTCTGGTATGTGTTGCATTTTGTCCACCCTCTCCTCCACTAACCTCTCTCCACTTTAGGCAGTTTGGATTTGTGATCAGCCACTTCCTTTTCTGGTGTATCACCGCTTAGTGTAGGCTCTCTTTCCCTCTCTTTGTCTCCCTGTCTCCTTGGAATGACTAGATTAGGATTAGATTAGTTGGCCTGCATGCCTGGAGTAGCTCATGACATGTAGTTTAGGAAGCAGGAACTAACCTTCTCTAGAGTTCCATCTCAAGTTTTGCAAGTCCCATAGCTTGAGAGATGGTCCAATGTTGTGCAATCACACCGAATTCCACACTTCATACCAAAGCCATTCGGGGGTGTTGTGATTTTTCACTAACATTTTTGGCACGCCAGGTGGGACATTGAGGTTAGATCTTTTCATCTTTCCAAGGTGTTTCAATACCAAACAATAAATCTTAAGCCACCATACTACCACAGTAACAGTTTTTGCACGCTCGGTGGGACTTAGAGGTCTTCAATTCATTTCATCAAGTTGATGTCTTCTTAGTGAGATTCAACATTTAGGGGCACATTCAAAGCACATCTGGTGACTCCATCTGGTCAACGATCCATTCTATGAGTTGCAGACCTTTTCCATCCATTTCCATCCATTTTCATTCATATTTCTTTCCATGTCTTTCATATTCTACCATTCATGAAGTTTTGCAATCATGAATTCATTCCCATCTTGGAATTCACACTTGCAGCAGTAGTGCACTCCACCTCCAATGCATTTCTCAAATCCTCTAGACCAACATTATGATCAGATCTAGAACCATTATGGTTACCCATATGAGTAGTGTCAAAGCCAATTCGGCTATGGAGATTATCAAGAACAAGGGGACGCATATAATGGTGAAAACTACATGGAAAGTGTTGATCTGGTAGAGATGATTCAAGGGATGGAGGCTAGCATGGCGCAATTCAGAGCTACAACATAGATGAAGGCATTTGAGATTGGTTTCAGAGCACCTTGTCCATGGGCTAGCCCTTTTCCACGACATTACAGCCCTGAGGAGAAGCTTGAATTCATGGTTGAAGTGCTACCTCAACTTACACAGTGGATTGAGGATATTTATGCATATGAGAAAATTATGAGACAAACTTGTCAATGGGTAAGTCAATCACCAACTCCCTATCCTTCATTTTCTCTTTCTCAAACTTTATCATTTCAACATGATCAAGAGTCAAGCCCCTCACTTGCTGCCCCAAGTGTTGATTTCCCTTCTCCATCTCCTAGTCTTCCATCCCATCCTAATTCTTCTACCATTTTCCCTTCCAAGTAGTCATTCCCTCCAAATAAATAAGAAGTTCCACTCCCTCTCCACCACAAACGATGGCAAAACTAGTTGAACCCCAACCTGTCACTCCTCTTGCTTTCCAAAGTCTATGTTGGGAAGAGACTCAAGGATTGAATCAAGGAAAATAGAAAGAAGGGGGGCCCAATAGACAAGAGATGGGAGAAAATATGAAGAGTTGGGCTGCCAGATTTGAGTTTACAAAGATCCCCTTGATGGTTAAGCCAACAGAGGAGGTCAGAGTTGAAGAGCCAGTGGTGGCTGAGGCTGAGTTTGTAGTAGAAGAAGAACAAGAGCAATAATAAGAAGACCAATAGTCTGTTTACTCTGAATGCAGTGTCCATAATGGTACTCTGTCTAAAGAGGATGCTGATCTAACCCAAGCTACACAACTTGTTAAGGAGGAGGAACAACCAACTCCAAGTCCCATTGAAGAGAAATAGTTAGGAGAGATCAAATCAAAGTTGAGGCCATTTAATGAAGAAAGAATCATTGAATATTTTTTGCTTTTATTTCAAGGGCCTGATTTGATTGATGAACCCATGATGGAGGAGGACCATATAACTTCAAAGGCTCCAAGTGCAGAGTAGGCCACATAAGAACCTTCATTTCTTCCTCCCTCTTCATCCCCCTCGAGATATAATGTTAGAGAAGAGTTTGAGCTTTCAAAATTCATGTTTGAAGAAGAGGGGAACCATGGTGAGAAATTTTCAGATTAGGAGGACACCATGGAGGAGGTCGAGCACATGCAATAGGAAAACAAGGAGGTAGACTGTCTGTTAGACTTGGAAGATTTCTTTGATGGAGAAGAGCCTAAGGAGATCACATCATTTTCTCCTCCATCACCCAACTTCCAAGCACATGACCCTGTTGCCATGAAGGATAGCATCCAAGGACATCAACCTGCATCTCACAATGACCCTTTGGAACCAAGGTTGGAAGATATGAATCTTCCATGTTCTTCTCAGAAGGAGGAATGAGAAGAGCAAGAGGATGTCCCCATCTCTCTCACACCATCCATCTAGGAAGGTCAACAGGAAGAATCCATTCTTGGAGTTGAAATTCAAAGCAAGGGGCACATGTAAAGGACCATACCGTGCCTAATCAGGTACTTGACTTCATTGGAGCTAAGGGGGAAGCCAAAACTAGTCATACCTACTTCAAGGCATGCGGGTGAGTATCAAAGTACCAAGGGTCACCATCAACACCTCTAGGAGTCTAATGCCAATCATCTTGAGGAGGTATTTTTGGTTGATGTTGATACCTTGATGATTTGGGTGGAGGACCAACTTATAGTCAATTTTTCACTCATACAAGAAGCCATATTCAGTGTCAAATCATTTGCATGGCTGCCCCTCTTGAGGAAGGGAAGATATTTCTCCATGCCAGTTACATGTTTTGTTTGAGTCCCATTTCTCTCTGGTTAGTGTAGGAGTAGGTTTAGGTTTGTTTCAATAGAAGAAGTGCTTTTGCACAATCTGCATGTTCCACTTAGAGCGTGTATTATTTCTAGTTTTGTGCATAGTGTCTCATGGTGTTTCATTGCTCCAAGGTTGTATCACTATGCGGTTCAGTGTGCCCTTAGTCCATTTCTAGAATAGGTAAAAGTCCTAGGTAAAGACAATTTCCTACTCTCAGAGATTTAATCTCCATGATTTTCTTGAAAAACTGAGAGTATGAACAATAGGGCAAGTTAAGGGTCAGCTACGGCTCTAGTAGTTCCCAAGTGGCTCAAGGATCATATTTCTAAAGATCAGATCATATTGTGTTTACTTGGTAGAATCCATGCCCAATGGATGCTTCAAGGCCACTAATCATTTCACCTAGCAGGCAAGTGATCCCTGTGAGTCATAGAATTGTTGACCAAAATAAGATCACACTTATTTTGAGTACACTGACACCATTTTCCCCTTCCTTTCCTCAATCTTAATTTTTACATATTCGAGCAATTAAGGCCCCCTAAAATCATTTCCATCAGATAGGAAATTTCTTCCCCTTTCTAGAGATATAAAGAAGTCCTTCTAACTCTTCGTATTTTTCAAGTTATGGGCCATGGGCCTTAGAGGGATTTTTTTGCCAAAAGCGGGCCGACGGGCCTAGGGAAGAATTTTTTCCATGGAAATTATGGACCAACAAAAGAAATTTTGACATTTTTGCACTTTTCAAAAAGGCACAAGTTTAATTGCGGGCTGCGAGCCCGAGAAGGATTACTTTTGAAAAGTGGAAAAAGTGGGCCGACAGGCTGAGGATGTCTTTTTGCCCAAAAATGGGAAAATGCGGACTGACGGGGCCGAGGATAATTTTTTTCCAAATGTGGGTCTATGGGGGACTTTGAAAGTTTTTCACTTTTTATCAAATGGCATAGTTTTCAAGTGTAGGTCCGCAAGTCCCCAGGGTCTCATTGGCTGTTGAAAAGTCAAAGAGCCATTGGAAGCCTCCACGTGTCCAAACAACACATCTTCAAAGGTAAATCCAAAAGCAGGTCTCCCAAATGAGCATGACACTTCCACTTGTCCCAGGTCTAAAAGGGGACAAATTCAGTCGTTTAGAAATACTAAGTATAGGGTGTCGGCGGAAGCTTCGACGTGTCTGATCAGTGCAACACCAAGGCTGGGTCCGAAGTGTGGAGACTCAAATGAGCACCAACTCTCCACGTGTCTAGGATCAAACAAAGTTAACAAAGGGAGACAGTGGGCCCAAAATGACTAAGTATAGAGAGCCAACGGATAGTGCCAAGTGTCTCATCAGTGTAAATTCAATGGTATGAACCAAAGCAGAGACTCAAACTAGTATAGGCTCGCCACATGTCCCAAGCTCGAAAAGGCAGAGACGGTCATTGAAAAGTCCAAGAAATGGGGTAGGGATAGCGGAAGTAGCCACGTGTCAACACGGTGCAACTTCAAAAGTAAAATATGGAGGCAGTTTCAAAACAAGCGCCAAGCCTCCATGTGTCTCGGGTTAGACATAGTGTCTACGCTAATAGGATGGACTAAAGTAGAATATAAAGGAAACCAAGGAACCCATGAAATCCACCACGTGTCATTCTGGGATGATTTCAAGAGAGAAAGGAAGGATCTAGAATCTTCAAGATGCGGAAGGCTACCACATGGACCCTGTATGGATCGAATCCTTTAAATATTGCGTGTCGCGCCCCTGAACTTCAAACAACCATATATTTTGACTAGAAACTCATATTTGGGTGTGAGAGGACTTTTTGAAAAAATCTCGGCACCGGCTTCCTGTTATCACCGAATCACAGCACCCCGGTGCATGTATTTGAACTCACAGTGTGATTGGATAACATGGGTACTATCTCCAAGTTGTGGGACTTGCTACTTGAGATAGACCTCCGAGAAAGCCGGTTCTTGCTCCTAAACTACCGCCACAATCTACTCTAATGCAGGATAAGCTAACTGTTCTAATCTAAATTTCCAAGGGGCCAGGGAAAGAGAATACATAAAATGAAAGCCTACACTAAAGTGGTGATACACCAGAAAAGGAGGATGGGAGAGTAGTCTCCAAATGTGTGAAATACAGAGGCAAAGTGCACACTAGAAGAGGTGATGACAGTTCTCCATAATCTAGCAAAATGCATTCACAGTAATATTCCAAGCACACACAATGATAATGAATTCCTACAAGAACATAATAATAGACACAATATTCTTGTAGAAAGATAAAAGGGGCAAGAAGAATGCAAGAAAACACAGCAGGGGAAGATACATCCACAAACTTGTATTTTATTACTTCCTGGTATGCACAGCCGATCTATTACAAGATAAGGGCCTGGATCACCGTGCAAGGAGTCCACTACAAGGGCCTGCAACACACTGGCTTCACAAAGAAATTTTGATAGAGCTTTATTACCCAAAAACTCTCTCTCTACAATGAGCCCAACACTTCAATTTATAGAAAAATGAGAAGGAAAAGAGAAGGGAAAATGGAAATCCCGAAATCTGTCCTTCAACCACCTGTAAGAGGCATTAAATTGAGTGAAAAGGTTTTCCATTACTTGCAAAAGGCTCCCCATACTATCCCATGTGCTGCAGCAGAGAAAGAATGATGACCATGCCTCTTAATTGCACTCCCAGCTACCAAATAAAACACTGTTCTGAACCCGGCCACGTTTCCTTAAAAATCTCAATCAATTTATGATCAAATCTGGAATTTCTTCATTTCTGTGCATCGGGCTCGGAACCACGATTCCAACGGTACCATTCTTGTGTGATTTCGTTGAGAAATGCAAAAGTTATGGCCTTCTGAGTGCGGGCATCTACTTTGGGTCTGGTAGGCGTTTTCTGTCATTTAACGGGAATGAGCATTAACTGACTAGAGCCGAATATGTTTCTCTTATTTAAATATATCTACCCTCATTAAAAATAAGAAATCCAACTTCTGTGGCGTAGAGGACGTCGTGCTCATTCCAGAAAGTCCAATTTTGTGAAAATCGGAGCTCGGAGTCAAAAGTTATGGCCGTTTGAAGTTTCCGGACCAAACATTGACTTTTCGTCCCTCCCTTCGGCCATTTCGGCTTTTCGCGTCCCACGCGTCCCTTTGTCCCATTTGGTATAGTGCTGAAATTTCCCATTTCGGCCGAACCGGCCGGTTCGCGTACTCGCAGCCCATATGTCCCATTTGGTTTCGGACCGTCTGGGACAAATTCGCCCGGTTCGGCCGGTTCGCGCCCTTTTGTCCCAACTGTTCCGGGACAAAAGTTCTCATTTCGGCCGGTTCGCATACTTTTGGCCCGCGCCCAGGCATCGTTTAGGGCTGCCTTGACTCATTTCGCCCGGTTCGCGTCTTTTTGTCCCGCTTGTCCCAAAGGCGACCCTCTCAGCAGTTAGCCAATTTTTTCTCTTTTTCGGCCGCCTGATTTCCATTTCGTCCCACGCGTCCTTTTGTCCCAGATGTCCCTGTTGCTATTTGGCCCGCTTGGAGGATTTTCGCCGATCCACGCCTTTTTGTCCCAAATGTCCCAATTGCTCCTAGGACTAGGACTTAGCCGATTTTCACAATTTTTTCTGGATCAACCTACTTGCCTTCTGCAACCATTTTTCACATTTTCTCAGAGCTTGCTCCTTCCTTCTTTGGCCAGGGGAGTTAGAAAAATATCTGAGGGAACCTCAGAAACATGATGTTTTCTCTGAATCAATCAATGTGCTTGGGACTTGAATATTCTGATGCATGTTATCAAAATTTACCCTGGGGGGTAAATTTTGGATAACACTTCCCACCTATCTCCATTAATTTTTTTGACCCACCATTTTTGAGGCTGTCAAGGCTCTCACCTTCCTCTATGATGAAGGATGGGCCTCTTTCTTACCCAATAAGGAACAACGACAAAGCATGGGCGTTGCAGTGAGACTCTTGATTATGGTAGGTGGTTTCAATGCACTTCCAAGGGTGGTTGGAGAAAATTTTGATTTTCCCTCTCTCTTTCTCTCTCGTTCTTCTATATATTGTAAAGAAGGGGTATATTCAAATGGTTGGTCATTTTTTCTCCTCTACCCCCCTCTCTCTTTCTTCCTTAATATAGGATGTGGAGTCTAAGCCTTCTCCCATGGCTCTGTAATGGAATTTCCTTGCCTCTTTCCCACTGATGATGTACCATGTAACTTTTGGAGGAATAGAATATGTTTCGTGATGCATATGTCCATCATTGGCTCATTTTATTATCTCTTCTTACCTCTCATCATTGCATGATATATTGTGCATATTCTAATGCTTGTTGTAGGTTTTGGGATTTGTGCTTAATGGGTTTTGAAGTAATGTTCCATGTGAAATCTATCTTTGGTCCATGGTGCATTTTTTCCACCCTCTCCTCTGTTGACCTCTCTCCACTTCAGGTAGTTTGGATATGTGATCAGCCACTTCCTTTTCTAGTGTATCACCGCTTAGTGTAGGCTCTCTTTCCCTCTCTCTTTCTCCATGTCTCCTTGGAATGATTAGATTAGGATTAAATTAGTTGGCCTGCACTAGAGTAGCTCGTGGTAGGTAGTTTAGGAAGTAGGAACCAACCTTATCTAAAGGTCCATCTCAAGTTTTGTAAGTCCCACAACTTGAGAGATGGTCCAATGTTGTGCAATCGCACTGAATGCCACACTTCATACCTAGGCCATTCGGGGGTTGCTGTGATTTTGCACTAACAATACTTTTATGACATGTCATAGTTACTCATATGATGCCAAAGAAACCTAAACAAGATGAGTCAACATAAGTGTAGGATAATCCCAATAAAATAATAAAACTAAAATAAATATCCTATACCAACACCCCGTGAAGCATAGCTTAGGTGGGTAGAAAAAGTGGGTCTTGAAAATAAGGCTTGTCCAGGTACCCACGAACAATTAAAATATCTCATAAATTAGAGAGAAGGAGAAAACCTAAAGGAAAAAACCCCCCAAAAGAGATAAAATGAAGTACATAGTGAAAATATCCATAAGAAATAATCCCCCTATAAGTAAATAGAGAATCTCTCAGAAATTAGAGAGAGAAAGAGGAGGAGAGGTATGAAAATACTGTTATCTCTCAAAAGTGCACCCTGTAGAGAGATGATTGCAGGTGTTCTAAGCTTGGTCTGGATCTATCTCTTTCATAGATACAATGGAAATACCTCAGGTTTGTGGGTATACCTATTATTGAGGTTAGTATCTGGTCTTAAGGATGGTTCCTTTTTGATGTATCCTAAACAAATTTTTAGGGGTTTTGAGGGTAATAAGATGATTGTAAATGGATTGAAAACTAGGGTGATACACCAAACTTGTTAAGGGATTTGACTAAGTACATGCACAATCAATTTGAGAATGAATTTTGAATACAAAAACCAATAGTTTTCAACAGAATATTAAGGAAAACCACTTGATGTGTTGAGGGAATGAATCACAACAATACAACAAGAAAACATGCACAAAAATATTATATAGAAATTGTTGAATTTACAGAGGGGTGAGATGATTAATCGGGAATTTGACATTAACAAGAATTAATAATATATAAAAAAACACTAAAAATAATTAGAAAGACAAAAATCAATTCTCATTCAAAGGGAAAAACTGGAAAAATCTACTTCAACACTCCTATGTCCAAAAAGTCCTCTTTGTGCTTTGCAATTGCACATAATATATAACAAGATTATTCACCCATCACATCCTAAAAATAGGCTAAAATTTGTAATCACCCATACATCTTATTTTATCCTTTATCATGAATAAATAAAGGAATAAAAATAGACATGCTAATATAATAAGACATTAATAGCCTTGATTACAAAAATACAACCTAGTTAAGCTGTAGTTGACTATTCTATTTTTATTAAATTTGGATGAATAATTTGGCTAATCATAGCCCTTGCTTGCTATGTAAGTCTTCTCCAATATGCATGCAATCTGTTTGATGTGACACTTGCAACTTGATCCACTTGCAAAGATAAATTTGGCATTCTTTAATTCTACCCCTTTGCATACACATGCAAATATAATATCCCACTCTAAGTAAAATAAATCACGTGTTTTCATCCTTAGCAAAAAATTCCTGCTTTTTTGTGTGGGGACCACCTTTGATGTGCACATGTCCAAATTTTTCTTCTTGCAGTTGTGGGGCCACCTGTGGGCATTTGCATACTTTTTCTTATGACCTTTTAAGGGTACGGGATCTCTTACCAATATTAAGGTAAAGAAAATATTGGTATGATTGGCTTCCTACCATTATTTGTCTCTTTTTGTAATGACCATGTCATGCACATCATTGATCATTTCCTTACCTTTTGATTGAATATGGCATGTATGATTTGATTTAGAGACCTTCATTGGGTATTCATTGACTTTGATATATACATGATTAACTAGGAGGCATGGCTTTGGGAATTACATGGAACATGTAGTTTCGATCCTTCTTTTGAATAATTCCATAACATATTATGAAATACCCTAGACTCAGGTCAAAGGGTGACGATCATTTCAAATAATTTGGTCCTCTCATTATTCTCCTATGGCATAGACTATAGTCTTAAGTGTAATCATTAACGGGAACATCTGTCCCCCTCCTCATGTTGCATTGACCCTTATGCATTGTCGGTGATTTTGTAGAACCAACCCTAATTAGGGTTTTACTGTGCTTCTGACATGTGCATATGATTAAATCTATGGTTGAGTTGGGGTTTGGATGATGACCATTAATCTGGTACTTTGTAAGCTATGTCATCAATCTTCTAACCCATGTTGAGTTTGTATTGATTCTGGCTTTGTGCTTGATCCTTGACTCTTTGATCTCTATCCTTTCTTAATCTCAAACCATTGATTTGTAGCTTGGTATTTGGCTTGAGTTTATCATCTAGCGCCGTTTGATCTATGTACTATGAATCATCATTTGCCAATGCTTCTATGCATGGTGACCTAGGTTGCATTGGAATTAATGATCTGATCTTGTCCATTGGTCACTGTACCGGTCTAATATGAATCGTTGATTCTGTAAACCCTAGTTGGCATTCTTGATCATTGATTATTGTACTATCTTGATCTTCACCATAAATCATTAACTCTTGTTGAGTTGGGTTGCTTCGTGATCAGTTGGTAAAGTTTATTTGTAACCTAAAATTGATCATTTGCATGCATGCCCACTTTAGAGGGCAAAGCTTTGGAGAATTTTGTCCAGAACACCATGAATGATGTTTTCAAGATTAGTTCTTTGTATTTTAAGGATCTGATACTTTTCTTAAGGTTTTTCCTTAGCTTCTTTATTATTTTTTCTCTAGTTCGAGATCCATGGGATACAAGTTTGCCATCGTTTATGCATCTGGGACCTCTCTGCCTCCTGCGAGATTTATGTTGTGTCTTCTTCGAAGTTTCTTTAGCTCGTGCCACCATTGATTTGTTCTTTGAGCTCGATGGTCTCTAAAATTTTTTCTTTTGTGAGGTTTATCGAGTCATTGAGTTCTGAAGACTTAATTTGCAGTTGAGTTGCACCATTTAAAGAGTTCTTTGATTTTATTCATGACGGCCATTGATGGACAAGGTAAACATGATGTATATAAGCACTATGCATTTCTATCTTGGCATTTTTAAACTTCTCACATTGACTTAGCTTATTTTCATTTTCCTTGTGTTTTTGAGCATCTTGAGTTCAAATCAAATCCTGGGTCATCATTATTTTTCTCTGTATTCGATAGATCTTCTGGGGGTTTCACAAGTTCAACCCAAATGGTGAGTTTTGCATTCCATTCTTCGAGTTTTTGCATTAATCTACCTTTAGATTGTTGTTTGGGCTTTTTCTAGATGATATTTGAACTCCTAATTTGTATATTTCCTTGTGTTTAGAGCTCCAACTAGTATCACAACTTGCTCATGTTTCTGAGGGACCGAGTTGTTTGATCTTTATGATGCTAATAATCTTTATAAAAATACATTTGAAAACTGCAATATTTTCCTCAAAAGACTACAAAAATGAGATGGAGTAGTGCTTGTTGAGAACCCCTTTTGAATATGTTCTTCATGTCTAAAATACCTTCATGTAGGTTTTATTTTATGGTTTTGACATGACTCTCTGGAAATTCATATATCAAATTTGTCCTGATTAATATTGGAGATATTTTGGGAGCTTGTTGTATGTAAATTGCTATGCTTTGGTGTATCTTTTGAAAGATATAATAATCCTTTGATTGCATTGATTTAGAACTCAAACAATATCCTACTTTGTCTTTGTTTGAAAAACATGTCTCTTCTTGAATTGTTCCATACATAGCTTTGAAGCTGATTGTAGCTCAACTTTGCATTTTACTTCATAATAATGTGGAACTGTTGGACTTTTAGCTTATTATTATGGGGGAAACATATCTTCGTGAGAAAAACCTGTACCTTTTGGATGGTTTGTATTGTCTGTATCTAATTCACAGCTCTATTGATTTATCTTAAGGTCTTGGATATTTTATGCAACTTTCCTTTCATATACAGTTGCATATCTATGTAGATTTAACTTGCTCTTGATGATTTCACTTTGTGGGTTCATTTGAATTTGATATAATTTGTATTCATATGTCAATGTTAAAGCTAAATCCATCTATTTTATTTCTCCATGCCTTGAAAACCCTTGCAACAATGTTAAGTATGTATACAAGAAATGAATGTCTCTAACTTTCTACATCGATTACTCATTTTTGATATTCTCACTTTTATGCTCTATTCTAGTATTTTGATGAGAAGTTAATATAGATGTTGAAACTCTAGAGAATTTGTTCTTCTTTGACTGAAAATTCTCACTTGTAGCTTGATCGAGATTTCTAAGATGGCTTATCAGTTGAGGTTATATTGCAAAATGTATCATGCATTCCTGTGGTGATTTTATAAAACTGTCCACCACTTATTTGTTTCTTGCATGATCCCTTCGAAAGATGGAAATTATCTGTTGCATCCTATACTAGATTTTGTGATATTATCATGGAAAATTGGTGAACATGTAACTTTCCTTGGCATTGTAATAGTTAAGTTTCTAGATTTTGCATAGATTTGAATACAAAATCTCTTATTCTTGGATCTTTGAATGATGTTTTGCAAGGCCATAACCTTTATGAGGGCTCATTTTGAGCTGTTGTGTTTTTCAATGGCACTTTCACTAATGAAATTTTATTCTTTTATTTATGAAATGTACATGCACACTTCATAGAATGGTTAGAAAAATGAAGGCTTAAAGCCTCTCTTGCATCCTGTAATGATTCTCTTTTCTGTTTTGCTTTCGAGAACAATATAATAAGATATACTTACTAGTTTTGCTTTATCATTTCATGTATCTCGCTCATTTTATGTATTTTGATGAAAAATTTTCTCATTAGGAACTGCTACTATATCTTACTTCGTCACTTTTTTTTAGTGTCTTGATACCTTTCTTTTGTAATATTCCATCTGCAGTTCCTTTTCTTGGGACAACTCATGAATTTATATCATGTAGATTCTTTTAGCAAGTATTTCATTTCTGCACAATAATCATTTTTTTCAAAAGATTTCTGCTTTATCATATGCTAACTCTACCTGCACACTTAAAGAAATAGTTAGAAAACATCTATGCTTTTTGGCCTCTCTTATTTCCGTAGTTTTCATCTTTTATCTTTCTTTTTTGAAATGATTATGGGAATCATATGTGCTGATGTAGAATACTACTCGATCAATTTTGTATATGTCTTTCCTATAAGTTATACCTCTTGATGTTAGGAGATCCATTTGCATGAAATTAGATAGTACAAGAATATGGATCAAAACTTTGAGCTCATGACTGGCAGTCTTCTTTTTCTGTTTCCCAGGTACAATGCCAATTTCAAATAGTGAGGATGAAGATGGACTAAAGCTGGAGGTGGAAATAGAGCCACAGAGACGAGAGAAACCCAAGACAATGATGTGTTTTTTCATACTCCTTTAATTTTATTTTCATGCAGATGTACCTTCTAATTCAGTAGTTATGAATTACTTTTGAGTTACATCCCATGACTTGTGTGGGAAACATTGAAATTCCTTATGAATAAAACATTAAATTCTAGAACTGAGTTGTGTACTTCTTTTTTTCACATTTTAGTTTTTTGCATGGATTGTATAACAAAATAAACAAATCAATAACATAGTTGGATGTATTTAATCATGAATGAAATAATTGTAAAATACCTAAAAATTTAGTAACGAACTCTCAATTATTGTACTCTACAACTCTGTCTGGTGTTCCAAAAATTAACACTCCTATTATTCTGTAATTATGGTATTTATCAAGCTAAAACATTTGTCCTTAGGGATTTTGTGTTCTCTTGCTGAAGATAAACATGGAATTGTAGACTATGTGATTTGTTACATTTTGTAACAACACACATAGCTGCAAATTACATGTAATAATTAATTTAATGCAATGAACATATATTAAACCGAATGAACCTCCCCTAGCTTAGGTCCATTTCAGTAATGCCATCCATCATAACGAAGTTTCGAGTTGCCCATTTTCACATAAGTGCAAAAATTGTCAACATTTTTGGAGATTCTATGGGGAAAGATGCCTATTAGCTTGTAGACCAGTGCCTTGCTCTTGTCCATTGGGCATGGATTTGAAGCATATAACCAAAATGTTTTTCCTAAAAAAAACTAATGCTGGGAAAGGATCTGGAAACCAGATCATATGTGAAAATGCACTTATTGAATTGAAAAACATTGCAATGTGCATGACCTGCACTTATTGAAAGGAAGATCCTACTCTAACCAAACACTGTAGGATTTTCAATTACAATGTTTAAGAAATATACCATTCACAGGAATGGGAATTTATTCTCCATTCATCCTTGAGAGCTGAAATGCATTGTGTTCTTTGCAAGCTGAAATCATTTAAGGACCACTTCTGATTGTATCAAACTTTGTGTGGTTTTCTTGCTTTACACTATCGACATCCCATTTTAACAAAATGTCTCCTTCATTGAAGACTCTACACTTAGCCTTCTTATCAAAAAAATTTCTTCATATGTTTTTGATTATTTTCCATGTTTAGATGAGCTTGATCTCTTAGCTCCTGCAACTCCATTAACTATGCATAACGAACCTGCAATGGTTCATTCTCAAGTAATTCCATTTGATGTAATAAATCTAATGTAGATAACTCAACTGATATGGGCATTCTTGCCTCTCTTCCATAAACAATCTTGTATGGTGAATTGCTAACTGATCTTTTAGGAGTCAGTTTGTCAGCCCATAGTGCTAAATTCAACATGAGATGCCAAGCTCTTTGGTTGTCTTTAAGTGTTCTTATAATGATCCTAAAATATTCTTATTGGTACTTTCAGGTAATCCATTACCTAGTGGGTAATAATTAGATGATGTACTTAAATATATTATGTGCTTAATAGCCCAATCTTTTACCTTTGCACCAAGAACCACTAAGGCATTATCTAAAATGATAGTTTCTGAACACCAAATCTATAAACTATACCTTCATAAAAGGATAGTATTGAAGTCTCATTGGCCTCTTTTAAGGCTATTACTTATGTCTAGTGTGTAAAGTAATCTGTAGCAATAAAAATCCACTTTTGTCTTTGTGACGAAGGTGGATTCATCATGCCAATAAAGTTAAGACCCCACTACATGAATGGCTGATCCATTGAAATAGGCTGTAGGGGAAGCGAAGCTAAACATTCTTTTCCAACAAAGAAATCCCATTTTTACACTTTCTGATCCATTCGAAGCAGTCCTTACATATGTTGGTCCAATAGTAACTAGCTTTCATAATTTTTAAGGATGTAGTATATGCTAAAAATGACCTCCTCTAGGTCCTTCATGAAATTCAGATAATAATTGTTGAATTCTATCATAATCAATAAATCATAGCAAAATTCTATTTATATCTCTCTTAATTAACACACCATCAATGAAAACATAGGGTAAAACTTATAACCTGCAATACCTTCGTTTATTTTTGTCCATACCTTCTAGATAGGTACCGTGTTATAAGTAGTTAACCAAATCGGTCATCCATCTTGATTCCTGAAATTCTTGGCTAAGTTCGGGTTGATGATTTTCTAGTTGTACCATGACATCGACTTCGATATGTAACTTCAACATGATTTTTGGATCATCCGATTCTCATGACCTACTATTTTTCCATATCAGCAATTAGATGCTCACACAAAAATTTTACTTGAATTGTTTTTGCAACATAGATATCAACATCATGTTGCATAAATTTTGTAATCCATCCTTGTCTCTTCTCATTCACCTATTTTTTCAATAAGAACAATTTCACACTTGGATGAGAAAATAAAACATGTATCTTGTTATTGGAAAGCATGTACTTGAAATTTTTTAATCCTCTAACTACTGAAAGTACCTATTTTTCAAGAAAGGTGTACCTTGTCTCATAGTCATGAAAACTTTGTCCAAAGAAAGCAATTGGCTACTCAGTGTTTTCATCATTAACCTGAGTTAAAATAGTTGAAATGGTCTCAACTCTAGCAAGTGCATACATTGTAAAATCTTTATCAAAATTTGGATTTGCAAGAGTAGGAGCTTGTGAAATGGCTATTTTAATTGCTTCGAATCCTTTTCTCCCTTCGTTGGTCCAAGAGAAAGTATTATCCTATATTAACATAGGTGTTAAAGGCTTGACAAGTGTTGCAAAATATAGAACAAATATTCTAACAAAGTTGATCTTTCCAAGGAAACTCTGCAGTTCTTTCTTATGATGCAGCAAGGATAAATGTGAAATAGATTCGATTATGAAAGGATCAATAGCTAAACCTTGTTTAGAAATAATATGACCAAGAAATTTACCTTGATGTACTGAAAAAATAAAAAAATTGGGATTCAAAGATATTCCGAAATGTCTGTCTGCAAAGTTGAAAAGTTGAAAAGTCTGCATTAAATACATTAGATGTTTATCATAATTCTTTGAAATTATGGTGACATCATCTATGTAAACCAATATGAATTTATTTAATAAACTATGAAAATCCATGTCCATTACATGTTGAAATGTTGCACCAGTATTTGAAAGACCGAAAGTCATTCTTTTATAAGCATAAGTGCCCCACTTAATGGTAAAGGATATTTTGTATCTTTTTTCTTCACATACAAGGATCTGATTGTATCCACTGTAGCCATCTAAAAGAGACAATTTTTCTAAACCAGAAATTGTTCTCAAAATCTTATTCATATTTGGGAGCGATAATTGTCTTTTAATGAAGCTTTATTAAGGTCTCTAAAATCCACACATAGCCTAATTTATCCATTATTTTTCCGAACAGGAACAAGATTAGCTACCCAACTTGAATGCTTAATTGGAAAAATAATACCTGATTCGATTAACTTAGATAACTCTTTTCTCATTAATAGCTCAATTTTTGGATTTACGGGTCTTTGCTTCTGCCTAACTGGCTTGGAATTTAACTGTAACTCTATTGTATGTTGAAATAAAATTGGATCAAACCCTCTCAGATCTTGGTACTTCTAGGAAAAAAATCTCTGAATTCTTTACATAATTTTATAATTGACTATTTTTTAGCTGAAGAACATACCTTTCTAATAAGTAGTTTCTTTTCATCATCCACCAAGATTTCTTCGTAGTTATCTGCGTGAGTTGAGAACTTTCCTTTGTCCTTTCTTAACTGATCATTAGAACTGAAAATGTCTTCTAGAGTGACTAATCCTTGAGTCAACTTATTTGTCTTCAACTGAATAATCTAGTCACCATAGAAGTGTTACAGTTTTTCCTAATTTACTACAAAAAATTCATCTTCTTACTGCAAAAATTTGCAGAGTTGTTCATCATCTTCGAAAACCTACCAATTCTCTTCATTGTTAGGCACTGAAGGTCTGATAATTAATTTTATATGTGGCTATACTTTGCTATTTTCGATCTGTTCTAGTACATCAAAGTTGGCACCAATTGTTGCAAGTTTGTCTGCATACTTATTTTTAGCTCTTGGGATAGATTGAATGTTAATAACATCAAAATCATCCATTAATTATGAAACTCTATATTTGTAAGACTTCAACAATGAATTCTTACACACATTAAAGTTTTTCACTTGATTAATAACTAATTCTGAATCACCAAAACATTTAAAGCACTAATACCTCTCTTTCTGGCCCATTATAAGCCATGAATTAATGCTTCGTATTCAGCTACATTACATGTACAAGAAAACTACAGACTTAAAGATGAAAAGTACCTTTCATTTAAAGGGGAAGTGATCCATAGGGATCTGAAATGACTCTACTTCATTAGATCAGTCAGCATGAAGAAGGAAAAATAATACATGGAGGTTCTATCTTTATACTAATAGGACCACCGCTTTGTGTAGAGTGGCGGTTATAGAACCACCACCCAACAAGGGTAGTGGTCCTAAGACTACCAGTTTGCATTGGGTGGCAATCCTGACTCTTTCAGATAGAAAACAAAAATATGAAATGAAAAACCCTAGAATTTGAAAGGTTGTCCATGTATCTTCTCCTCCATGACCTTTCCCATTCTCTAGTGCACGGAAGACATGAGAAAGGCTATAAATACATGTTTGTAGAAGAGAACAAGATCATCGAAGCATGAAAGCAAGTGAGCAAGAATTTCTTAGTGCTAGAATTGTGTTTTTGTAGAAGAAAGGAGTGTTGAGACAGAGAAAGCAAGTAATTGGAAGGAAGTGTGAGATATTATCTACTTATCTTTCATACTTATTATAATTTCTATACTTATTGTTTGAATTGGCCAATAAAAGTGGGAAGAAAGAGCAATTTCCCTTCCCGACTGATTTTTCCTCCTCTATCATTTTCTAATAGAAAGTAGAACAACAATGTTTAATTTTGATTCTATGGATGATTCCAAAGTTGAAGAGTTTACAGATCAGGAAGTAAGCATTAAGCTTGCACCTTGTCCTTTCTTATTTTTAGCTCCATCAAAATGAAGATTTCATAGTCCTTCTATTGTTTTTATGTTTTGGATAGCAAGGGAATTGGTGAATTTTCTTCATGCAAGCAATAAACACAAAAAAATCTTCTTATGCTTCTTTGAAAGGGTCATAAGCTTTTCTTCTTGAGTTTTTTCATCCATGCAAATGTTAGAAACACCATCTAGTGCAGAAATATGTGATGTAACATCAAAATTAGACTGATCTAAAGCTACATAATTCGCTACAGCGTTTGAAGCATGTGGTTTAATACGAAATCTAGCCAAAGTATCTTAATTTATGGTAACCTTGGTTCCATATCTTGTAGTAAAGCACAAAAATGACCAATCTGAAGAGAGATAAGCTCTTATTTTTGCTATAAAATCTCATGATAAACATAAGGCAAAATAGGGAGATAAATCTATAACAGTTACATATTGTAAAGTAGTAATATTGGGACAATCATGTAGGGTTACCTATAGATTTCTAATAATACCAAATGTGTTGGTTGTTGTTCTGTCTATTTGTAACACACTTTTATTTGTAGGTTTATACTGCAGGCCCAATTTTTCTGCAATTGCTTTTGGCATAACTGTGCTACTTGCACCACTGTCAACCATGCAGTTATAAACTAAATGGTCTCTAATAATCAGAGATAGATAAAATGGTGGTGGCTTCTTGATTTTATGAGAATTTAAGACCTTATGAACCATCCATTTAAACTCTTTAATTCGGTCCTGCTCCACTATTCCAAGGACCATGTCTACTTTCTGGGATTCCTTTTATGTTGATAAGGTTGAAATATGTAGCTTAGCAAGCTCGTGAGAAATCAAATCTCATTTTCCTCGAATACTTAGAGCATCCCAAAGTGAAATATTAATATAATGCTTCTTCATTACATCAACAATGTTAAAAGAAGCTATCATTTTTGAAACCACTTCTACCATTTTAGCATAAGCTTTAGAAAAAACTGACTCTACTTTAACATCTTTTGAAATCTGAGGTATAAAGAGTCTTCTAGGATCATGTTGTAATTGTCTTTTTTCGTCCTTTTGAGTAGAACTACCAACTATTTTCTGAGGAATAATAGAACTGTTAGTTTTTTTCTACCCTAAAGTTGCTATTTTATCAGTGACTGTGGGTAGAGCAGGTCTGTTTTGTTGTTTTCACTCTCCTGAGCCTTTTCTTGGGATCTAGTTGTGATTGTAATAAATTATACCTCTCCGAAGCTTACCAAATTTTGTTTTGGTGGTTTCTAATTATGAGCATCTTGTTTCCCACCCTCCATTTGAGGCATATACAATGCTTCAGGTTGAGGTTGTGCAACAAGGCTTATATTCATGAATGTATTTGGGTAGTTGGCAGTTGAATGAGGTTGATTACAAGCTTGAAACAATTATTGTGAAACCATGTTAACTAGAACAAGAGCGCTAGATGAACTAGGAGCTTTTGGGTCAAATTGCCTTGGTTGATATTGTTGTCTATAATTCTGATTATGTTGATAAGGCTGCCTATTCTATTGATTTTGCTAATAAAGAGCTTGATATGGCCTGGTAGACTGAGCTAATTTGTTTTCAATTGATGTTAATTTATTTCCCATAGTCTTCAAAGCTTTGAATACATCATCTGAAGAAGCCTTTTTTAGCTAAAAACATTAGGCTCTATAATGGTAATAGGCCACAAAATAGGTAACAAATATGCTATGAGAGGCATTGAAGGCATTGGTGCCAATTTACCAGCTTAAATAAGGTTGTTTTCATCTTGAATAACAATATCATAAGATGATGGGAGAGTATCTCCTCCCATATACTGAATCATAGTTGAAATATCACTATTTATGGCTCTAAGATATTAAAGAAAGACATGATCAACTTGAGGCTTGAAACTTCTTGGAATTCTTTCCCATGTTCTAGCAAAACAAATATTAAAACTGACCATAAATTAATGAGGGGCTCTTTTAATTGTGGAAAATTGCTCTATGAGGGATAAATGATCTGAGTGATCTTGAAATTGCTTAAGTAATTTTTCTCCCAACTCATCCTAAATCCTTATGCTCCCAATTTCTAAGGTTCTATACCATTGCAAGGCTTTCCCTTTAAAAGATGCAACTAGAATTATTAAGGCTACATATTCATGAGTTATGTTATGGACAACACAAAGGGCCGTAACATCTTTGATGTGCTCTATGGGAGTAATATGATTTTCACCAGTGAATGTAGGTAAAATTTTTATGGCAGCATTGGGAATATCATGATAAACTAGAATTACTAAAGGGATTCCATTAGTAAAGGTTATAAAATTTCTAGGTGGTTGAATAGCCATTGGAATAACTTGAATTTGAACAAAGAGATTAATACGTGGTGAAGAAAGATTAGGAGGGTTATCAAAACTAGGCCCATTATAAGGTAAGGTATTACCAACTCTTCTTCTTCTTATAAAATTCAAAGGTAAAGAAATAAACTCAAAAGGAATTTCTCTTACCGATGATCTCGTAGTCACTTTAGGCATGGAACATGCTGCAAAAATGGTCTAAAATTTCTTACGGAGTTTCCAAATAAATCTTTTGATCTTTAAAATAAATTCCTGCAACATATTACTCAAAAAGTGACTTCTCTTTTGCTATAAATCTACTGTAAATTGTTGTATTTTGCCTACAGATCTGATTCATAGTCCCATTGGGCATGCCAAAAAAATTTATCTCTCAAAAGTACACCTTGTAGAGAGATGACTGCAGGTGTTCTAAGCTTGCTCTAGATATCTCTCTTTTGTAGATACAATGGAAACACCTCAGGTATGTGGGTATACCTATTGTTGAGATGAGTCTTTGGTATCAAGGTCGGTTCCTATTTGATGTTTCCTAAACTAATTTTTAGGGGTTTTGAGGGTAAAAATATGACTGTAAATAGATTGAAAACTCAGGTGATACACCAAAATTGTTGAGGGATTTGACTGAGTACATGCAAAATCAATTTGAGAATGGATTTTGAATGCAAAAACCAATAGTTTTTAGAAGAATATTAAGGAAAAACTCTTGATGTGTTGAGGGAATGAATCACAACAACATAACAAGAAAACATGCACACTAATATTATGCAAAAATTACTGAATTTACAGAAAGGTACGATGATTAATTAGGGAATTTGACATTCAAAATAATTAATAAGATACACACAACATTGTAAATAATTGGATAGGTAGAAATCAATTCTCATTCAAAGGGAAAAACTAGCAAAATCTACTTCAATACTACTGTGTCAAAAAATTCCTCTTTGTGCTTTACAATTGCACACAATATATAGTAAGATTATTCACCCATCCCATCCTAAAAATAGGCTAAAATTTTTACTCTCCCATGCATCTTATTTTATCCTTTATCATGAATAAATAAAGGAATAAAAATAGACATGCTAATACAATAAGGCATTAATAACCTTGATTACAATAATACAACCCAGTCAAACTGTAGTTGACTGTTCTATTTTTACCAAAGTTGGATGAATAATTTGGCTAATAGTAACCCTTACTTATTGTGTAAGTCTTCTACAATCTGCATACAATCTGTTTGATGTGACACTTGCAACTTGATCCACTTGCAAAGATAAATTTGGCATTTTTTAAATCTGCCCCTTTGTATACACAGGAAAAAATAATATCCAACTCTAAGTAAAATAAATCACTTGTTTTCATCCTTAGCAAAATATTCCTGCTTTTTTGTGTGTGGACCACCTTTGATGTGCACATGTACAAATTTGTCTTCTTATAGTTGTGGGGCCACCTATGGGCATTTGCATACTTTGTCTTATCACCTTTTAAGGGTACGAGATCTTTTACCAATATTAAGGTAAATCAAATCTTGGTATAATTGGCTTCCTACCATTATTTGTCTCCTTTTGTAATGACCATGTCATGCACATCATTGATCATTTCCTTACCTTTTGATTGACTATGGCATGTATGATTTGATTTAGAGACCTTCATTGGGTATTCATTGACTTTGATATATACATGATTAACTAGGAGGCATGGCTTTGGGCTTTACATGGAAAATGTAGTTTCGGCCCTTCTTTTGAATAATGCCATGGAATATTATGAAATACAATAGAATTAGGTCAAAGGGTGATGATCATTTCAAATAATTTGGTCCTCTCATTATTCTCTTGTGGAATAGACTATAGTATTAAGTGTAATCATTAATGGGAACATCTATCCCCCTCCTCATATTACATTGAACCTTATGCATTGTTGGTGATTTTGTGGAACCAACCCCGATTATGGTTTTAATGTGCTTTTGACATGTCATATATGATTAACTCTATGGTTGAGTTGGGGTTTGGATGATGACCATTGATCTGGTACTTTGTAAGCTCTGTTGTCGATATTTTAACCCATGCTGAGTTTGTATTTACTATGGCTTTGTGCTTAATCCTCAGCCGTTTGTTCTTTTTCCATTTTTAATCTCAAATCGTTGATTTGTAGCTTGGTAGTAGACTCAGTTTTATCATCTTGAACCATTCGATATGTGTACTGTGAATCCTTTTCCATCGATGCTTCTATGCATGGTGACCTAGGTTGCATTGGAATTAATGATCTGATCTTGTCTGTTGGTTATTGTACTGGTCTAATCTGAATCATTGATTATGTAAACCCTAGTTGGAATTCTTGATCGTTGATTATTATACCATATTGATTTTCACCATAGATCTCTAACTTATGTTGAGTTGTGTTACTTTTTGGTCAGTTGGAGAAGTTTATTTGTAATCTAAAATTGATAATTTACATGCATGCCCACTTTGGAGGTTGAATCCCAGGTGGATTTTCTCCAGACAACCATGAATGATGTTTTCAAGCTTGGTTCTTTGTATTTCAAGTCTCTGATACTTTTCTTAAGGTTTCTCCTTAGCTTCTCTATTATTTTTTCTTTGGTTCTAGCTCCATGGGATACAAGGTCGTCATCGTTTATGCATCTGGGGACTCTCTACCTCCTGTGATATTTATGTTGTGTCTTATTCAAAGTTTATTTTGCTCATGCCACCATTGATTTGTTCTTTGAGCTCGATGGTCTCTAAAAATTTTTCCTCTGTGAGGTTTATCGAGTCATTGAGTTTTGAAGACTTCATTTCTAATTGAGTTAAAGAATTTAAAGAGTTCTATGATTTTCTTTATGGTGGCCATTGATGGACAAGGTGAACATGGTGTTTATAAGCACTATGAATTTCTATCATGGAATTTTGAAACTGATCACACTGATACTCAACTTATTTACATTTTCCTTGTGTTTCTGAGCATCTAGATTTGGAATCTCATCCTGGGTCATCGTTATTTTTCTCTTTATTTGATAGATCTTTTGGGGGTTTCACAAGTTCGACCCAAATGGTGAGTTTTGCATTCTATTATTTGAGTTCTTACATTACTCTGCCTTTAGATTATTGTTTTGGTTTTTGTCTAGCTAATATTTGAAATCCCAATTTGTATATTTCCTTGTGTTCAGAGCTCCATCTGGTATCACAACTTGCTCATGTTTTTGATGGAACGAGTTGTCTATATTTATGATGCTAATAATCTTTATAAAAATACATTTGAAAATTGTAGTATTTTCCTCAAAATACTACAAAAAATGAGATGGAGTAGTTCTTGTTAAGAACCCATTTTGAATATGTTCTTCATGTCTGAGATACCTTCATGTATTTTTTATTTGAAGTTTTTTACATCACTCTCTGAAAATTGATATATCAAATTTGTCCTGATTAATATTGAAGATCTTTTGGGAGCTTATGGTCTATAAATTTCAATACTTTGGTGTATCTTTTGAAAGATTTAATAATCCTTTGTCTGTATTGATTTAGAACTCAAACAATATCCTGCTCCTTCTTTGTTTGAAAATCATTTCTCTTCTTGAATTGTTCCATACATAGCTTTGAAGCTAATTGTAGTTCATCTATTCATTTTACTTCATAATAATTTGGAACTACTAGACTTTTAGCTTATTATTATGGGGGAAAAATATCTTTGTGAGACAAACTTGTACCTTCTGGATGGTTTGCATTGTCTGTATTTACTTCATATCTCTATTGATTTATCTTAAGGTATTGGACATTTTATGAAACTTTCCTTTCATATATAGTTGTAGATCTACGTACATTTAACTTGCTCCTAAAGATTTCACTTCGTGGCTTTGATTGAATTTGATAGAATTTGTATTCATATGTCAATGTTAAAGATAAATCCATCTATTTGATTGCTCCATGCCATGAAAACCCTTGCAATAGTGTTAAGTATGTCTACAAGAATGAATGTCTCTAACCTTCTACATCAGATTGCTCATTTTTGATAAACCCTCTAAGAATATGTTCTTATTTGACTGAAAATTCTCACTTGTAGCTTGATGAAGATTTCTGAGATGGCTTATTAGTTGAGGGTATATTGTAAAATGTATCATGCATTCCTGTGGTGATTTTAAAAGACTATCCCTCACTTATTCGTTTCTTGCATGATCACTTTGAAAGCTAGAAATTCTTTGTTGCATCTTATACTATATTATGTGATCTTTCCATTGAAATATAGTGAATCTGTAACTTTCCCTGGCATTGTAACAACTATTTTTCTAGATTTTGCATAGATTTGAATACAAAAATCTCTTATTCTTGGCTCTCTTAATGATGTTTTACAAGGATTTAACCTTTATGAAGGCTCGTTTTGAGCTGTTGGGTTTTTCAATGGTACTTGCATTGATGAAAATTTATTCTTTTATTTCTACAATATCATTCAAAAACATTTCATCTCCTGTACATGCACACTTCATAGAAAAATTAGAAAAATGAAGTCTTAAAGCCTCTCTTGAATCCTATAATGATTCTCTTTTCCGTTTTTCTTCCAAGAACAATATAATGAGATGTACTTGTTGGTTCTACTTTATCATTTCATGTATCTTTCTCATTTTCTATATTTTGATGAAAAATTTTCTCATTAGGAACTCCTACTGTATCTTACTTGCTCATTTTTAGTGTCTTGATACCTTTCTTTTGTAATCTTCCATCTGCAGTTCCTTTTCCTAGGACATCTCATGAATCTATATCATGTAGATTCTTTCAGCAAGTATTTCATTTCTTTATAGTAGTCATTTTTGTAAAATATTTATGCTTTCTCATCTACTAATTGTACCTGCACACTTAAAGAAATAGTTAGAAAACATCTAGGTTTTTTGGCCTCTCTTATTTCCATAGTTTTCTTCTTTTATATTTCTTTTCTGAAATGATTCTGGGAATCATATGTGCTGATGTAGAATAATCCTCTTATCAATTTTGTATATTTCTATCATGTAACTTATACCTCCTAATGTTAGGAGATCCATTTGCACAAAATTAGATAGTACATGAATATGGATCAAAACATTGATCTCATGACTGGTAGTATTATTTTTCTATTTCCCAGGTACAATGTGAATGTAAGATAGTGAGGATGAAGATAGAGTAAAGCTGGAGATAGAAATAGAGCCACGGAGATGAGAGAAACCCAAGGCAATGATGGGATTTTTCATACTCCTTTATTTTTATTTTCATGTAGATGTACCTTCTACTTCAGTAGTTATAAATTTCTTTTGAGTTACATCCCACGACTTGTGTGGGAAACATTGAAATTCCTTATTAATAAAACATTAAATTTTACAACTGAGTTGTGTACTTATTTTTGCATTTCAGTTTTATGTATGGATTGTATAACAAACTAAACAAATCAATAACATAATTGGATGTATTTAATCATGAAGGAAAGAAATTTAAAATACCTACAACTTTAGTAATGAACTCTCAATTACTTTAATTTGAAACTCTGTCTGTTACTCCAAAAATTAACACTCCACTTATTCTATAATTCTAGTCTTCATCAAGCTAATAGATCTGTCCTTAGAGCTTTTGTGTTCTCTTGGTGAAGATAAACATGGAATTGCAGACTATGTGATTTGTTACATTTTGTAATAGCACACATAGCTATAAATTACATGTAATCATTAATTTAATGCAATGGAACATATATTAAACTATATGAACCTCCCCTATCTTAAGTCCATTTCAGTAATGCCATCCATCATAATGAGGTTTCGAGTTTCCCATTTTTGCATAATTGCAAAAATTGTTAACAAGGACCTCCTAAAATAGTGTCAATGATGTGGTCTTTAGTATGAAGACCAAAGAAGGTCCATTTACATTGAACAATGTTTCTTCCCTTATGAAGAATAGAAAAGGTGTGTTGAAAGTATGCCCACTCCATGAAGTCAAAGGCAATAGTATAAAGAACTGTGAAGCTAGTCCACGAAGAAAATGTGGCAAAAGTGTTGAAAGAGTATGCAAAAGAATTTATGATAATTTAAATAAAGTAGAATTGTTAGAGGATTTATATGGATCATTCACTAAAATAATGTCCATATGAAGTGAAGGATAAATAAACCTCACAACAATAGAATGAGGATCCACGAGTAAAGGTGGATCAAATATGATCTCCAAAATAGTAGAAGTGGCTAATATACTATTGGTGAAATAATTTGTATGTTGTAAATTATTGGTTTCCACCAACGGTGACAAGGATAAGCCCTCCTTGTGTATGGGGAGGATCCCATTATTGAATGTAAACTTTCTAAAAGTTGTGGGTGACTGTTAGGCCGAGGATCACATAAGAATACTCCACTAAACCTATGGAAAATTTATCATACAAGGTACAAGGGAAGAATTAGTGAGGAGGAGAGGTAAAGGGGAAGTAAGAAAATAAGGAGAGAGAGGGTTAATATTGTGAGTAGGCTTATAGACTTCACATACATCAACCAGAGTAGGTCCACATTCAATTAGAAAAACCTAAAAATTCTAGTAGTGATAAGACCAAAAATCATAGAAATAAAATTCAATTGATTCATTCATCAAAGGCATAGACACCTTTATTTGTTTTGCAAGATTACCATGTTTATAAAGTTGGAAAGTAGAGAGAGAGAGAATGGAGGAACATAAGCATAGAAAATAGAAGAAATGTATTTTTATTGCTTGATGTAGTAATGGTAAATCTCAACAACATACAACTAATCAACAATTGGAAACCCTTTGGAATAAAGAGGGAATTATAATATATAGCCAAGTCCAATGGCTCTTTGCATTCCCATCTGACTTTTCAACTTAATGTGCAATCCTCAAAAATAAATAGAAACTTTAAATGACTTAAGTCACTTCTTACAATATCTTCTTCTCAAAGAAGAAATAGAATTCTAGAGAGATAAAGAGAGAAGAAGAGAGAGGGAATAAGATCCATGATTGAATGTAGATGGATGAAGAAACTCTAACATGAAGAAGATCCACTCCTGATTCTGATGACCTTTACAATGATGCTCTTGATGAATAACTCTACACTATGAGAAGCCTCCTAGAATGATGAACTTTCGTAGCCCTGTTAAGTATACTAAGAGAAGAAGTGAGAGGTACTTGATCAATAGACCATTTTAAAAATGAAGAATACCCTCATTCAATTGAGTCAATCCTTCCAAACCATGAATCACTACCATACCTTCTTGACCAACTATCCATATGCAATGAAATTGAATCAATTATCTGTACAATGCAAACATGATGACATTTCCACATGGGAAACACAATGAATAATGAAATGAAATTCCTAACACCATAAAAATATGAGATTGGTGAAGGTAGGATGGAAATATTGAATTTCATTTCATTGAATTTATGATCAATCACCCAATATGAGATTAAGAAAAATCTCCTCCGAGACCAAAATGAACTTTGAGACCAAAAGAGGGAACCAAGAGGGTTGCCCCTTCTCCCAAGTCACAAATCAACTTTAAAAACTCTTGCAATCATGAATTTTTCCTCATAAATCCTATGGGACAATACCCGAAGATGTGATCACTACATAGGAATAGGTGGATATTTACACGTACTTCCAAAATTGCCATGCTCACTAAAAGACACCTTATGCTTACCACATCCATAAATGTGGGAATTTTCTTGAGACTGAAAATTTGACCTCACTGAAGTATATAACCAAATAGGAATGAAAAGGAGGAACCTATGTGAACATTTTGAGCTCATATCAATCAATTATTATTTTTATCAAGTCACACATGGGTTTCCATTTCTTAGCAATTTTTCCAATTTTGCCATTTTTGAATGTCTTGATCTTGGAGGAATGAATTTAGGTCCTGAAACCAACCATTTATTAAAATTACTATATTTATTAATTTACCATGGTAGATAATTACTTAAAATATAAAGTTTCATTTTATTTTTAGGTAGGAATGAAACTAATTGTAGAAGTTTCCATTTTGCATTTCAAGGATTTGCTCTAATTGTTGAGGGATTTCAATTGCTAGGTGTTTTAGATTTGAAAAATGTGATTTTTGGCTGGAAAATCAAGTGGTTGTAAAATATAGATGAGTTCATCAATTGGGGCAAGAAATAACTCTTATTAAACGTGTTTTTATGAGGAAACTACATTTAAAATCTTAAGGGAAACACATATGGGGTTTTCATGTTATGAGCAAAACTAGATCTTGACATCTAGGGCACAAGAGTGAGTTTTATTGTGTTTGAATGTTATGAAACAAATTAAAATGTAATTTAATCAGTGCCAAGGATTTTTTTTAATATTTTTAGTTTTGTTTTGTGTTTATAAGTTCTGAAAGCATGGGTGGAGTGAATTTATATGGTGGAAGATGAGGAGAGAGAGTGCACATGGAAATTAAGGAGTGGAGAAGTGGAGAATGGGAGTACCATTGCACTTGGGGATACATTTTGGGTGAAATTGCACCTCAAATATTTACCTTGGGTGCATGGTGATGATAAAAATGTGCCATGGGGATTGGGATGGAGAAAACATGGCACACACATCCACAAACACAAGCCTTTTTGATGTTTTTGAGTTGAGATGGCACCCATGCCTGAAATAATTCAAATAAAGAGGGAATGACACACTTTTGGGGTGAAAGTTTACCTCATAATTTTTATCATGGTGTAAGAGAGGTTTAAAAGTGTTCCTTGGAGGGAAAATGGGACCAATAACAACTTAAAACACTCTTATAAGCTTCTCCATGCACTTTTTGGCTTCATGCTAGTTTTTTGAGTTGGGAATGACATAAAATAGGAGTGAGGTTCATTTATGAAGTGAAATAACTCCTCAAAATTCCACCAATGGTGTAAAGGGGCACCAAAACTATACCTAAGTGCCTAAGTGTTGCATTCGAGCATGATTTGCACTTCAAAGCTACTTCTTGGGATGTTTCCTTCGCTCAAGCGTAAAAAATTAATGAAATTTTACAAAATAATATATGAATAATCATAAAAATAGGCAAATGAATCTAATGAGCCTATCTAGAAGGATTTTAAATGATATCTTCAATGAATTTTACCTGCATCTCAACTTTTTCCTAGAGTGGTACATTGGTGAGCTGAGTGTTAAGAAGATGTTTCGAGGAAACTGAGCCAAAAAAACTTAAGGGAAATGAAGATAGTTAAAAATAACCTCACTAGAGATTTGTTTAGTCTCCTAACTTTTAATGTGACACTTGAAACATTTCAAAAAAATTCCACCTTGTAGAAGGACTCTTGTGTTGCATTGACAGATAATTTTCCACATATTTATGCTCCCAAAATCCTTCCTTGATCATTGAATAATCAATTAGGTTCTTCCGGATTTTAAATTCCTAGGATATGATATTATAACACTTCACAAGGATCCCAAAACATTTCAAAAAGGTGACTAGCTTCTTTAGAAAATGCATTTTCCAGTGCCTTGCCCAAAAGATCTGATTTTACATAACTTATTCCTGACTTTAATATTCCTCAAATTCTTAGGAAAAATTAATTTATATCCCATAAAATTATTGGATGATTTATATTTTCCTTGATTTCTTCTGAAGGATGTTCAACGGTGACAAAAAGACCGAAAATAACTCATTTTGGGTCTCTAAAGAACTATTCTTTCTTGGATCTCAATATCTCCAAGAACCAAGCTAGGTAAACTTCGTAGCACATGAAACAAACTTGAAAATAATGTTAGTAGATTTCTCTCAACCATAATGAGGGTGATTTAGTTGAAATGATGGTTAGAGGATAGGTTTACATTGGTGGGAAATGGAATTTCAATCAAGTCTTGGTTGTCATGACAAACATTTTAAATTTTTCATAGCAGACATTTTGCATGACAACAAATGGCTCTATCTTGGGGACATTAGATTGTATGGGGAAATAGATAAACTTAGAGCTATCTTTGGGTAGTAGACTATTGATTCATTAAATTGGGATATAGAGTCAATTCCTCACTACTAACACAGTGATGAACACACACAAAGGAAAAATAAAAAACGAAAAAAATAGAAAGGGAAACAAACTGAAACTGAAAGTAAGAAAAAAATGTAAAGGGAAGTTATAGTATGTGGGAGGTAAATTTACAAAGGTGGGGGATTAATATACACACACCTGATAACGGGATAAGAAAATTATGTACCATCGTGGAACAATGGGTTAAATTAATAACATTTTCAGAGCTTGATGATAACCATATGGTCATGTCATGTTCTCACAATGGCTCTACATGGTTTGAGAGGAAGGAGAGAGAATTTTTTTCAATCTTCATACTGATAGTGCATAGAAAACACCTTCACATCCAATGACCACTTTGTTATTTGTTTAGAATTTTTTCCTTCTGTAGTCCCAGCCTGATGTTGTGTGAATATGAGAATCCATTCCTCCCTGTTTTCAAAAATAGAATCTATGATTTTGTCTTGAAATTATTCATCATCCATGAGTGAAGGTTGAATCATGGAACCATTTCGATAATCGAGGGGAATCTAGAAGAGGTGAAAATAATTTGGTTCTCTCTCCATTCAGAAGCTTCTTCTATCTTCTCACTTTGTTGTCCTGAACAATTACTTTCCATACATACAAGCTCAATATTGTTGGAAATTGTGTCATAGTGTTGTTGTCATTGATTTCAAGTAACATTGATGTCAAAGGTATTCTAAGTTTATTAGGTTTCTATATGATGTTTCATCCATCAAATAAGGTGAAGGTTGATTGGTAGTAAAGTGATGAGATGTCTTGATGTTGTTATAACATGATGCCTAGGCATTTATGCATGGTTCTTGAGGCTTGGTCAAGAAAATAGGTGTTAAAGTATGAGCTCCAAATGTTGTATGATGGTTTATTTAGGGTCTTAAATGTCTATCTAGAGATGTTCCAAAGGTGTTATTAATTATGTATGGTGAAGGTAAGGTTGGTTTTAGTCAGCCTTGTGTTGGATCAAGCCTAACTAGACCTAATCCTAGACCTAGTGCATAGTGGATGAAATGGTAGCATATAGTACGAGGAAAATTAAGTGATTAAAATCATGTGGAAGAAATTGTGACATAGTATATCATATGTGGAAGTTCTACAAGGCCATAACTCAGAGGTATAATGCAAGTTCAAGGTCTTTTTGAAGGAGATTATTGAAGACAAGACAAGTTTACATGGGTAACTAATGGTGGATAGTCAGTTGAAGAGATGAAAAAGCATTGGATATCATATAAGAGGTCATTAAATAGGTAGGTTTTAAGTTTTAGGTCAATATTTAAAGAGAAGAAAAATAAGTCATTTTTAGCCATATCGAGCTCTTAGAAGTACATTTTCCAAATTGAAGGTCATCTTCAAATTCTCACACACACATGTGACTTATGCATGGGGTTATGATAATTTTTGGGATGATGAGGAATGGAGTCAAGAATATTTTTCAAAAATAATGAATCAATTTGCTCGTCACATTTTTATGAACCATTGTTAAGAAGGTAAATAGGTCAAAACCCTTCATAAACCCTAGTTTGAAAGTGAATTGAGAGAAAATGGTTGTACAAGGCCAGAATTGATTCATTTTTATAATATGATGATTTTATGATTAATAAGACTCGTCCATATTTCTATTTATGTATTTTAGAGGTCTTGGCTGTATGTGGGCCCCACTTGAAAATGTTATTTTCTGGAGTATATCAGTTTGTGTAAAATGTTTCCATAAAACCTAATGAATAATTTATCCTTTATGGAATCCTAAGAGTCATAATACATGTACATGATAGTTTTAGATCATGATTGATGTCCTAGGATGAAAAGTGGGCCTTATCTTTGAAGACTGAGTTTTGGGGTTGAAAAGATAGTTTTGAGCAGTCTACTTGAAGAGGAGTTATGAGGCGTCTACAATTTGATTTATGGTAAAATGAATACATTGTCATGTAGATAACATAAATATATTTCTAGTGATATATAATACCTACATGGTTGAGCATCGGATGTGGTATTGAGCCACATCTTGTAGGTATAAGGTTTGGTGCACAAGAAAAAGCATGTTCTTTAGATGGTTTCATGGCTTGAGGTGATGATGCAGAGATTTCCACATATGGTGGATGCATGTTGAGATTTATAATGTTGTTATTGAAGTTATTCAATGCTTTGTTGAAGTTGGTTTTTCTCTTGAACCTTCATTTTTGCCATAGTTGCTTGTTTTGGTGTAATTGGGCTTCTTAAAGACCTAATTGAGAGATTTGGAGATCTAGATTATATGGCCAACCTATATGGTAAATTTTGTGATGTACTCATGATTTAATCATTATGTTTTCATTACGTTTTCTCTATGAATGCTGAAATACATGGTTTGGGAACTTTGTCATGTATATAAGTAAGTTTAGAGAGCTCATTTGGAATAATAGAGAGAGAGAGGGAAACTACCAAATTTTTAGAAGAGGATTGAGAAATCTAAGAGGGGAATATTGAAGTGAAATAAGACTAGAAAATCATGTTATGTGATGTAGATCTGAAGATGGTGAACTTGAAGGTGACTCCATCACCTAATTAATGAAGAAGAAGACGTAGTTAGTGTGCATAAGAAAGAACAAGTGAGAGGGTTGGTTGAGGATTTCTTACAGGTTCATATTATCATAAGATGGTGTCCATGATGTTTTGAGTACAATATACAACTAGAGTAATAGGTCACTTGACCTAATCATGTTGTTGAAGAACACCTAGAGTGATGAAGGAAAGAAGGCTATTTTGAAAGAGACAAAGAGGGAGATTGAGCTTCATTGAGTCATCTTCAATTGAAGTAGAAAAATATTAGTGGTAAAAAAACATTTAGGTGGTTGAGTTGGTGTTTGGTCATCTTGGGTGGTTATAGCCTCCTTGTAGGATTGATGTCCTACAAAATTAGGGGTTGGTGCTCCTTGTGGGGTTGGTGCCTCACTACAGAAATATCTTGTGATGTGTAATATTCACTTGAGTCCTTTTTTTAGTAATATAAGAATAATTTTAGTGGTTTTTATCCCCATTAAGGGTTTCCCACTTTTTAACTTATGATTTTGTGCATGCTCTTTGTTCATGTTCTTGTGGATGTATGTTTCATGTTAATAATCTCACATTGTTGCATGATTGAATGTTTAATGGTTCACACATGTTAAGTAAAATTGATTGAAATTTTTTATAGACCCATTTACCCCCCTCCAAGTCCTAGTGTTTGAAATAATTGGTATCAGAGAAAGGTCCTTTTGAATCAAGTTTAATCACTTGGAGGAGATCCTTGAAGCACAATAATGGGAAAATCATCTGATGTTGAGACTACATTGATGAGTTTAATAATAAAGAATGATATTTATGAGTCCTTGGTCAATGGATTGTAATAAAAAATTAGTTTTATGAAGGTTGAGCATGTCCAAACCATTAAAGAATTGGAATTTCAAATTGGGTTATTGTATGAAGCCCTAAAATCCAGAGAAGAGGATTGTCTCAGGTATGAAGTAAATAAGAGTTCCTTGAACAAAAATCTAGAACAAAAATATAATAGGTTGAAGATATATGAAAGGTTAGAAAAGATATTTGAGGCTCTAGATGGTATCTTAAATAGTCAAAGATCAACTAGTGACAAAATAGGCCTAGGCCTCAAAGCGAGACACAGGGAGAATTTTGAAGATAACAAGAATGATCCAAGTACCTATGAAGACATAAAGGATACCAATAATAATGATTAAAATAATTCTAGCATTGTTAGACAACCAAATGTAATAAGGTATGGATACTTTTTCAATTGAACAACGTTATTCTTGCAATAATTTATGACATAGAGCTAGAGATTATAAAAGGCCCTCAAAGGATAGTATTATTGCAAAGGTTAGTTTTATTCATGTTTTAAATATGGTCATAAGTTTGTGGATTGTGGTTGGAACCTCAGCTCATATAAGTTGAGAGACAAGAATAATATCTTGTATTATAACTATCATAAACTAGGTCATGTTGAAAGATCTTGTCATTATGAGTTCTCCACACAAAGCAAAAGGTTTTATGCATATAGATAGGGTAAGATTGTTCAAGATAAAGGGATGTTTATCATGAAATATATCAAATAAGTAACAAGTAAAACCAAGGTAATCAAGAAGTGTGATCATGAAAATAAAGAAAAGGAGGAACTTAAACTAGTAAAGACAATAAAGAAATATGATCACGAAGAACCAACTACGGAGGATGATTAAAAGGAAGTAGAGCACAACATGAAGTTTGATCCTGTTAAATAAGTGTCAAGTTCAATCAAGAAGCCAAATATTGCAGACAAGGCTAAGAAGGAAGAAGTGAAGACAATTGATCTCAAATTTGATCAATCATCAAGTCAAGGAGGTATGTTTGCTATGATTAAAAACAAGCCAGTATTTGAGGAGAATCATGAGTGTTTGACATGAAAGAATGAGGATGTTATCATTTCTAAAAATCCATATGAGAAGAGAAAGAGGACCTCAAATTATAACTATAAGATATATGAAAATAAGGTGGAGACTTTTGGTTCTTTTGATGAGTTCATGTTGTTCTAGTGCACTAAAATAAACTAAGGTGTATTTACTAGGATTGTTGAATACATTCATCCACTAAAGAAGTAAAGAAGGTGTGTTATCATCTAATACTCCTATATGAAGGTCAATATAATAGGTATGATCAGTTGTTTGATATCATAGGGGCATGTTTGAGTTCAAACTGAGAAGGTATAAGTGCTTGTAGTCTTAACTTTTTAACTACTTGGACTGTTTGTTAGCCCAATATACTAATTCAAAGAAGTCTGATTGAACCAACAAGATGATTGTATGAGAGAAAGTAGTATGTGGTTTTGATGATCTGTAGGGTTCTGAGACATCTGTATATATCATAGAATGCATAGTTATACTGGTGGCATAATGGATGTTTTTTTGTCAAAGAGGTATAATGATATGTCTTGTTCCAGGTAAGGTGCATTTTGAGGTGCTTTAAGAAGGTCATATG
Source organism: Taxus wallichiana var. yunnanensis (assembly GCA_018340775.1). Classification (NCBI taxonomy): domain Eukaryota; kingdom Viridiplantae; phylum Streptophyta; class Pinopsida; order Cupressales; family Taxaceae; genus Taxus; species Taxus wallichiana. The sequence continues at coordinate 763,230,249 of CM031235.1, read as the reverse complement.
TTTTTATTAGTTATAATCCTTGCTATATGAAGTGTTATGAGGATTCTAAGAAGTTGAAGAAGGTTTTCAAATCATAAGAGCATGATGAGAAATAAGTGGGAATGTTGTGATTATAACCTCACATAATCTAATATGATTATAAATAATCATTCTCTTAAGAATCAAAGTAAGATTTAGGTATGTATTATCCCCCTTATCCATTCTACTAATAACACATGCATGGGATAGTCATGGATGTGTGGGACATGAGAAATTTAAGGATATGATTGAAGTATGATGAAGTATATGTATTAGGTTGGGGATAAGGTTAATATGTTCGAGGATGAGTATGTTTTTGTGGAGGTGGGTAATAAGGGGGAATGTAATTGAATGAATGTGATTGAATGGGTTGAGATGTAGGTTGTTGTTGGGAGTTGGGGATGTGGTAAGACTGAGTTGGTTGTTGAGTGATGGGGACATTATATTGATTTAGTATGGGATGAGTTGGGATATACGTAATAGGTGGTTGGGATGTTTGGGTGGATTGGTTGGGAAGTGTGTAATGAAAGGAACCTTGAAGAGGAGGTTGATGGGTTCAGGTTGACTTATAAATTTGAGGTTGTTAAGTGTAAACAAGGTTTAAAGTTGGGTTATGTTGTTTGGGTGGAGGAGGAAGCGAATGAGAATTTTGTCATGATTAGATAGGGGCACTAATAATAGTAGTGGATGAAGAGGTGATGGGGACAAAGGAAGTGACAATGGTCTTAATGTAAGAAAAATTAGGGAGAATGAGAACCACCACGCATATGTCCCTTTGCTTCACGGGTTGCACAGATGGCATTTTCGGCTGGGCCCGGTCATCCGCGCCTTTGGCGATGTCCCAAATTCTCCCGATTGCCCCTGGATGGGACTAGGACTTAGTCATTTTTATGACTTTTCTCGGATCAATCTACATGCTTGATTCATTTGGCAAGCATGAGGGATTATGGAGGAATATTGATGAGGATCAAGCTCACGTTGAACAATGACAAGTTCACTCATAGATATAGGAAATAACATAGTGAATTGTCATGTGAGGACTTGAGTGGATTCATGGTGTGAATGATAAGCATAAATTTATGGAAGATGGGGTATTTCAAGAGGGAGGTTAGTATATTTATAAAGAATGTAATCATGGAGAGTGACTGGGTTGGTATCAAGAAGCTCTTGGAATTCCACACATCCATGAGGGATGGTAGGAGGCCCAAAATATTTGATAAAGGTGGAGGATGGGGGTGTATCTGGTCTAGATGGGATGGAATGATAATAAAGAAAGGGTTTGGCCTCAACATAAGTATTGGATTGGATGGATTGAGACTCTTGAAGAGGAGAAATGGAAACAAAAGGTTGAGTAACTCAATTTCTGAAGAGGTGACCAAAGGGGTGGATGAAGTGGTAGAAAGGGTGAAATTTTGTTGGGAGACAATAGTGGAAGTAGGAACGTTGTTGGATGGCATGGTTTGTTCCATTTTCTTTGTTGGGAACGTGTAATAATGGGCATGAAACTAAAAATAATACAAGAAACTATGCTAATTTTAATTACTCCAAAAAATCACATGACAAAGTTTTGATTATTTTGAATATTAAAGATGTGTGAAAAGAAATGAAAATGGGCTCAAAGGGAACCTAGGAAATGACAACAATATGGATGGTTTTGGGTTGTTTTGGATGGATTCCTTGATATACCCAAAGGTACGTGAGGCCTAAATATTTGATGATTATAGGTACGGGCCCTGATATTGGGGCCTACCCCCACACATCACGCACTGCAACGATAAGGGAGTTGGGCACTTAGCCAATATACTAATAGAAAAAAATTGAAATACGGCCAAAACACCACGGAGGATTTCCTATTGGGTGATGAAATCCCAATAGTTCCACTTGGAAGGATATGTTTAAGATGTGTAGTTTTGATGCGTGTGTTTTGGATGTGTGTGATAAAAGTGTATGTAAATAATTAACCTCCTAATTAGACTAGATTTCCAAGCAAATATGAAGGTTATTTTTAGATCCAAAATGAAGTTTTATGTTTGATGAATGAAATCAAGCAAGGAAGGGAAAATTGATGCAAAAGGAGTAAATAAATAAAAATGAAGAATACCTACATAATTTTATTTTCCCTTTTATTTGTATTTTTAAGTAAGCGAGAAAATCCAAGAAAAACAATCCACACACAAAAGAAAGCAAGAAATACTCCTACTTGTGAGGAAAGTAGAGAGGAAAAGATGGAAAATAGAAATGGAAATGAAAAACAATGAAAAGAATCACCAAATAAGGGTGGGTCCCACTTTTATCTCTCGAGCATGCCAAAATTTTGAACTGATTTTCTTGTACCTGCTTTTGATTAGTGAAATCCTAACAAATAAAAATGACTAACACCAATTATGAAAGGGTTTAAGGTACCTATAAATGGGATGTTGATGGATACGAGTGCAAAGGAAGAATCCTCCTCGCAACAAGCTAGATGATATGCACAACAAAGATAACTCAACAAAAAAAGGATTAGTAGATAGATGGGTGGGTTACCTGACAATGTCATTCCCGAGAAGTGAAAAATTCTAGGATGGATGTTAACCCATATTTTAATAAAGATAAGTAATGTAAATGATGGATCTTATATAAGGCAACAAAATATGAGATATAAAACATGCCTAATAGATGTTGAAAAAAAGGATTACTCAAGAAGGGATTCATCATGCCTAATAGATGTTGCATGTGTCAGCAAGAGGCTGAAGATATAAAACATTTATTCCTCCATTGTGAGATTGCTTCCAAAATTTGGCAGCTTATTTTTGCAAAATTCAATCTAAGATGGATTTTTCCTCTTACCTGCCTTCAGACTTGGGAGCAATGGAGCTCTCCATTTAAACATTGCATGGTGAAAAGACTTTGGCAGCTTGTTCTGCCACACACTATGTGGAGAATCTGGAAGGCTCGTAATGATAATATTTTCAGAAGCAATAGACAGGCTTGTAACAAAGTTTATAAGGAAATAATCATTGCTGTGCAAGATAATATTGCTAGATTTAAACCCCCTAAAAATAGGCTCTACCCGGAGAATGAAGATTGCATTCTGTCTGAATGGAATATAGCCACTATCAATAGAAATAAAAATGGTATTGACAGAAACACAGTCCGATGGATTAAACCCCCCACTGATTGGCACAAATTAAATTTTGATGGGGCCTCAAAAGGCAATCCAGGTGACTCTGGTGGAGGGGGCATCATCAGGGATCAAAGAGGCTGCTATGTTGCTGCGTTTTCTGGGAGAATGGGAAGACAGACTAATCATTATTCCGAAGCCATGGCGGCTCTTTGGGGTATTAGACTTGCCAGAGATTGTAATATTCAAAATATCATAATTGAAGGTGATTCTCTAAATATTATAAATCTTCTGAACAAAAAACAACACCCCAGCTGGTCTATCAGGGATTATATTGAGGAAGCTATAGATATTTGCAAAAGCTTTGCTAATGTCCACATCACCCATACTTATAGGGAAGGAAACAGGGTTGCCGATAGTTTGGCTAACTTAGGTGTTTATAATTCCTTTCAAACTTGGATTGGCGGGGACGTTCTGCCAGCTCATGTCAATAAAGCCATCATCATTGATCTTCATGGCAGTGAAAATCATGACTAATGGCTGTATTTTAGATGCTAATGTGCGGATCCCCAAGTACATGATGATGACATCACAAAAGATCTGGATGATTGTTGCGACTTGTGCGGGCTGGATTGCCATCATTTCTTGGCATGGAAGGAAAGCTGGGGAGCGGGAAATAATAACAAATGCAACATTATAATTAAACCGGCTTTCATGGGAAGAGCTGATTCAAATACCAAAAACACCGCTCGGACTATCCCGCACATTGCAAGCTTTTTTACCGTTGAAAATAGGAATAGGAATAGAGGAAACATGGGGGGTCCACCATGCAAAACCAAACCGACCCACAAACCTGAGTGGAAAGAGAACACGGAGCTTTGGGAGTACCTGCAAATTGGAGGCCTGTCGAATTTCATTGAGAGGATTCAAGGCTTCGACCAAGACATCTCCATCAAATTCGCCAAGGGTTGGAAGAATAGAATTGTAAAGTACAGTAACATGAAAATGGAAATTACAGAAGAGCTCATAGCTCAGATCACGGGTCTCAGCCTGGAAGGCACAAAATTCTTCAATAAAAAGGTCGACAGGGAAGTGGAAACCAAGAAATTTTTAGAAGAGGGAGAGAATCTTGAGTTTGTTACTGCTGGCCTCAAGGTGGAGTCGATCCCTGTTCCTTTTGATGAACTTTCCAGAATGGTGGTAAGGTATGTTACCCTTGAAGGAAGATATGTGACTATTCCTCACAAGCATCTGATTTTTCTGAATCATTTTCGTAGAAATAACATTATTAGCTTTCCTCATTATCTGATCAACTCCTTGGAGAAATCTATAAGGGAAGTTCAAAATCACTCTCGGGTTGTCCCTCTGCACCAGGGCCTTATCCTCCTAATTCACCATCACTTTTCCAGCTGCCCTCCCATGAACCCTATCCCACCTCCCTCCTTCATACCCCCACCTGCCCATACTACTCCCACTCCACCCCTGCTAAAAAGAAAGAATGATGATGTTGGCTCCAGCAAGAAAAGCAAGAAAGCTAAAATCCCTGCCTCCCAACGTGTCCTTAGGAGCCACAAGGACTTAGAACTTGCTGAAAACCTCCTGCATATTAGCATGCCTGTGGAGAAGCCCAAAGAGGAGGATTTGCTGAAGAGGATTGACAGATTGGAGAAGGAGATTCAAGAACTCAAAGGGGCTCTAAAAAACATGGAGAGAGCCAAGGGTAAAAGGATCCTTCAAAGTGAGGAGGAAGAGGGGGTCATTGATGAAGTCTTCAAGAAGCTGCAGTCACTTGATGGCAGATTGGGGAATGCCAAAAGCCTGCAATGACTGTATTTTATCTGCCCTCAAAAGCATCTATAACTTCATTGAACAACATGTCCACAGCGTTTGCAGTTTAAGTGGAATCAATGAAGACATATGGGGCCCTAAGGAGAATAGGGACATTGCAATCTCCCAAGCTGACATGAAGGACCCCTCTCAGGCCACGGCCATTGCCTTTTTCATGTCACTGCAGGCCATCAAGACCAAGATAGATAGAGCCATCAAGTAGCGGGCTGTTGTGCTGTAGTTTTTTGGCTGCGATCCGGGCCATCGCCGTCGGGCGTTCGAGAGTTGTTTTTGGTGGAGCTCGCTTTTCTGTTTCTCTTTTGGTTTCTTTTTGTTCTTGTCTTCGTAGTTCTGGATCTCTGTACGTTTTGATCCACTTTTCACCTTTATTGTAATTTCTGGCTGTTGAGCCTTCTTGGTTGGCTGTTTTGCCCCTCTCTGGGCTACTTCTCTCATATTTCTATCTAGATTTTGAGCCCTTTTGTATACAAGGTATAGTCCCTTCAAAACTATTTTCCCTTAATAAAAAAAAAACAAAATATGAGATAAAAAAGAAAGCAGAAATGATAGAGATAAAATATAAATGTAGATCTGATGTAAGTAAATGTAAACCAAATCAAACCTAAGTGGCTCGATGGTGACTCGAGACTATAGGGCCTAGTCGATAATGAATGGAAGAGACCAAGTCAAAATCAAACGAAAATGTAGATATTAAGGTTTTTGAGGTAGATACATATCTTGTGATGAAGCTAAGATGAAAACAAGAACACTAAAGATATCTGGATCTGAATCTAGGAGAAAGTATGCAAGAAAAATATAAAATCTAATAGTAAATGCAATGAAAACTTATCTAGTCGATGACAACAAAACTGATTCGATGGTGACCAGATCTAACATAACATATCTAAGGTGGCAAAGGAGTAGAATGATAGGATCTAGACATCTGAAGAACTCGAATGCTCGAAATAGGGGTGATAGGGATAGATGAAAAAAAATCAAGCATAAATGCAACAGTCGAAGATGTCTAGGTATGGTCGAGGCGACTGAGAGTGAATTAGGGTTTGGTGGACAATGATGGGTCAAAATTATGATATGTAAGAAGGGATGGAGGATGAGTATTGCAAATACAGATCTCCAATATGGTCGAGGAACCTGTGAAACTAAAATCACAATGATGATAGAATGGTGGTGGAGAATCAAAGCATGCAAAAGTGAGATGTCAAACAAAAGGAAGACTCCAAATCTTTAAATTGGGACTTAAGATATTCCAAAATTAGCTCAAGGTAGTGATAACAATTATAAAGATGAGTGAGAAATGAAGGAAAAATTGCATGAAAGTTCGAAGTCTCCAAAGTTGCATCCCTGAAAAATGAGGGGCATGTTCATATTTATTGGGTCACTGGAAAATGTAGAAATATGTCCATTTAGGTGGTGGAAGAGTGAAAATCTCAATAAAATGAGCCCTTAGTGAGGTGAGATTAGGGTTTTGGGAGGCAATGACGAGTTAGGGTTACTTAGGATGGATAAATGGGTACACAAGAGGTGGAGAATATTAAATAAAGTAAAAGGGAGATGAAATCATTAAATGAGGGCCTAAGGATGGTAAATAGGGACATTTAGGGAAGATAAATAGATTAGATTGGTATTTAGGATTAATTAATGGTTATTAGGGATGATTAAGGTAGATTAATTAAGGACTTGATTAAGATGAGATTAGAGGTGGTAAATAACAATTAAAGGGATAAATAGATTTTAGGAGAGAAGTGGGGATTTAAATGGGAAGAGAGGTATGTATGTGAATAATGACAATGAAGGGGAGTGAACATGGGGTGAAGGAATAATGATACAAAAATTGGTGTCTACAATGGTCTTATCCAAACTGTAGTCATTATGGTGTATGTCAAGTATAAAAGTACATTGTGTTTGGTCATTTGTGACAAGTGTGGTGAGAGGGAAAAAGTATGAGAAAGGTGTGAGTGTGAAATAGGTATGAGGGCATCAAGACAAAGATGCGAGAATACATGACGTTTTGAGGAGTGTTGAAGAGCTTGTGTATAAGGGAAATTGTCCTAATCATCCCATGAAATATCAAGATTGAGAAAAGTAGGAGAGATTGTGTTTGAAGAAGGTTTTGAGAGTGTTGAGTTGAAATTGAGATCAAAATCAGTTGTGTAAAAAACAAAGCTTTAGTGATCATTCATTTAAAAATTTAATGATGAATAATATTCATGCAAGTCCTTTGTTGTGAGTAATATTAGAAAATATTTCTCTGAAAGGGTTCTCCTTGTGAAGTGGGTGCTTTACTAAGAAAATATTGTGTGATGTGGCATATTCATGTAAGTCTTTTGGTTTGTGTCATATACTCAAAATTTTCAATTGGTTTTCTTCCCCTTGAGGGTTTCCCAGTTACATCGTGTGTTCTTGTGTATTATCTCATGGTTTTTCTCACATGAATGGATGTTATATGTTAATTAAGCTTGCATTAATGCATGGTTTAATGGTAAATGGTTTATGTAAGTTAAATTGAATTGGTTAAAGTTTTTGAAGGAATTATTCACTTCCCCCTCTCAATCCATTGTGCTTATAAAAATGTGTATCAAAGTACATACTTTTGAAGAAATTTAATCATTTGAAGATATCCTTTGAAGCACTAAAATGGTAAGTTAGCATAATGGCACTTCTTCCAGCAAGATCCCTTGTTTGATGGAACAAACCATACATTTTAGAGCATCAGGATGAGGACACATATCATGACGTTAGGTTTTGAAATTTTATAGTCTATGTTAGATGGGTATACATTTCCTCAAACTCCTCCAACCAACACTACATATAACAAGATTAGTAGTGAAAATTCCAGGGAAATGAATGCAATCATGTGTGGTCTACCTTAATCAGAACTTGTGAAGGTCAGGAATTTTACCTTAGCAAACTATGTGGAAGAACCTTCAGGTCATCTATGAAGGAGATTCCAAGGTAATATTGGAAAAGCTAAAAACTTTCATAAACTATTTTAAGGCCTAAGTATGAGAGAAGAATAATCAATTCCTGCATATTTACCTCGATTTTATCAAGTTGTCAACTTCAGGATAGGTTTAGGTGAAGAAGTAAAAGAAGAGGTAGTGGATTAAAAGGTACTAAAAAATATTACTCCCAAGTTTGATTCTAAGGTGTATACTATTGAGGAAGCTAATTATTTTAAGTTCATGTTAATGGATGTTATTCATGGAATCTTAACTACTTATGAGTTTAAGATCATGAATTCTAAACCTTTGTAGAAGGAAATTACTTTTAAGATTGAAATGAAGATGAAGGACAAGAAGGCTAAGGATGATGGTACTATTCCTAATATTGATTATGATGAACTCTTTGTAATGATTTCTAGAATTTGAAAGGTTAGATTAGGTGAGTGCATCATAAATTTTCCCTTTAAATGCTTTAATTGTAGTACAATAGGTAATTTTGCTAACAAATTACCTCAAAAGCACAAGGATGAAGATGATGATGAACATGGACATGATGAGGACCATGACAAGAAGACTCATAAGTTTGATAAAGGCATTAATAATTCAAAGAGGTTTGATAATAATAATAAGTTCAAAAAGAATTTCTACTCAATGGAAGAAGATTGTTAATCTGAAACAATGTCTCTAATTTTAATTTTGAATATGAGAATAGTGATGTTGGTGATGAGGTTTTTTCCATGGAAAAGGATTTTATAAACTCTAAGACAGAAGACCTCATATTTTTTAATGACTCATTCATTCTAAGATAGAAGAAGAAGAAAATGAAATAGAAATTGAGCTTATGTATGTTCAAGTAGAGATGAAGAATTTTGAGAAGAGAAACAAGAATCTGAAATCATTATTCAAAAGAGTATGAAGGTAAGATCCATGAACTTGAAGAGAAGCATTGGTCAGAAATAGGTAAGATAGATGAGATAGTCAAGAGGTTAGAAGAAAATATAAGTTTCTTGGTTACAATCCTGCAAGAAAAAGAGAATGAATGCACTAAAATTGAAGAAGATATGATGTTCCTAAGGGAAGAGTTTTCTGAAGCAGCCAATAAGGATAAATCATTCCATAAATTTGAAAAGAGCACCAATAATCTTGATGAAATTTTGAACAGTTAGAGATCTGCAGGAGACAACTAGTTTGGGATTCAAGGATGACACAAAAGAAAAAGGAGTGATGCAAGAATAAATTGTTTCTAGCAATGAGATTGAAGGTCCAAGAACCAAATAAGAGAAGAACAACTTCAAAGACAATGTGAAGACAAATTCAGTTAGGCAAACCTAATACTTCAAGGTATGAAATATTTTTTAATGTCTATTATTATACTTGTAATGGATTTGGGCATAGAGATATGGAGTATAAGAAGCTTATCAAATATGGACACCCATGGAGGGATAGAAGTAATGAGAAATCAAGGAATGTAATGTGATACAACTGTTAAGAAAAGGGTCATAATGTTACATATTTTCTCTATGAATCATTTAGTCAAAATTGGAGGAATGAAGGTCCTATGGGTAAGAATGTAATTTTGTGTTATAAGTGCAACAAGGTTGGACATGTTTCTAGGGATTGTTATGGTTATTCAAGACAAATCAATAGGTTCCAAACTCCTAGAGTGCAAGAAAAGATACAAGGAAGGTTGTGGGAGCATAAATTATGTCATGTCAATCTACCTAAAGTAGATGTTGAAGCAAAGAAAGAAGAACCAAAGGTTGCAGACTAGAATAAAGAAGAAAAATGTGTGTCACAGGTGTCTAAGAGGTCATGAAAACTTGTTAGGTTTTTGTTCTAGATTCCTCATCCTATAGGATGTATCTAATAGGAATCTTAGAGGAATTATCATCCATATGGATTATGGTGTTATGGGGGAGCATGAGTGATGTAAATTATGATACTATACCAGTGTATTCATCATGTTAAGGTAAGTTATTATGATTTTGAATAACTTCAATCTGTCTTTAGGATGTTTCAGGCACTGTCATGGTGCAAATATGCTAGGTTTATGAAGGAAAGCATCATTCAACATGATGACTTGATCAAACCATCTACAACAGGTGATATGGTGTTAACCAAGCATGATTATGAGCTAACTTCTTTTTCATGTTGTGTATCAATCCTTGAGATATGATTTGAGGTGTATCAAGTAATTTTAGGAATCATGAAGGTAACATGAGGAATTTTGAATCATGATCAAGATTGTGAAAGCCAAGAAGGTACATTTTTTCAAGTTGTTATGCATGGGCATGTTGATAAGCTCCATCTGTGTGTGTGCATCAAGAAGATGGTCAATATGAAGTTTGTTCTTAAGGGGTTTTAAGTTTTAGGAATACTATCATAATGGAAAAATATGATCATTGTACTCTTGAAGAATTTTAGTTAGAAGATGTTGCATGACTAGTATGCTAGATTCATGAAGCAAGTCATTCATTATGTATGATGACTTGATTAGACCATAAAATGCAAAGAGAAATAGTGATTTTTAGGTATGTTCATGAGTTAACTGAGCCTACAAGGTGTATCTTTGGTTCTTGATTCAATTTTGAGGTGTATCAACTGTGTTTATGCATCTTGGAGTAGTTTTTCATCTTGATGATATTCTATAAATCTTGTTTAGAGATAAGGTTTGTTCCTATGTTTATTCCTTGAAGTTTCTATAGTGTTACAAGGCTATGGATGTATTGTTACAGCTTGAGTGAAGATTCATGATGATGAGTATAATTGTATAATGGCATATGTTGAGGTGGTATTGAATTCTATTTATCACTAATACATGAAGATATGTGTGACAGTCAATTGTTTTTGGAGCATGAATCATATCAGAGTTATGTAGAATGTGAAAAGGAGTAATGGCAAGCTACGGGTCTATGGAGGTCTATTGAGGTAGGGGGAGCTGATATTGAACCTTAGTCGGTGCTTAGGGTGTTAAGGAGGCTGGTTAGATAAAATGATGTTGGTTTTAGGAATATTCAAAAGGGGATAAATTATTGAGCCTATTAAGTGGTGAAATTATGAAAATAATACAAATAATATAGTTAGGTTGCTTCATGACTGTGAGGTTTTGAATGATCTATCTCTAGTTTACATACTTGAGGTGAGTGACCATGTGTTTTTGTTTTCAGTTAGATAAAGGTATAATGATTCTAGGGGTAACAATAATGAGGCATTCCATGATTTATGTGGGATAATAGAGAAAGGTGAAGTTTGGAATTTTTAGTCTGAAGAAGAGATTTAGGGTTCATACTCTTAAATGAGTTGGCAGTCTATGTATGACAAAGTCTAGTCTATGATTTGAGTATATTCAATTGAGATTGGCCTCTTTATGAGTCAAGATGGTGTTATTTTTATGAATCATGATTTTTGGAATGTGTGTATGCCATGAATTCTCCTACCCATGGGGAGATACAATGTGACCTTATGAAGAAAAAATAGAGTCAAGGAAGGAAAAACAAGTTTTTGTGCTTGATTATGATTTTGGTTGATGTTTCCAACCAAGATGTGATCCTAAGAAGACGTTTATGATGGAAACCAAATTATTAACGTATGAAATTTTTCATTAATATAAAAATGGGGAGATGTAATAGGATGTTTTCCATCACTGACAAAGGGGGATATTGTTGGCATTAGTGAGTTATTGTTGTCATTGATGTAAAAGGTTAATGCACATTAATGAAAAAGGTGTATGAGTTCTAGTGTTTGATTTAATAAAATTTGAATTAAATATAGTTTCATGGTAGCATGTATGATAAAATAATATATATATACACAAACAATAAGCACTCAAAAAATTCAAAACTATAAGCAAATGAGAGAGATATATGAGTTATTTGAATCTTGCGCAATATGGAACTGATCTGTGTGGTGTAAACTGTTGAGTAGGGAAATAATTGTGTGACAATTACTCTCTATAAAATATGAACTCTAATAATAATGTTGGACATAGGTGCTTGTGCTAGATAAGGGTTCCTCGGTATTGATGACAGCTTCTTGAGTATCGATGACTACTCGAAGGTTAGAATCTTATTTCTTTTGTGTTGCTAAGGTTTTACTATCACTTCCCGTTGATGCTATATATTCACACTTGTATCGCTTAAGATATCTATAAATTGAAACACAAACCCTAGATACCTACACAACCTCACAAACACATAAAATTGGAATGAAAATGTAATATGTGAAGTCATAATGACCCCAACGGTCACCCGATGAGTGAACTTATGACCAAGCACTGCACTACATTAAAAAATCCATGTAGTTCTTTATGCTTATGTGTGTAATATTGTCCTTAGGTTTCCCTCATGTAAATAATTCCAAGATAGTGGGCTACGACTAGATAAAATGCAAATGTGTGATATGGAATTGAGAACTTTCACTTCCTATGCAGTGTATGCAGCCCAACAATGTAGTCCCTTTGATGGTAGTGATAATATGTAGATGATATTTCCCCTTTGAATTGCCAGCGAATATAATAGAGTGTATGTTGTTTATATATATGGATCTCTTGTTTAAATTTTGACACTAATGACCCAAAAGTCTGACTATAAACTCGGGATAAGGATTAGAAAAATAGAAAGGCCGACCATAAATGTCAAACTAAGTGAAAAGAACAAAAAGGACATGATCACCCAGAATAAAAGGAGCACCTGGGTGCTAGTGTCTAGAATGGGCATTGTTGTCTTGGGATAAATGAAGAAAGATGTGAAAAGACTGATTACATGTATCCCTATGACCTGACAAGAACTGAGTATAGAAATGAGAGGTGTGAGAGAGAAAGATAATAGAAACAATCAAAGCAAGTTCATGTAGTAGGGAGTGTCTCACTAGTGAATACTTTTCTTAATTAAGATCCATGCATATAAAAACATACTTGATGGAATAGTAAAATAGTAATATGTTTGTGATTTTGTTTCTACTATGTGTAAGAGGATTCTTGGAATGATGGTTTTATGGGGAAAAATTGTAGCATGGTTACAAGAGTGGACAAGGTGAGAATGGTTTCACCTAGTAGGCCTAATCTGGAGACCTACTTAGCCTAGGTGATGATACATGGAGAACAAATTTACATGGTGGCTTGAGGAACATGGTCAAGGCATGGAGAGCATAAGGAGAGTTTTTTGAGACAGTCATGTGAGTCTTAAGGTGTAGGTGCTGTTAGTGTAGAATCACAACATCCCTGAGTGCCTACAACTAGATGTGTTGAGACTCTCAGTGTGATTGCACAACATGGATCATCTCTCAAAGTGTGGGAATTTGAAATCAAGAGAGCTCTCCAGATGAAGGTCAGTTCCTATTCCTTTGTTCATGTGCACACAAATAAATTGCAAAGGATCTACCCTAAAACCTACTCTATCTTACCAAGGAGACAAGGTTGAGAAGATATGGGAAAATAAACCTAAGATAATGGGGTGATGCACCAAAGGAACGTTAGACACTTGGTTTACAATTTAACATAGACCATATAAATACTATATGACTACCATGCACAAATAACCAAACTATAATGAGAGATCAGAAGACAACAATGAACACATGAGAGGGTTGAGAATCATCCATAGACATATATTATTGCTCCAGAGTTGATACAATACATTACAGTAGCCAAGAGGAAAAACTTTGTATTACAACTCGAATGGGAGGTTTGAAAACTCCAAAATTCACTTGCAGACAAGGGAAGAAGGGAGGGTGCAAAATAGAAATGTCCAACCCTTTAGAAAGAGCTAAACTTCTTCTTTTATAGATGTAACAAAGAGAGAGGAAGAGAAGAGGTGGGAAACTTGATTTGGAGCTAAGCTACCAGCCATTAATGCCCCTAAAAATCAACCCATAATCTTTTGAGTCCTCCACTCTATGTCTTCTCAGCGTGTTGAAGAAGGAAGAATGGTGGATCAAATAAAATCTGATTTGGTTGTTGGAGAAATAAGATCGTATATTAATGATGTGAAGATGTTTTCCCATTTTTTACACACCTAAGCTTGCCAAAATTAAAGTTTGAGGTTTCCATGGCATAGACAAGGTCGAGACCTTTCCATTGGTGCAAAATTTGTTGAATTTTGGGTCCCGGATCAAAAAATATGTCCATTTTTCATGTTTGAGTCGAGTCTATACAAAAATGGTGAAAAATAGTTAGCAAAATGGGTCCGCGGGCCCAAAATTCACTTTGCGCCATTTCACAAAAAAAATACAAAAATGCAAAAAAGGCCATGAAGCCCCACAATTCACTTTTTTCAAAAAACCATATTTGGGCTCGCCATCCCGCATTTTTGATTTGGGCAAAAATTCTTTCCCAAGCCTGTTTGCCCACATGTAATTTAGGCCTGACACATGGCTCCTTCGGCGTTGGTAAAGGTGTGGCTCATTTTTATACTTTATGCCTTTTCAAGCCAAAAAATTTGAATTTCCTCCATGACCCACCTTCCCACCTTGACTTGAAGCATGTCCACATGTAGAGATGACACACTTTTGGGGAGTGCCTTTTGCGTTTAACCTTTGCAGAAGCGTCGAAGAGACATGTGGCACCTTCCACCGATTTTCTCTATTCCTTTATGTTTTGGCTAAGTCCTTTTGTTTGGCGGGGTCATATATCTGACTTGGGACATGTGGAGACTTGGCACTTTCTGGGAGACCTATTTTTAGATTTACCTTTGAACATCTGTTGGGCTGACACGTGGCTTCTTCCGTAAGTCTACGATACTTAGCTAATTCAAGCTGATGCCTTGCTTGAACCCTAGACACATGGAAGCCTCGCACTCATTTGAGTCTCTGCTTTGGGTCGTGCCTTTGAATTTGTGCTTGTGAGACACATGGAGACTTTTTCTGTTCTTTGTACTTAGTTGATTTGGGCCTGCTTTCCATTTGACTTCTATTGGACCCTGACCACGTGGAGAGCTAGCACTAGTTTGAGTCTCCACCTTGAGCTCTCACTTTTGAAGTTGCGCCGAGCTGACATGTGGTTCTTTCCGCATGTTTGGACTTTACAACGGCCGACTCTGTCCCTTTTTAGGCTTAGGACACATGGAAGATCCGCGCTTGTTTGGGGACTACTTTTTGGGTTTAACCTTTGGAGAAGCGCTGATGAGACACATGGCATCTTCTGCTTATTCTTCGATACTTATCCAATTTGGGATCATTCTAAATCTTTTGTAAAGCTTGAAGACTTTGAGCCTTTCTCCATTTCCCTCCTTTGAGCCTCTTGTTTTCTTTGGCATTGTTTGCTTCCTTAGCCGACCTTGCTCCTCCATTTTTGAGTCCACCTATAACCTGACTGTTAGATTTGAAATGTGGGCTCATTCGATGGAAGCAGTCCTTATATTTCTTCCTGTACAGGGTTGTGTTTAATCCATTTTTCTAAAGGAAAAATTGAGATAACAATTTGGTGACTCACATGGGCATATTCCTACTAGATGAAGAGATCAATTGCCTTGTTGTATCCATTGGGCACAGATTCATGGGTGGTGGCCTGATGTTGGTCCTGTTCTTTGAATCTTGAATCTGATGTTTACATTTGGTGACATGGAACCTACCTCGCTGTTCTAGAAATGCACCCTTTGAGACTCAATTTTAGTTGCTCTATATTTGTTCTATTTTAAAATGAGCAACTGTTACGGAAACTATGGGCCTCTCTGTTGCAAATGCTAAAGGGCCTAACACATTCACCTAGAGGAACATTGAATTGTATAACGACACAAACCTGGAGCAATAAAAACATGTTCCAGAGTACTTAGGGAAATAAAACCTATGCTACAACAAGACAATGTGCATACACACTTAGGGAAATTAAAGTCCTATGCTAATATTTACAAGGGTGGAACCTTCCTTTTAAGTAACAATGTTTTAGATGGATCCCATTGACTGGAATCTATAATTCTTCACCATCCAATTTAAACAGCTAGAAGGCATTGCTACTTTTACACTTTGTGATCATGTAGGGGCCACTCCAAATGGCATCAAACTTGGAATGCCTTCCTGGATTTTCTCGATCTGTATCTCACTTCAGAACTAAGACCCCTTCTTGAAAGGTCCTTATTATTTCTTTCTTATCAAAATTCTCCCTGATCAATGATCAATCTTTCTCCATGATCTGCATTGCATGCTTTTCCATTAGCTTTGTATACCTGATTTCCATAGGTTTAAACTCGGCTAGTTCCAACTATTTCATGAGCTCTAAAGCAGGAAACTCCAATGATATGGGCAATACTACCTCTTTTTCATATACAAGCTTGTATGGGGAGTTGCTTGTGGTCCTTTTGGATGTGATCCTATCAGCCCATAGAGCTGATTTGAGCTTTGTATGCCAAGTCCTCTGATTTTCATCAAGAGTACTTTTGATAATCCTTAATAGGTTTTTATTTATGGACTCTACTTGGCCATTACCTTGATGGTAATAGTTTGATTAGGTGTTGAGGTATACACCATTTTTGACAGCCCATTCATTGATACTTGTACCAAGGAATGACAATGCATTATCTAATATAATAGTGGAAGGGAATCCAAACTTGGTGGTTATTCCTTCATAGAAATCCAAGATGTTGGATTCATTTTCCTCCTTAAGTGCCACTACTTCAGTCCACTTGGTGAAATAATATGTTGCTGTAAGTATCCAGTTATGGCCCTATCTTGAGTTTGGGTGAATCAATGTAATGAAGTCTAATTCCCATTACATGAATGTATGGTCCACTGAAATTGGACGGAGGGAAAGGGCTGCTAACTTTTCCTTCCCTGTGAATAATGCACACTTCTTGCACTTTTTGATCCATGAGTAGCAATCCCTGAACACTATAGGCCAATAATAACCAAATTTCATAATCTTGAGAGTTGTTACTCGAGGAGAAAAGTGGCCTCTTGCTTCTCCATCATGGAACTCATGTAACACCCTCTCAATTTTTCCTGTCCCAATGCACCTCAATAGGACACTATTGATATCCTTCTTAAACAAGACACCACCAACAAGCACATATGGGATGGCTTGTAGTATGAAGTATCTCATTTTTGCTTTGTTCTATTATGGAAGGAACAAACCTATTTAGAGATAATGCACCAAGGCTTGGGTCCAACATGGAATAGGTTCATCATTAGCTGTTTGTTTTTTATCATTCTGTAGTAATAGGACAACCTCTTCTTCATCCACTAACTCAGCTTGTTGTTTGGAAGCGAGCTGCTCACACAAACCCTTGCCATGAACTAGTTTGGTCACTTTGATTTCAATGTCATACTCCATTACATGAGTGATCAAACCTGCTCTCTTCTCATTCAAGTCCTTGTTTAGGATAAAATCCTTGACACTAGCATGAGGCACTAGTAGTTGAATCTTATTGTTCGATACTAAGTGTCTGAACTTCTTCAAAATCCTAATGACAACAAGGACATGCTTCTCAATGAAAGCATACTTTACCTTGTTATATTCCAAGCTCTAACTGAAAAAGGCTATGAGCTGTTATGAACCTTCCTTGTTAGGATAAACCAAGATAGCTGAGATTGTGTCTGACCCTCTAAAAGCATATAGCATGAAGTCCTTTGAAAATTCTCGGTTAACAAGAGTTAGGGCTTGTGATATTGCAACCTTGATGGCCTCAAAACTCTCTTTTCCTTTTTTGTCCATTTAAATGCAAGACTCTTCTTCAACATCATTGTTAAAGGATTCAAAAGAGTGGAAAAATTAGGAACAAACCTTTGAACAAATTTTATTCTCCCTAAGAAGCTTTGGAGAGACTTTTTGTGTTGTGGCAATGGAAGAGGTCAGATGGCTTCAACCCTTTCAGGATCAATTGTTAACCCTTCTCTTGAGACAATGTGGCCCAAAATTTTTTCCCTCATGCCCCAAGAACACACAATTCTTTCGGTTTAATGACACTTTGAATTTTCTACACCTCTTAAATACCTACCGGAGGTGAAACACATGGTGTGCAACATTCTTTGAGAAGATGGTGATATCATCTAGATACACCAGAACTATATTGTTGATCAAGCCTTTGAATGCCATATCCATGGCTTCCTCAAATGTGTTGGTTGGATATTTTGTCAAGTCAAAATATGAAATTCAACCACAGTACATGGGATTAAATCCCTCCTCAAAGACAGGTGAGGCTACCTGTTTATTACTAATCTAAAACACAAAAGAAATAATGCGTACAATATTCACACTAATCTAACCATTGGGGTTGGGATATAATCCCGAAATCCATATCCACACTATATGAAGATGTTGTCTTTATAAATGGACTGGGTCGAAAATTATTATTATGGAAAAAACACAATGGAAGGAAATGAGAGGAACATATTTTCTTTCGAGTAAACACAGAGCACGAAATAATCATACGAGCTTTAGATAACAAATGTAATGTCTAAAATGATTAGAAACATCAAGACACTAAACAAAGAATAGCTTAAGATTACAAACATAAGAACAATATCTTAAGAAAGATACATCTCACAACACAAAGTTTGCAAAATAGCATCAGCTTCTATTCCTCAAATGATAAAAAGAAAACACAAAGTTTTTCTTCTTCACAATAGTTCTCAATATTCCAAAAATCTCAACCCTTTGGAATGCATAAGCATCCCTTATTTATATTAAAAAGAGTAGAGAGAAAATAGGATAAACCCTATAAAACAGTGTTTTAGCAAGAGTCCTATTTTGCTTTGACTCTCACACAGGAGACCAAGTCAAAACTTACTTCCTATGTGACGAAATAGAAATGAAAAAGACATGTCAATTTCAAGATTGGAATGACATGTCGCATCAAGACTTAGTCTGAATCATCATATTTTTCTTCCTCATCTTTCTCTTCTTCTAGTTGAGCCTGTTTGTTCCGAAATTCTTGGAATTTCTGGATTATACCTTGCATCTCATTTTCATCAGGCGCAGTAGAATGATCACTCAAGACTTCACATGTTTCATGAGTGTCACTGGCATTACCGGAAGCTTTCTCAATCTTTTGTTGGGTTTTCTCAAGGCCTCCAAAGAATTTTCTATATTTACAAACCGGTCAATGATTTCAATGCCAAATCCATGAGCTGGTTCATGCTGAATTGATTCTTGGATTTGTTTGAAAAGATCATCAGCTGGTAGGATGCCCGAGTTTCCACTTGACACTTTTACACATATTTTCAGCAGTTCTTCTTCCAGTTGCTCTTGCCATCAATAAACTGATCTCTTGATTCTCTCAATTTACCGCAAGCTTCGTTGAGAAT
Source organism: Taxus wallichiana var. yunnanensis (assembly GCA_018340775.1). NCBI lineage: Eukaryota > Viridiplantae > Streptophyta > Pinopsida > Cupressales > Taxaceae > Taxus > Taxus wallichiana. Next base: position 763,211,106 of record CM031235.1, on the reverse strand, counting down.
TTTTACCCTGAACCTGATGGCTTTGGTCAGCTGAAAATGTTTATCCACATGCGGGATGATGCCTTCTTCTATCAAGATGCATGATGGGATTTTCTTCAGTACCTGGAGAGCTTCGAAAGTCAAATCAAGGTGTCCGATTTCTTGAGAGAAGTCATCATCCATCTTTTCCCCATCACTCTGTATATTCCCCAAGGATTGGTAAACTTCTACGGTGTCTTGAATCACTTCTTTCCCCTGTTGGAGCAGCCTTTGGGTCCATTCATCGACCAACCTCCCTTTTTCATTAATATTTTCAATTACAGGCACTAATGAGAAGTCAAACCCGATAGGATCAGAGGATGATGGTATGGAATCAAGGGGTTTTGAGAGCTTAAGCAATACCTCTGTCAACTGCTCCACCTTTTCTTTAAGCTTATCCCTGTTGTCTTTTGTCTCCTTCAATTTCTGGCATAGCACGTTCATAGCATCTCGTGCATCTTGTTGTGCTCCTTCTATTGTCACTTCTCCTAGAGCCACCTTGGTTATCTGATAGTCAGAGGCCATTATATCCTCTTTGGTTTTTTTAGTCGCGGGAGTGGCGATCTCTACAAACTTATGTCCCGAAGCGTCCACTAAAACCGTTGAAAATATTTTAAGTTTCTTGGCTGATTTAGCAGTAGAAGCCTTGAGTGAACTAAAATCAAAGGCTGGTATGGGTACAACCACCTTCATTTTCCTCAGATTTTTCTCAAGTAACCATTGAGGCATGTCAGAGGGATTTTCCATTATTGTAGAAGTTGGTATCATACTTTCAGGGGGAGGGGGATCCATTGGTGGAGTGGGGACAGTTACCAATGTGGTAGCAGATTCAGTGAAAAGCGGCGCAGGAGGGGGCATGTTTGTAGTTACTTTGGTTCCAACAGAGAGGGGTGACATTCCAGAGAAAATGCTGTCCATGAATGATGAAGTAGATGGGGAAAGAGGGGGTAGAAGTGGTTGTGAAGTAGGAAGCGTAAATCCTGATGCTAAAGCCTAGGATGCAAGAGATAGGGTCACTTCAGTTGGGCAGTCAGCAAATGGTGAAACTAGGGGCTGGCTTACTTCTCTTTCCAAAGAAATTTCTCCTATTTCTAGTGGTGTTGGTGACTCTGGCACATTCACCGTTTCAACTGGAGTAACAATTGAAGGGGTTTCTTCTGCTCTTCTCTTCTTGACAAACTTGACCTTTATAGGTCCCTTAGAAGAGATTTTTTCCTTTTCCTTTTTGGAGGGCCCCACTTCTGTAGCAACCAATTTTGAAAAATTATCTTCTTTGAAACTCATTCCCTAAGAGGTGAGCCATGCCTTGGTGTGTGCAAGAATTAGGGCTGATCTATCTGCAATGGAGGATTTTTCACCAATAGACCAATCAATAGGTGGGAAAACATATTGATCTTCATTCAATCCATCATAGGAAGGATCCAGAACACTTTCATTATCACCAATACCTTCTAGTATATCAGCGAGCTCGAGCGTCTGAATCTCTACAAGTGTCAACCTACTATGATATTTTCTTCGGACAATAACCTCATCACGTAAATCAATCCAGATGTCTTTTATGCTTGGTACGTGTGGGTGCAGAGTTCCATATGACTTAAGGAATCCTCAAAAATCAAATCCATCTCTAGGATTCATGTGCTTTTTCAACTTGTCTTGAAGCTCATGTACAACATTCTTGGCCTTCACCACTGTTGAACAAGTATACCTTCCAATAGAAATTGGGAAAGATACAACGGCCTTGTGTTTACTCTGTTGGAATTTGTGAAAATCCAATAATTTCCTGACCAACTCCATCAAGATTAGCTTGTCCCCTGGATATCTAGGAAAATGGAAAGGATCCCCTGGGTACATGACTACTCGAAGATATGTGAACTTCTTGAATTGTAAGAAGACACAACCCCATTTTGAAACTTCAGCCCATGCCTCATCAGAGACCCTCGTTTTCCTCAGTTTGGGGTTTAACCTATAGATGTTCTCATAAAAGAAGGCATCGTTTACCCTTCTGAATTGGTCTTCAGACCCTTTTCTTGTTAGCTGAGGAAAATAATGATAAACATGCTCCACTGTCTTGTTCCCCTTTGTGTCCAATCTAGGATAGTTCCTCATGCCAACCACTACATAGGTGACATACGAGGACATATAAAACTTCCCAGTAGACAAGACCGTTGTCATCTGAGAATCTATCTCGTTACTAATAAGAGTACCCCAATCAATCCCCTATTGATTCTTCTTGATAATGATCATGAATTTGTACATCCATCCTTGGAAAACATTTGATTTGGGGAAACCAAAACCCAACTCAATAGAGTAATGATATCATTGATTTCCTGAATGAAATCACTTCTAGGAACAAGTTTTGGGAACCTAGAAACAACCGGCTTGGCCTTGATTAGGAACTTCTTGTTCACGTGTTTGATACAATCCTCCTGATCATTGTCCCAAGATTTTTGGGCTGACTTGAGATCCACATCTCCATATTCCTTGAAATTAGGCAGCTTGAGAAGGTCATCGAAGTAACCTCCGTCCAACTTGATTACAACTTCTCCCGCCTGATTTTTCATAGAACAAGAAGCAGAGTCATAGTTCGAAGCACAGGCTAAGATGAACTCGGGCACTGAGCGGACATAGGGAAACTTGCTGCAAGAGGTAGACCACTACCAACTATTGATTTCATCCATGGAGTCTAGGAATATCTATTGACCCTATTCCAAAAATCCTCCATATTTATGTTTATGAGCTCTGTATCCTAGATGTCATAATTACAATCAATGTAGGAGGGAGACTCCACCTTCCTAAATTTGTACTTCATCCTCCCTGATTTTTCAGTCTTATCTTATGATGAACCAGGGTCCGACATGAGGAATTTCAAAGGATGAGAGTGTCGAAGATCAGAAGGTGTTGAACACTTCGGAAAACCCGACACACTGGAGATGGTGGAAAGCTGGAAAACTCGACACATTGGAGATGTCAGAAAGTTGGAAATGTCCGACACACTAGAGATGTCGGGAAGTTTGAAGTACCCGACACACTGGAGATGGCGGAAAGTTGGAAAAACCCGACACATTGGAGATGTCAGAAAGTTGGAAATACCCGACACACTGGAGATGGCGGAAAGATTGAAATGTTCGCTATCTTGGGAGGATGCCAAATGTTTGAAGTGCCCAACACCTTAAAATTTTGATACACTGTGGGTTTTGAACACTGCAAAGCACCCTGCGAAACCCGAAAAGAGGGAATCGGGTAATTGTTAGGTTGAAACATGTAAGTTCTTCTTCACTGTTGATATCCCAAATATATTTTTAATTACAATGACATTCTAAGGAATAAAAAAGTGAGCATTCCAAAGGGGGAACCCTAAAACACAAACCTGATTAGAAAACAACCCCAAAACAGAATAAATAAAACCCCAATAACCTCGATAAGAAAAAGACAGAAACTCGGAAGAATCATCACACGATCATTTCACAAATATCACAAACAAAGAATAAAGGGAGATACCTTCAATCAGAATGAAAAATGATAAAAATGAGAAACAAAATCGGGCATAGAGGCGAGTCGGGTTTCTGGGTCGAAGATGCATGCACGAAAATACACGAGGTAAAAAGTACGTCTAGTAAAAATGACATGGAAATCTGAGTATTTATAAGAAATTTTACATTTAATACACTTCAGTTGACATGTGTCAACTACCCAACAACTCGGCATTTAATGCCATGTCAGCATGTTTGGGGAGTCCGAGAACCCGACACAAAGGGTTTAAGAGCAATTCAGGTTTCGGGTTGCGGGAAGCAAGCAACATGAAGCATGATGCTTGATGGTACCGAAACCTAAAACAAAGGAGAAAATCAGGCTTCGGGGATCGAAAGACATGCGACATGAAGCATGTTTTGATGAAGGCATGTTCCAATGCTCGGAAGACCCGCCAACCCAAAACAAAGGAGTAAATCGAGCTTCAGGGATCGGAAGACATGTGACATGAAGCATGTTTTGACGAAGGCATGTTCCAATGTCTGGAAGACTTTCCAACCCGAAACAAAGGAGTAAATTGGGCTTCAAGGATCGGAAGACATGCGACATGAAGCATGTTTTGACAAAGGCATGTTCCGATGTCCGGAAGACCCACCAACCCGAAAGACTTACTTGATGTGGGTTTCGGTTTCGGGAACACACAACATGAAGCATCCAAAACACATGTTGTCTTGCTATTGAAACCCAAAAACCCGATTATCTCTCTGAAAGGGCATTCTTAAGAAACTGGCTCAAAAATTTCTTAGGGTTATCTCATTTTGGGCGTAAACACAAAAATGAGATAACAAAATGTTTCTCCAGCATTTGACACTCCAAATGGCATCTTATTATAAGAATATCTACCCCATTTGGTGGTGAATGTTGTCTTGAACTGATCTTCTTCTTTCACCATTATCTAATTATAACCTGAGTATCCATCTAGTAATGAAAACATTTCGGAGCCAGCTACAACCTGTAAGATCTGTTCCATAGATGGAAGTGGATAGTGATCTTTGAGTGATGCTCTGTTTAGATCACAAAAGTCTACACACAACCTAATTTCTCCACTTATTTTCCTCACAGGCTCCAAGTTCGCAACCCAACTCGAATGCTTGATAGAGAAGATGATGTTGGCCTTGATAAGCTTGTTCAACTCTTTCCTCATTAGGGGTTCAATGTGAGGATTTACTACCATTTGCTTATGTCTGAAAGGCTTAGATCCTGAATCTAGCTCGATAGTATGTTGTGCCAACTTTGGGTTGAAACCTCTTAAATCCTTGTAATTCTAGGCAAAGACATCTAGGAGTTCTTGACAAAGTTGAATGAATTCAGATTTTTCTTGTCGAGTACTTACCTTTTCAATTCAAAATGAGAAAGAACTAGACAAGGATATGGAGGATGAGCTATGCTTGTTTCATCTCAAGGTATGAAATATTACTCAGTCGTCTATTTCTAATTTGCTTGCTCAAACAACATAGGAGAGTATGAAGCTTTGATCAATGGGCTGCATTGGGCAAGGAAAATAGGGATCAAAAAATTGCAAGTGTTTGGAAACAATGAGCTAGTTGCGAATCAATTTCGAGGACAAAACGCTACTAAGAATGATCTATTAAAGAGCTACAAGAACTAGGTATGGGACCTCATCAAAGATTTTGAGGCAACATCAATTCCATCCCAAGGAAGAAGAGTGAAGTAGCAGACATACTTGCAATGATTGGGGCAGCATTTGATGTTGTAGAGAGTATCCAGAGTGATAAATCTCAGCCCCATATCAAATTGGTTGTAAGACCAGTTGTCCTTGATAATAACACAAGTTGATAGGTCTTTGAGAAGGATCAACAAATTGTCAACTTTATACAAGAAGAAGTTGAGTTCTCCACTAGAAACCAAGATAGGTTGGAACAACGTTATAGTGACCAAGTGGTTCAGCTGAGATCCAATAAACTACCAAAGGGTCTTTTAACTTTGGAGTCAATCTTCAACCCAAATGATCAGTTCTTTAATAGATCATTCTTAGCAGCGTTTTTTTCTCGAACTTGATTCGTAACTAGCTCATTGTTGCCAAACACTTACAATTTTTTTATCCCTATTTTCCTTTCCCAATGCAGCCCATTGATCAAAGTTTCATACTCTCCTATGTTGTTTGAGCAAGAAAATTGGAAATAGATGGTTGAGTAATATTTCATACCTTGAGGTGAAACAAGCATAGCTCATCCTCTAGATCCTTGTCTACTTCTTGATCCATCAAAGAATAAATGCCATACCTCATTCTCATCATTGTGTTCTGGCTTAATGATGTTAGGAAGAGGATGATTCTCCTCATGAAAATATTAGAATTCTAGATCAGATTCCTCCATCTCCTTATAGGGTTCAAAATCATGCCTGTTGTTTGCCCACTCATCAAGAGTCAAGTCCGGAATACAACCAACATTGGTATCTTCCTCACAAGTGCTTGGGAAGTATTCCTGATCAAAGGATGAACAATTGGCATTGATTGGGCTGAGTACATAAGGCTCAATATGGTAATCCATAATGGGATCAGATCTGATCGTAGCCTTAGCTCCATACCTTGTTCTAAAAAGCATGTGCGACCTATCGGCAGAAAAATAGCCTCCAATTTTAGCAGTGAAGTCTCTTGACAAACATAATGAAAAACATGGTGACAAGTTTATGAATAATAAATTTTGTAATACAGTCACATTGCGGCATGCGTGCAATGTGAGGGTCAAATCCTTAATGCTTCTAACTGTTTTTACCGTTGTCCCATCCAATTGCACTACCCCTTTGGAGATGACTTCGTATTGAAGACCCAGCTGATCAGCTATTTACTTTGGCATGATTGAGCTATTTGCCACCGAACCAATCATGCAATTATGTAGAAATTTATCCCTAATGATCAATGAAACACATAACGAGGGGGCTTCATATTCTTACCTTGTTGTCCACCATGGTTTCCTTTGGGCCAAGCCACATTGGTAAGAACTTTTTATTGCTGGTTAGGGGATGATTTGAGTTTGAACAATTGGCCATAGTAGCCTGCAACAGGTCTCTCTATCTTGGGATAGCTAATGACTCCCACATTGAAATATTCACATTTGTTTTCTTCATTTGTTCAATTATGTTAAATGGGAATGAGTTATATTTTTACTGCCCCTTTCCTCGTACATTTTCTCTTGCACATGGGTCGTTACAACCAGTGCCTGAGTGGGTCTTGGAAGGTGGCTTGGGCTGACCTTGCATATTGGGAGTTGCAATTTGAGTGCCAATACCTTGTGGAATAATAGAAGGTTGAGGATTACCTAAGTTTGATGACTTTCCCTCTCCAATATTCCTTTTCTTGGACCACGTATTGGTAGCTACACTTTGAGAAGGGACTTGGTTAACTCCACATAAGTCTTTAGTTTTCCAATTGACAAGCATAGTCTCACTTGGAGGTGCCTCTTTTTGAGATCCTTACTACTGATTTTCCTCCTTACTGGGCTCTTGTAACACACCAATGGTTTGTACCATCAAGGCTTGGTTTAGTGCACCATTGAAACACATTGATTGGTTATGGGGCTGATTGCATGGGAAACATTAATCATATTCTTCTACCATATTGTTTTGTATTGGAACCAAGGCCCTCGAAGTTGAAGCTATATTTGGATCATATGGTTAGAAAGGCCTAGCAGCTTGAGGTTTTCCTTGGTTTTGGTTTTGATTTATAGCCTGAGCTGGTTGTCTATTTTGCTGATATGGGGGTCTAGTCTGATATTGAGTTTGAGGCTGATATGGCCTAGATCTTTGAGCTTGCTACATTTTGATAGTCACTAGCTCATTCCAAAGGTTTTGCAGCTATTTCATAACATCTTGTAACTCTTTTGAAGTGTTATAGGATGAGATGGAAGCTTCAGCTGAAATCTGATTCCTTGGAGTAGGTATGGGAGCTAATGTGGGTGTTTCACTAGTGCTTGGAGCTCCTAGTTCTGGATATAGAGGGATAGGTGGCCTAGGAGCAAGTTTACCAACATGAATTAAACAATTTTCAGCTCTAATGAAAATGTTATAGGCTGCAGGTAAGGTTGCACCTCCCATGGATTGAATCATTAGGGAAATATTAGAATTTAAAGCTCTAAGAAAGTATAAGAAAGCACCTTCATCTATGGGCCTTACGGCCAATGGAATCCTATCCCATGTCCTTTGAAATCTGAGGTTGAAATATGTCAACTGCTCATTAGGAGCTCTCTTGATGGTTGTTAAATGTTCTAAAAAGGATAGATTATCTCCCTTATCTCCAAATTGATTGTGAAGAGCTCTGTACAAATGGTCCCAATTCTGAATAGAGCCTGTTGTTAGACTCCTGAACCATTATGAAGCTTTACCCTTAAGTGAAGAGGCTAACAATTTGACTGCAATGTCCATCTCAGTGATCTCATGAATTACGCAGACATTTGAAATGTCTTGAATGTGGTCACTAGGAGAAGTTTAGTTATCTCCAGTGAAATATGGGATGCTCTTTAATGCTGCAATTAGGATTGGAGTTTGTTCATTGAGAGCGAGTGGGTTACTGCCAGTGAAGTTGACATAGGGGTTGGGTGGTTATGCCATTATGATTGACCTAAGAACTCTTGTTGATTGAATGAATGGCCTACCAAGAGAAGGTGTTGACAAGGTTCTGTTTGGTGGAGATGGAGACCTCTGGGATCCTCTCCCCTTCTCCCTCTATCTGGGGACAAGTGCAGGTAGAAAAATAATGATTCTTCACTAGTTCTTGATCTAGTATGAATCCTTCTCATGAATCTACCGAGCATGGGCTGTTGAAAATAGTGAGCTTTGATCCTTTGGAGATGCCAGATGTGCAATTTCAGAGCTTCTTAAAAGTTGAAAACTTACAACAAGTGCACATAATTCTTGCTGCAATAAAAAGGGAGACCTCTTGGTCCCACTGGGCATGCCAAAATTGTTAGTGCAGAATCAGAGAACCCCTGAGTGCCTGCAACTAGATGGGTTGAGACTCTCAATGTGATTACACAACATGGATCATCCCTCAAAGTGTGGGACTTTGAAATCAAGAGAGCTCTTTGGATGAAGGATGGTTCATATTCCTCTGTTTAGGTGCACATAAATAAATTATAGATCTACTCTAAAACCTACTCTATCTTACCAAGGAGATAGGGTTGAGAAGATAGGAGAAAATAAGCCTAAGCTAATGAGGTTTTACACCAAAGGAATGTTAGACACCCATTTTGCAATTTAACATAGACCATAGAAATGTTATACAACTACCATGCACAGATAACCAAACTGTAATGAGAGATTAGAAGACAACAATGAACACATGAGAGGGTTGAGAATCATCCATAGACATATATTATTGCTCCAGAGTTGATACAGTACATTACAGTAGCCAAGAGTCAAAAATTTGTATTACAACTTGAATGTGAGGTTTGAAAACTCCACAAATTCACTTGTAGAAAAGGGAAGAAGGGAGGGTACAAAACAAAAATGTTCAACCCTTTAGAAAGAGATAAGCTTCTTCTTTTGTAGATGTAGGGAAGAGAGAGAAAGAGAAGAGGTCAGAAACTCAATTTGGAGCTCAGCTACTGGCCATTAATACCCCTCCAAATCCACCCATAATTTGTCGAGTCCTCCGCTCTATGTCTTCTCGTCGTGTTTAAGAAGGAAGAACAACAAATCAAATCAAATATGATCTAGTTGGTGGAGCAATCAAATCACATATTAATGATGTGAAGACATTTTCATATTTTTTACCCAGCTAACCTTTCCAAAATTAAATTTTCAGGTTTCCATGGCATAGACGAGGTCGAGACCTTTCCAATATTGCCAAATTTGTTGAATTTTGGGCAATGGATCAAAAGATATGTCTATTTGAATGTTTGAGTTAGGTCCGTACAAAAATGGTGAAAACTAGTTAGTAGAATAGGTCTGCGGGCCTGAAATTTACTTTGCAGCTTTTGGCACAAAAAATACAAAAATACATAAAACACCATGAAGCCTCACAATTCACTTTTGTTAAAAAACCATCTTCAGGTCTGGCAACCTACATTTTCCATTTGGGCAAAAAGTCCTTCCCAGGCCCACCCACCCACATGCAATTTAGGCCTGACACATTGATCCTTGGGCATTGGCAGAGGTGCAGCTCATTTTTATACTTTACGCCTTTTCGAGCCAAGAAATTCGAATTGCCTCCGACGACCCACCTTTGCGCCTTGACTTGAAGAATGGCCACTTGTAGAGATGACACGCATTTGGGGACTACCTTTTGGGTTTAACCTTTGGAGAACTGCCGAAGAGACATGTGGCACCTTCTGCAGCTCTTCTCTATTCCTTTATTTTTTGGCTAAGTCCTTTTGTTTGGTGGCACCGTATATCTGACCCGGGACACGTGGAGACCTACTTTTAGATTTACCTTTGAAGATGTGTCGGGATGACACATGGATCCTTCCATGAGTCTGTGATACTTAGCTGATTTGGGCTAATGCCTTACTAAAAACCTAGACACGTGGAAGCCTCGCATGCATCTGAGTCTCTACTTTGGGTAGTGCCTTTGAATTTATGCTGATGAGACACTTGGAGACTTCCGCTAGTTCTTTATACTTAGTTGATTTGGGCCCACTTTCCATTTGACTTCTATTGACCCCGACCACGTGGAGAGCTGGTGCTAGTTTGAGTCTTTGCCTTGGGCTCTCACTTTTGAAGTTGCACCGAGATGACACATGGTTCTTTCTACTCATTTGGAATTTTCAATGGCTGAATATGTCCCTTTTTGGGCCTGGGACAAGTGAAAGCTCCATGCTTGTTTGGGGACTTCCTTTTATGTTTAACCTTTGCAGAAGAGCTGATGAGACACGTGGTATTTTCCACTGATTCTTCCATACTTAGCCAATTTTTGCTGGCTCAATCATTTGTAAATCCCTAAGACTTTGAGTCTTTCTTCGTTTCCCTCTTACGAGCCTCTATTTTTCTTTGAAATTGTTTGCTTCCTTAGCTGACCCTGCTCTTCCATTTTTGAGTCCGCCTGCAACCTAACTGTTAGATTTTAAATGTGGGCTCATCTAATGGAAGCGGACCTTATATTTATTCCTTTATAGGGTCGTGTTTGATTCATTTGGCCAGGGGGAAAATTTGAGATAATAGGTGCATGTTGAGCATGGTTTGTAGGTGATGATCTAGACCTAGTCTAGGTGCTTGGAGGAAAAATGGAGCATGAGAATGAGTTATAGAGCTATGTTAGCTCATGAGGGCATGCAAAGGTGTGACACATGTTGTCTCAAGTGTGTTAGGTCCTTTTGGAGAGCTTGGAAGAAGTGGTATGGTGTTTATATTATTTATGTAGGTCTAAACTAGACCTAATTCTAGTGCTTGGTGAACTATTAGTGCATGATAGTAACTTATAGAAGTGTGTGAGATCTTGAAGACACTCAAGAAGGTATTTCATACTATATTCATCATGTAGAGGTAGTTTTTATTAGTTATATGCATGGTTGTTGTGTTATTTTACTTGGTTGTGACCTAAACAAGACAAAACCCTAAGGCCTAGTGATGTAAATGAGAAGGGTTGTGAATATGCATATTTATTTATGATAAGATGATGATTAGAGATGATGCAAAAATATGTCCTAGAGGTGTGGGAAAATTTTCAAGTCGGCATGATGAGAAATTTGCAAGACATGAGGTTTTGAGTCCTATCAAACTTAAGAATGCATGTTTCTTAGCTCGAAGTGAGAGGAATATTCTTGGTTCGAACATGTGATGTTTACATGGGGCCCTGACCATTTTCTAGGTGTTGACACATGGAGTTACTAATATATCATATTTGGAATGAGATCAAATGAGTTCCAAACATTTATGAACGATTGTTAAGAAGGTAAGTTAAATTTTTACAAGTTTAAAACCCTAGTTTGCTAACGATGGAGGAAAACTTATTTTTATGAGCCCATAATGGATTACATCGTCAAATTTGTTTATTTTAGGATGGAGAATACTCTCCTATATTTCCTATGGTGGTGGTTTGAGGTCTTAATAGTAAGTGGAGTCGACCCAGATTTTTATGTTTTCAGGAAAGAAGATTTTATTATCATGTTTTCCTATAGACCCCATGACTAAATTGGTGTTTTGAGTTTTATGGGAGCCATGCTACATTTTTTGAGTTATTTGAAATATTGGTAAGGCCATTTGATGACTTGCACTTTTCAAAAGAGGTTGAATAATTTTTGGGCTAAAATGAAAGTTTTAGCAGTCATGGAGAATGAGTTCTCTTGGGTACTTTTGGACTTGTTGATGATTATTGATGACCTTGGATGTGTTTTAGAATCTCATATGATGTTTTTGATGCATTTTTTTACCTCTGGAATTCAATTGAGGTGGAATGAATAAGGTCACAAATTGACCTAGTTTGACTAGTTTAGAACATCAGGGGTTTAGTCAGAAAGACCAATATCCTGGATTATTTGATGATGGCTATCCATTGGAGAGTGAAAAGGGATGAAATTTAAATCTATTCCATAAATTTATAAATCTTGAGTGTGCTATAAATGGTGCAAGAAGGTTAATATTTGAAAATTGTAATGTGTTGCTTGAGAGGAGAAGTTTATATATTGGCTTTATAGGTTGATTCACGAGGTATAAAATTCTTGGTGATGATATTTAGGTTAGTGTATTTCCATTGAGTGGTTATATGCCATAGTTGATTTGTTTTTATATGATATTAGAATTCATTTTTGGAGAATGGTTCTTGGAGGTGCATGATTTGAGTAGGAAACTATCTTACTGAGAGGTATTATGAGATGAATCAATGAAGCAGAGATCCCTAATATTTTGGGGGATTTTTCAAGGATGTGTTTGAGTTGGGTGAATAATTTGGAGGCATGATGGATCTTTTTGATGTGATTTATGTTCTTGGAGTGTTTTATAAAGGAGAAATTAGCCTTTTAGGCCTAGTTGTGCATTGTAGTTATCTTGGTACATTGACGAACCATATGGGTATTTCATGTTGTTATATTTTTAATGAATGAAATTAATGGTATTAGCTGACCTATGGTCATTATGTTGTATGTCAAGTATAAAATTTCATTATTTTTGGTCATATGTGACAAGTGTGGTGAGAGGGAAAAAGTGTGAGCTAGGTGTGAGTGTGAAAGAGGTATGAGGGAATCATGATCGATTTGAGATAATACATGAAGTGTTGAGGAGTTTTGAAGATCTTATGTGCAAGGGAATTTTTCCTAATCATCCTTTGAAAGAGAAATATTGAGTGAAGTAGGAGATAGTGTGTTTAAATAAGGTTTTGAGAGTGTTGAGATGAAATTAAGATCACAATTAGTTTTGTGATAAACTCAAATTTAGTGATCACTCATTAAAAACTTGTGTACTGAGTAATATTCATGCAAGTCATTTTTTGTGAGTAATATAAATAAATATTTCTAGGGGTGAACATCCCTTGTGAAGTGGGTGATTCACTAACAAAATATTGTGTGATGTTTCATATTCATACAATTATTTTGGTTTTTGTAATACAATCAAAAGTTTAAGTGGGTTTTCTTCCCCTTGATGGTTTCTAACTTACATATTGTGTTCTTGTGTAATATCTCATGGTTATTCTCATATGAATGGTTGTTATATGTTAATTAATCTCACCTTAATGCATGGTTTAATGGTAAATGGTTTATGTATTTTAAATTTAATTGGTTAAAGGTTTTGAAGGAATGATTGAACCCCCTCTCAGTACATTATGATTCCAAAAGTTAGAGAATCCAAAAATGAAATATTAACATTACTCTTCTTCATAAATTATACTACATTCAAATATGTTGAACTGATTTTCATTTGTACCTTAAACACTTGGAAATTTTTGAATTTCCTTCACCTTTGGATCGTCATTAGAAATATTTGCATCCTCAGGTAATGAATAAGACATATTAGGCCCCTTTATTAATACTTAATCCTCTTCAATAGCTCTTTTCTTGGACCTAATAATAACTGCATAAAAATATTCTTTTTTGAAGTTAACCCTGGCATGATTTAATTTCCCTTGGGTATAATTTTATTGTGATAGATCCTCCATTTGTTGTGTTTGAAATACTTCAGGTCGTCCTTGTGCTATTAGGGTATGATTTAGGTGTCCTTGTGCTTGGGCATGGGGTTGATTATAAGGAAAAAAACAATCTAAGCCTTGGGCAACATTAAATGGAACAAAGGATCTAGATGAAGATGAAACATTTGGATCAACCTTAATTGGTTGATTTTGGAATCTATAAGCATGATTTTGTTGATAAGGATCTCTAGAAGTTTGAAAAGGGTCTTGATAAGGATTATTAAGATGAGTCATTTTTCTTTGCATAGATACTAACCTTTTCCCAATCATTTTCAAAGTTCCTTTCAACTCATTTATCTCATTGGGATGAACAGTAGGATGTTGATCTTGTTTCAAAGAAGGTGGAATATGAGCTAGCTATATAAATATGGACATAAAAGGTCTAGGGGACAATTTTCCTTCTTGAATGATATTGTTTTCACCTCTTAATGTTATAACAAAGGCAACAGGGAGTGTAAAACCACCCATAAATTAGATCATCACTGTAATGTCACTATTTAATGCTCTTAAATAATATAGGAATATATGCTCAGGACATGGTTTAATAGTCTAGGTTATCCTTTCCCGTGTTCTTGTAAATATCAAGTTACAATTTTCATAAACTCTTGGGGTGCCCTTTTAATAGTAGTGACCTACTCTACAAGTGATAGGTGATTTGATTTGTCTTCAAATTGTTTATAGAGGATTGTACCTAATTAATCCCATGTATAAATACTTCCTATGTGTATAATTATATACCATTAGAGGGTTTGACCTCTTAAGGATTTAGCAAGTATCTTAGAGAAACATTTTCTTGGTTAATTTTATGAACAGAACATAGGTTTTCCATGTCTCTAATATGCTCAAAGGGGGTAGTTTTATCTTCACCATTAAAATAAGGTAGAATTTTTAGATCAGCTGGTGGTATATCATCAATGATAGTAATTTGTAGAGGGATATGCCTAGTAAAAGTGACAAAAGGCTGATTTCTAGACATTGGGAAAATGGGAATTCCAATAACAAAATTATGAATTGCAAAGAAAGTGCTAGGCCTTCTATAAGGAGTGGTATTTGAAAATATTTTTCTTCTAACAGAATCAAGAGGTAATTGGAAAAAATCAGAAGGAATACCTCTTGTTGAAGACCTTGTAGTTACTTTAGGCAGTAACATGTATTAAGTTGTAATTAAGATGTCGAAGTCGCACCAAATCTATCTTTTGAACGGTTAATATATCTTAAATAACATTAATCTTGAAATGTAGTCAATTCCTTCTAGTAACATCCAATATTTTTGGATCGAGAGGATTTGTCAAAGTTCTCATTTGGAATGATATCTATAATAAGGAGCTAGTATTGACTGAGTGTCTCTTGGTTGATTGCAACTTTTAGATCAGCATTTATATCTTTTTGTGTGTTGATCAATACTGTAAAAATCAGATTAGTACTTTTAACTTAAGGAATGGCCATCATGCAATAACATCTTTATATTCATGCAGAGAAAAAAACCAATATCTATGTGTCCCACCGGGAATTCCAGAAAGTGTCATCAACTTTGAGTGCACCCTTTGGGAGATATGTTGAAACTCCCCTCAAAGATACACAATGGAAATATATTTTGGCTATGGGTCTCCCAAAGGAAAAGTAAGTTTCTAGAGTAGTTCAAATTCCCTGGAATAACACTTAAACCACTGATCCTAACTCTAAATTTTTTTGAAGTTAAGGGATGAAGAAAATAGAAAAATAAATGACCTGATACACCAAATTTTATGACAAGCTACTTACTTATAAAAAATTCATGCTTTGACAATTAAAACTAATGACTTGCATAACTCATTAATGAGTAGTTGATTAGATACATTTAATGAAGGCTATGATTTTAAGTAGGAGATGTTCCAAGGAGGTTAACCCTATAATAAAAATATCATGTAATATCCTAACACACTCAAATTTACTATAAAATAACTCTACAAGAATCTAAGGAAAAAGTGAATATAGAACTTTCTTAATGATCCGAGATTAGCAAATGACAATAAGCAAGTTTTTACTCTTGAATGCACACTCAACACTTAAAATATGAAAAGGAAAAAATAGCTTTATTCCTCAAAAGGAAATTGTTGTTAAAATTGGTAGCAATACTTTACAATAGCAAAAGTCCCTTTTCCATGCTCTAAACATGGATACATATAGCATTTTTGGAAAGAGGGAAGAAGGTGGAAGTAGAGATACAACTACAAAATAACTTCACTCGATGTCCCGCTTATCTCCTAATTAACCATCACATCACTCCTTGGTTAAAGGAGAACTCAACATGACTCAATCTTCCCTTCCAACATTTGGCATTTGAAACTTGGATTTTTTTTTTTGAAACAACCAACTTATCTCTAATCATTGCACAATTTGTGCTAGTTTGAATCTAAATGTCTTTTGACAGAGACTTTACAAAGCGTTAATTATTACATGTATACGTTGGAATGAAATTATATGGTCAACACCCTCCACCAAAGTTTGAGAAATAATAATCAAATTATTATTAAAATAATAATACAACCAAATTATTATTAAAAGGTGAAAATAATTAAATTGATATGCGACCCCTTATTAATACTTTTCATGATTACCATGGTTGATAAGTTTGACCCTAACCATGGTCAATGGTTAACCACAGTTAGGGCCAACCGTGCCAACCAAGATAGGTTGAAAACCCTAAAGTAAAATCATCATTTCATTTTCTCTCTCTTGTGTGCAGCCACAATGCTCTTTTTCTGGTTGTTCCTATGTTTTGAGGCAAACATGCTTGACTCATCTAGGATGAAAGCTCTGGAAGTTTTTTTATAGATTTTCCTTCTATGACGTCGCTGGAAATATACCTTTGCTGGGAGAGTGGGGCCTCCATGGAAATATTTGGGAGCTCTGTTGAGAACTGGAATCCCTTTTAAGATCTCATTGTGGATATATTTGAGATTTCTTCTCGCTGAGATCAAGCGTAGACGTCATGGAAGCTCTTGAATTTGTTTTTGGGCTCGACTCCTCTTAAGAGATCATTGTTATGTGGAGAAGGTAGAAGGTAAGAACTTACCCATTTGGGGTTTTTCTAAAAAACAACCCATTTGAGCTTCTGATGGCTACAATTAAATATTTTGAAATGGAAATTTTTTCCTTTCACCCATTACTAGGTAATGTTTATTCTTGTTGTTTTTATATAAAACTTTGCATTTTTCTAAGATAATTTGAAGTTTTGAATTAAAAAGTTGAATAAATTCATCATTTTTACATTGTATGAAGAAATATAAACATTTTAGCCTGAAATGATAAAAACATCTACCCTTTCAACTTGTGCTGCTGTATGACTTCATACACTTTGGTATTTGCATACATGGATGATTTGATGAAGTTTATCATATTATTGTTGTCTTTTCTCCTTTTTAATCCCTTGGAAAAATATTTTTAACTATGTTGATTCAATGAGATGTTGTATCTTTCATGACATATTTCAGTATTTCCTTCTCAAAAAATGATGTACTTGCACATTCATAGCTAGAAATAATATTAGAAAAAAATCAGAGGTAAGGAAACATCTCTCCTATTTTTTTTCATCTTCCTTTGATGTATGGAATATCTCTTGAAGTTAATTAATGTATCTACACACTATCTCAGATTTCATTTTTTATCTTCCACCTTTGATCTCATGTTCAATTCTTTGCTTTCTTCGAAAAGGAGTCAAAGACATAACCTATTCTATTGGAAGAATGTTCCTTGTGAATTGTTCTTTTAGTACTCATGCATATTTGTCTTTTTATTTCCATTATCATCATACACATGATGGTTGTAATCTAATTTCATTACAGATATAAATTATTTTAATGATCTTTAATGTGATTTATAGATTTTATTCTTCACCAATAGTATTTATATATAGTTAATAAACTTCACTTTCTTATTTTGATGATCATGCAATTATGATAGAATGAAAATGTATTTGATTCTTTGAATCATTGAAGCTTTAAGGGTATCTCAAGCTCTAACTTTTTTTTTTTTTTCTTCCCCAAGTTCCTTGGAGTGAAAGATGGAAAGATAGAATGTGCCGCATTATGTGAGCGGATTTGTTTCTAGGAAATGATGGGTCACCTTATGTTTTATTTTTGTTTTGCTTCAAACTCATTTCCATTTTATCATTTTCAAAGTTATATCCTATGGATTGTGTGGGTTCCTATACAAAAATTTACAAGTATGAATACAAACAACTATTTTATACAAGGATTTATGTGTCTATTTATCTCCTTTTCAAGCTCTTCATTTCACAATAATTTATCATATGAAATATGATTGTTTAATACCATTTCATATAATCATTTAAGTGAGTTGAAAATAATTTTTTTGTAACTTTTTTGACCATCTGAAAATAAGAATACTGGATTAAAATATGATGTAGTAACCCTGAAACTGTAACTTGCTTCTTCCTCCTTGCAACCTTTTATTCTGAATTGAATTTTAGCATTTACAAGATCCAACATATTCTCTTGAGTGTTTGTTTATGATGTATGATTCCTTTCCCATATCCATCCAAACCTTGCATCAGTTCTTTCACTTGATTAGATTAGAGAGCAGATGAATAATTCCGGTGAAGATGATAAGACTCAAAATGACATCTTATATGGGCAATAGGAATTTTGGAACCAATAGTGAGTCCTGTAAATGCCTGCACACTTTACATTCCTTTGAGATAAAACATTAAGCCGATAAAATAAATTATTCCATCAAGGAATGAAGTTTCGAGTTGACATGGAGTGTGGTAATCCCAATCATGGCTAAAGTGTGATAAATGTCAATAGTTATGAAATAAAATTTTTATAGGAAGACCGCACTTAAATTTATGGCATAACTTAGAATGCCTAGTTGATGCCATATACTCCATGAAAGTAAATAATTTATATATATTTATTAAATGAATAAGTTTATTCTTAAATAAGTCCATTATATAACGAAGGACCTTTTGATCAGTTGTTTAAAATCTATCAATGGAAATGTGTAGTTATTTAAGATATTATTTGGTCGATAGACATTTTTAAAGTTAAAATTCTTCACAATGGATTTGCATTCTCTTAGTCATCTAATAGTTTTATGGAAATACCTATTTTTAAAATTTAAAATCAAAAGTTGGGTTAAAAAACATAAAATCGAATGAATAGATTGCCACAACAATAACATTATCATATTAGATTTTAGGCCAAGACTTTCAGACCGAATGTGATACACAAGAAAAATGTTATTTGTGATAATTCTATTTAATCGGCTAATGATAGGATATATTGTGTGCTTTTGCACTTTTCAAATAAAACCATAACTAAATTAAATTACTCATAGAAAGAAAAAGTGTTAAAAATATGATGATTTAATTTACCAAAGTGTTCAAAGTTAAAAATGGTAAAAAATGCAAAATATTTATCTTGAAATGTTAATCTAAGTTGATTACCTTAAGGTTACATATAAGTTGTACATTATATTTTAATGGAATAAATATCATGATATTGAGAGGGACCAATAATTCCTACAATAGCAATAGAGCATCTTGTGATAGAAAAGTCACAATGGTTTTATGGCCCATAAGTTCACCACCCTCACTAGGTATTCAGACAAATTCTAAATGGATGAAAATAGTAATATCCATATTTGAAATAGAAAATGGATAGGGAGGATTTATAAATGGAAGAGGAAATCCTAAATGATTTCCTTCAGAATAAACTAAACTATAAAAAAAAGGAACAAGACAAACTTATATTGGAAAAAGAAAAAAATGGAATTTTTATGTCAAATATTCCTATCCTCAATTTTTTGAAGGAGAAGTGAATGCTAAAGATTTATTATTTGGAAAAATATGGAATACAAATTTTATTCCTAAAGTTAATATGTTCAGTTGGCTCACTGTGATAAACAATATTTTTACAATTGACAACCTCTCTAAAAGAGGTTTCCATTTGGTTAACAAATGTATCTTATGTGAAAAAGCAATTGAAATAGCCAATCATCTCTTTGTGGATTTTACTTTCTCTTTTGAGGTTATACCCTTACATTATTCTTGGTAAAGTGGGTTAGCCCACAAGAGGTCACATCATCCTGGGTTCAATGGAATTGTCCCTTCCACATCCAAGGCCTTAAAAATATATGGGTCATGGAAAGAACATAATAGGAGGATATTTAAGGGGAAGATACTACCTGGTCATCTTATTACTAAAAGATGCATATGGGCTGTTAAAAACAATTTCTCTATCCTAAAAACAAGGAAGTGGAAATTCTAGAGGGAGGAAAATATGTTTTCAGAAACCGAAACCTCATAAATGCTGAAACGAAAATAAAATGCAATCTAAGAGGAATAATATGGAGAAGGACTATGGAAGGTTTTTTCAAGCTAAACTTTGACTGAGAGCTGCGAAAGGGAATCTTGGGAAAGCGGGAGGTGGATGCATAGTCCTGGACTTTAAAGGTAACTTTTTTCTTACTTAATTTTTCAATTTGGGCACACAAAATAATCATGTGGCGGAGGATGCTGCGATGTTTTGGGGGTGAAGCTATCTCAGAGAAAGGCTTTAAATCCTTGATTGTTGAAGGTGATTCTTTAAATATAATCTCCAAGCATGTTGGGAAGGAACACTATTCAATGACAATTGAAGATTTTATTAATAATATGAAGAATAGACTTCATTATTTCACATATAAAATGTTCCAAAATGTATTTGGTGAAGGAAATGGGTTGGCTGATAAATTCACTAACATGGGAGTATTAGCAAGAGACTTTAGTGTGGTGGAGAACTTAGATAGTCTGGATGAACAAACTATTAGAATTATTGAGGGGGAATCACTTCCCTAACCAATGCCTACATGGATGGAATATGTTCTGGGGTAATGATATAATCAAAAGAGATAGTAGAAAGGTACCTTATGTTTTAATGGATTATGATGTTGAAAAGAAGGTGATTGGTATTATAATGAAAAGAAATGCTAAATTCATGCTAAATATTGTCTCTCATTACTACAAGGATTCAAGGAGAAGGATCACACTTTCAATTACTGGGTGCATTCATTTCTTGGAACAAACAAGCCTAGGTTTCGAGAAACCTCTATTTTGGAGTTTGAGTTTGGGGAGCAAAAACCTCTACATAGATAGAAGGAAGCTCTGTAGAAACAATATGTGGGGAGACTTAATGAGAACAAAGTCATCCTCCTTGCCATAAATTACTGAAGAATCCTTTGAGTTGTTGGAGAAGGAAAGACTCCTGAATTTATTTAAAATTTTCGATGGCCATGACGAGGATTTGAGCATCCAGATTTCCAATTCATGGAAAGAAGGTCGGGTTTACTTGAATAATTTCTCTTTCACCATAACTCCTAAGATTATTTCCAAAGTGATCGGTTTACCTTTGGAGGAAAAATGTGTTTTTAAACCTAAAACTGACTATATCCCGGAGATGGATAACTTCATGCAAAGTAAGGTTTCACTCAAGAAATATTTCAATGGCTTTAATAAAGAATACTTACCGTATCCTTATGATGAAATAGACCTACTATTTATGTCCTATATTGATCTTTAAGGAAGCCATAAAGTGGTGTATGGTTACCATTTTCCAATGCTCAATCACATTATAAATGGTAGACAATATAATTTTCCTAATTTTCTGTATAAATCACTTGGTAAAATCCATTGATATGGTTAAGAAAGGAACTTTCACTGTTCCTCTCCATCAAGGCGTTCTCAATGCCCTGGTCAAATCAAACACCCTAAGAATTGATAGAAGTGTAAAATTTGAAGCCAATGCTGAAAACCCTAGGTTGGAGGAGGAGGGAAAATCGGTGACAAAAAGAACGACATCCCACATGGCTAAGGAAAATCCCAGAAAGAAAATGAGAAGGGAAGGTGAACAAGATAATCAAGAGAATATAGATGTTAGATCAAGATCTGTGGAAAAGGATGCTAAGGACTTGGACCTGGGTTGTAATGATAGAGCGGTTCAAATGGAGATTAGGGAGACTTTTAGTAAAAAGTAAGAGAGGAAGACTGATATTCCTCCCAAAATGCATGAAAATGATGAGATCTTAGAGAGCCCCACCCAAAATAGGGAAGAATCCATTGACAGTTTACGATAAGTTAAGGTTTCTCAAAAAGACTTGTTCTCTTCCCAAAAATAGGGATTAAGGTAAGTAACTTCTTGAAGGACTGAGAAAATTTCAGATTAGACATTGACATTAACATATAAAAAATTAGTATGATGGCCATTGATCTCAGGGAGCTTCAAGAGAAGGTGGAAAATCTCACTACCATTGTGGTGAATGATAACTTGAAAAATGTGAATGAAAGGTGTATAGCCATGGAGAAGGACATACTTAAAATGAAAGAAACCCTGATGCATATGAGAGAAATTCACCTGCTGAATATGAAGAGTACTATCCAACACATTAAGATGTTGGGAGAGCTAGTTCAGGCCATGCAGAGAGCCAAACAGTTGGAGAAAGATAGAGTCATGCCTAAAAGGGAGATGATTGAGCCTAACTACAAGGAATGTAATGTCACCGTAGCTGGCCTGGTCAAGGAATGTATTGAATGCATTTCATCTGTGAAAGAACTGATCAAGGAATGATTTTTTTGTTGCTAATGTTTGGTCCATTTGTGACTATTTACTTTTTTGTTATGATGTTAGTATAGATGTTGTTATTTCTATTGTTATTATTATGGTTATGGCTTGTTGTTACATCATATATGCTTTTCTTGTAGTTGGCTTTAATGGGTATACCCTTGGCCATGTTTCCTGTTGTTTTGACTGGTTTAATTTGAATAGGGTAGGGTCCCCTTAACCCTTCTTTACTACTAATAAAATATATATATTTGAAATAGAAAATAATCTCAATGGCCTACTATTTTTTTACTACCATGTAACACGCATATGTCTTTCATTATTATATGTGAACAATATTGTATATGTGTTATACATGAAATGTAACTGATTTCATAATTTTTTGAATTATTTTATGCGTGTAATAAATTGTTACAACCATTTAAGGGGTCAATTTGTTAATATAACTTATGATTTTATAGTGTTACATATTATCAATTTTTTGATTTAAGTTTTATCACTTTTATAATATTATATTTAATATTATATACTAGTTTAAAGTTTTGGAGAAAAGCATTATTAATCAAAAAATATTATATGCAATATTTAGTTCTGTAATATGTATATTTTTTCAAAGGTTTATTCTAAATAAGATAGTGCTTGCTGAAATTCACGCACTTGTAACATCTTCTAAATCACTAGGGGAGCATTTCCTTTACTATGAGTTGAGTTCCTCCAATGGATGTTGGTACCCTACCAACTATCCATGCACCGCGTTGTAGAATTTATTTTGGAATATGATGTATTCTTCTCCTTGGGTGTTTCTTGCTTCATCCAAATTTGGATCAGGCTAGATTCCACCACCTCAGTGAAAGGATGTGGTAGGAACCTCCAACTAGAACTCTCCTCCTCGTGGAGCTAGTTTTTGAGGTTCACTACCACTTTCCTAGGATATTATGGTGCCTCTAAATATACAAATTCTAGATTAGGATGGGTAGGTGACTCATCCCCCATCTAATGATCCGAATGTGGGGGGTTTAATCCCTCCAAAGGATGACCCTCCTCCACCTGCTAGTGATTTTTTGCGTGTGCCAAATTCTGTGAATTTATAGTCATTTGTTTTCCTTTTGTGCATGTGTTTCATGCATTTGTGGTATTTTAATTGTAGACTGTGGGTTTTCCAATCACCCCTGTTGTTGTAAATCTTTTGTATATGAATATAAAGGTAGGTTCCAATAGTAAATAATGTTATAATATAAATTCACTAGATACACAACTCAAGTAATACTCTTAAAAGAAAAAATAAATTTTTGAATTTTTTAGTTTTGCATATTAAAATTAGTTATAGTGTTTATTCGTGAGAGATGTCAATATTGAAGAATGTTATGTAAGCCTTACATATTCAAATAAAAAAATCCAAAAAGCATCCATAGGCCTCCATACCATGTTCCAAAGCTCTTGATTTGGTAAGAGGAGTATGCTTTTAACAAGTATACTTATTTTTATAATTTATGATTTTATTATTTTCCTGTTATAATTATGTAATCAAATATAGGGAGTTTAAAAGTAGATCGATAATTTCTAAGAAAATAGTAGTTATCTTTTGGATTTATTTCATTAATTTAATCATAAATAGAACTTTTCATTTAATATGATGTTTTTACATAAGTTGATATAACAAAATCTATACATTTTATGTTGTATACAGGTGTGGCCTTTAATAGAAAGATATTTTTATCATTATTAAATTTTTAACAATAATTATTTGTTGAATTTGATAATAATGTATTTACATGAACTTGCTATCTTGCAATATGGTAATGAAGTATAAGTTCTTTATAATTATTATATGATATGTTTTTTTCATATGCATTTAAACATTGCTAATTTAGTTTTTAGGAATATTTTTAGTATTTCTTCTAACACAAATATATGGGTAACAAGTGTCTTGTTTGGTACTAGGAGATAGATCTCGCAAATAGATTTTTTCCATAAGATGAAATACTAACATGTCCTGTAGAACAATATACTGTGTACATAAAAGGTTTTTAAAATTGAATAATGATTTTCCTCCCCAATGTGTATTGTATGTATCATGCTCACCTTTGAAATAGAAATAGAAAACGTGACAACACGATGATCTGTGGGATAATACGAACATAAACTGAGTTACACTTCGATAGTGTGATAAGATTCCATGGGGGAGTGAGCATCAACCATGAATGTGCATGAAAATAATGCAGAAAAGTCACATCTCATTCACCATCTCATACATCTAAAAAAGGGAAGGGGTACAAATAATAGGTGTTGTGCAACCTTCAGTGCATGTAATCATACGTCCTCAAGTGGAGAAGGGGAGTTACATTCCCAAAATGGAAAATAATTCCCATATGAGACACTAACGTAAAATAAAAAGTATGATGCAGAGGAATCTATCATAACCCCTATAAAAAATAAGACCTGTGACCTCACTTAAGTGAGAAGAATCACAACTTGATGTGGAAAATGCACAAACCAACAAACCCCTATTCATCGTAACTTAGGATGAGGTGGAAATTTAGAAATGAGAAATGGGTCCCGATAAATAAGCTTGATGAGGCACCCATGAACAACAAGGATCTCAAGTAGTGGAGGAAAAACCAGAGGGAAAAACATCCACAACAAGAGATGGAAAAATACCTTAAACAACTAAGAGAGATGAGACAAGGGTCCTAGAAACTGAAGGCCTGATAAGGTACCCAAACACAAATGGAAATATCTATAGAAGAAAAAAATAGGAGAGAAAGGAGACAAGAGGTACTGCAAAAGAAGCCATAGCTGGATCTAAATTTTGTAAATCTAGGAAGTATCCAATTAGAGTGTTGATGATGTGGTCCTTAGTCAATAGAGTGAAGAAGAACCAACTACAAGGAACTATGTGTCTTCCCTTAGGAAGGATAGAAATGGAGTACTCGAAGTCACCCCACTCCGCGAAGGAAACCGAAGGAAGTGTTGCTTGCTTAGTATGAAGAACTCTGAATTTGGTCCATGGAAGTGTGACATAGGTATAGAAAATGAGTGTAAAACAAGCGAAGGTAATTCCATGAGCATAGAAATATCAGAGTATAGAAGAGGAACATCCTCTAAAATTATGCCCAAGTGAAGTGAAGGAAAAGTAACAACCCCCACAACAAAAAGATGGTCCATAAGAAAGGGTGGATCAACGTTAATCTCTGAAAAGTGGAAATTTTAAGATTCCCAGAAGGGGAACTCCATACAAAGGAGATGAAGGAATCCTCCAAAAAACTTGTAGAAGGATGAGAAACTCCTTGTACTACATCGCAAGTAGGAATTGTGAAGAGACAACGATGGTCTAGAAGATAGTCATCCTAAAGAGGGGGCTCGACAAATAGAAGAGTGATGTCCAACAAGTATAAATCATCACATGAAGGAGGAGGAGTGGAAATGGATTCACACACTGGAAATGGAAAGTAGATAGATGTAATGATGGTATGAGGTTGGGAATAAGACTACCTGATGTCTAATGAGAAGAGAGAAGTGTCAACATAATCTCGAAGGTAGCCAAGATAAGGAGGAGAGAAGTCCTCAGTAGTACTCTTTTCAGCAGAACTAGAAGCACAATCCTCGTCATCAAGAATGGAAATAAGGGAGTATCTGTCAATGTAACTGTCACCACATGAAGAATAAGAGGAGACAAATGAATCAATAGGAGAAACAACATCAATATATGAAGGGTCTCCATATAAGGACTGAAAGATGCACTAGATGGTGTGAGGAGGATCTAATTCTGCCACATGAAGGTGGAGATGTATGAGGACATATAACATAAAGTGACCAAAAACATGTTTTCATGTGTCGAGGTAGTATTCAATATGATATAGATCAGTGGGTGTAGGAAATGGACTATATATAGAAAGTGAGAAAGGCCCTTGCAAGTGTAGTTATGTAAAACATGTTTTCATGTGTCGAGGTAGTATTCAATATGATATAGATCATGGGTGTAGGAAATGGACTATATATAGAAAGTGAGAAAGGCCCTTGCAAGTGTAGTTATCTCTACCAAGAATAATTGGCAGAGGATGTAAAATTACCCTACAACGCTCAAGTATGGAAAGAGAATCCTCCATGGTGCATCTGAAAGAAGTTCATAATGAGTGATAAGAGGGTGTTTGGATACACACAAGATGGTAAGACATCAAAATCAACTGAGAATGCATTTGTGTGTAATACAACACCCAAGAATAATGATAACCCCATGTTTGTGGTAATTTATAAGTAATGTGTGATTAATATAGGGGTGTTCATGTGACATGGGATAGTTGACCACTCACCTTATAGTAGGTGATGAATCGTGTTAGAGTGGAGGTAACAATAAGTCCTAGTCAAAAGTAGAGGAATGATGCACAATCAAGAAAAAAAGGGAGTAAGAAAAACAAGGGTACGAAAATTCTTAGTGTGAGATAATTTGTCTCACATTGCAAAAGAGGGGCTTAATTTATGCAAGGTTGTGGAATATATGCTCACTAACTGCAGGTAAAGGGGAGCACTACAATGACGATGAGCAATAAAAGTGACCCAGAAAAGTCCAATAACCCTATAATGAGGCCCAAAAATATATATTCCCTTCCTTAATGATGAATTGGATTTATTTTTCCCTTAATTAGAATTAGCTAATTTTGAAAAAAGGGAAAAAAGTGCAAAAAATCCAAAAAAAGGGGTTAGAAAGAGGAACTCAGTGCAAGGGTGAGCTAGCTCATCTCGGCGAGCTAGTTGGAAAGTTGTGGGTGAGTTGGCTCATGATGAGCTATGTGGGAGCCAGGTGAGTCAACATAGAGTTTCTTGGTGAGTCCGCGAGATGAGTTGGAATGTGAGTCATGGGATGGGATTTGTTGAAGGTCGCGTGTCGACTGAGTTGGAGAGTCATCAAGGTAAGTTTTCGACAAGTATGACTAAAGACCGAGCTAAGTCAGAGTGTTGACATGTCGAGTAGGCACCGGAAATGTCGATTCCATGTGGAGTGAAACATCCGAGCGAGATAAATGTGACAAATTCAATAGACATGCGAGAGATGTCAAGAAATATGGGGGATGATAACGACTATATTAGACAAAAGGTGGTGAACTCATCAGGATGGTAATAACCAAAACATAGCATTACAGGTTCCAATGAAGCGGAAAGAGCATGAACATAGTAGATGTTAAAAAAACCAATGTGGGAAACAATGGGAGCACACAACATGAGGCACCAAATCATGTAACGTGATGCAGAGAGCATACAAAGTTAATACACGCATAGTTGATGCTCGATACCATGATGAAGAAAGTGAAAACACAACAACATGACGATCTATGGGATAATGTAAACATGAATTGAATTCCACTCTGATAGCATGATGAGGTTACATGGGGAGAAAACATCAACCATGAATGTACATGCAAAGAAAGGGAAAAAGTCACATCTCATTCACCATCTCATAGATCTAAAAAAGGGAAGGGGTACAAATAGGGGGTGTTGTGTAACCCCTAGTACATGTAATCATACCTCCTCAAGTGGAGAAGGGAAGTTACATTCCTGAAATGGAAAGTAACTCCCATATGACACACTAACGTACACTGATGCATATGATGCAAAGGAATCTGTCATAACCCCTATGACACCTAAGACCTATGACCTTGCCAAAGTGAGATGACTCACCAGTGATTTTTAAAATGCACACACCGACAACCTCAAATGAATTTATTTTTGGGTTCCATGCATAGTGAAAATTCCATTTTAGATGATATTATGTGGTGTTATAACATACTAATTTTGTTTGTGTTTATATTGGACCAAAATGGGGACTATGATCTAATCAAACATCCTAATACCCTATGACATGTTGACATGGAAATTCTCTATGAAACAAATTTGATGGGAAAAAAATATTTTAGAAATTAATTTGTAATTGATGTTTTCTTTCTTACAAAACTAAATCTAAGTAGGTTTGATATAAAAGAGGACCACATGATATTTTCTAGAGAGTCAATTGAGCTTAGATGATTTTCCTTTCCATGTTTGAAATAAAAATACTTAAGAGATGTTAGTTTTATTAATGATAGTGTCAAATAACATGCAATTCAATACAAACCAAGGACTAAGTTGATTAAAAATGGGACTAATATTCCTAATATAATCATTATTATTTATAGTTTCAATCTAATAATACAATTCACCCATGCATGAGGTGGAAAATGTAAGTATAAGGACCTACCATAAGTTTTCCACAAGACATAACTTCAATTTCCACATGTCTTCCTTGTTATGTTTTCACATTTTTCACAATGATTATTCATTTATTAAAATTATAAGTTCTTAATGTTCATTTAACCTCACTTACACTCATTAATTTTCAAACATTTTCAAACATTTCATTTAACCTAATAAATCAGAACACACATAATTTTTTATTGATTCAAATAATCAAGGGAATGGTCATCATGAGGTCTGTAAAGGATCTGAAACATCATGAGGAAAATTGGTGCAATCATAAAAATCATGAGGTGTGTGAAATATATGAAACATCAAGAGATTCATCTAGATTCAAATAATGAAGGGAATGGTCATCAAGAGCATGATAAGAGAAGATCACCATGAGTGATGGTGGAAATAATCTCAGGCTCACAAATAATGCATATTTTATGAGAGTGTTTCTAAACACTTAATCAATGCTTGGTAATGAACACATATCTTACAATTCATGGAGGTATAATTTAAAAATTTTCAGTAGAGTGTGGAGGTCAAGAACATGAAATTCATTCTCAAACATTCCTCAAAGTTTCATTTAGATATAAATCCTTCTAGTAGAAGGAGGAAACCTTACTCCATGAGGAGCAATTGAGAAAGAGGGATTGTAGAAATCATAAACATGTTTCCACTCAGGTGACATCTTTGGTAGGGAGGTGAATTATGAGGTTAAGAAGTACTATTACATGGGTCCCTATTTAGAGACAAAATTTAGAGACGAAAGTTTACTTTTGTCTCTAACTCGTTTTTGTTTTGTCTCTCACTTGTTTTCCTCATTTAATTTTAATAATGAATTAACTTTTACTTTACGGGGAAATGGGGGAACCCTAAATTGGGGAAAATGCATGGGATCAAGAGTAGGCTATTGTTCGAATGGCAGCAGCACAAGAGACGGGCAGATGCAGAGGCAGAGTTAGAGTCAGCGGCGTGGGCGCACTCTTCTCTCACTCTCAATGCCGAAGCCGTGATCTGCACGCTTCTCCTTTCTGCATCAGAAGAAAAACCCTCCGATACAAATGTGTATTTGAGGAAGCTTCTTGCCTGGAAAATCCATGATAAAGACAACCAAATGACCCTTGCAGAAAATAAGATCCTAAACCATCTTAAATCCACAAGCCCCGCCGATTTAACTCCAAAAACCTTCTTTTCCTTGTTAAACCCCTTTCTTCTCAAGGTGCAGGCACTGGTGCAGGTACAGTGCATGTAGGGGAAAAAAATGAAGACTGCGCAATGATCAATTTGCTGGAGAATTTGGGGCCTTATCTGGGTCGCCACATTGTTATCGAAATTATTAGGTTTTCTGTGGAGCCGAGGTCGTGGGAGCCCTTTAAGATTTTTCTTTCTTGTGTGAAATGCCTCAGCCCAAACCTCAAGCTGGATGAGAAATTGACGGAAGCTAAATGGGGAAACATGCTCTGCCTTTTATTTCATTTCATTAAAGTTGGAATTGCAGGTTGTGGCAGGGTTGGAGAAAAGAAGCGCTCGTGAAGCCTGCGTGCAGGTTTTGGAAATGAGATTTCTTTTATTTCTCAATTCTATGAGATCTGAGGTCATATATTGATAAGGCCGAGTGGACGAGATGGCTGGAATCTTTGACGCGTAGATTGAGTTGGTTTCCATAATCTGCGATGGGGATAACAAGGCGCCGACAATACAACTAGCGGTGAGCACTGATGTGCTCTTGAAATAAAAACACGTGCTCTTGAAATAGAGGTCATAAGTTCAAATCATGCAGGGGGTAGGGTATGTATGCCTCGTTTGTAGCAAAGTTAGTTTCCTCCCGCATGTGAGTACGAGGTAGTCCCATATGCTATAAACCGCTTGTAAACCCAAAAACAAGCCACCCCACGACATTGTGGACTATAAAAACCTATTATTATTATTATTATTATGTCTGGGATGGGCTTTCGGCAAGAGGTGTGGCAACAACCGGGGGCGTTTCCAATCGTGAGTAGGTCTAGCGAGGAGAGCCTACTACCTCATCTCGCCACGTGGAAGCGAGCGGGGGGCTCGGTGGCCAGGCTGAAGCTCTACATTGAGTGCCACATGCAGAGGGTGCCGTTCATGTTAGGGCTTGGGGTGCCACAAGTTGCATTGTCTTGGGAAAATTAGAACTTGACAGGGGCCTGTAGCTAAGTGGTAGAGTGCCCCAACATGTTGATCTGTACCCTGAGCTGGCCATTTGCCCATGTTGGTTCCATATGTAGCGGTGCCATAACCAGGAAGATTTATGGGCTAAGTCATTTGTGTCTCTTTACTTGATGCAGAGATGTATTTCAAAGCCAGGTAAGAACTCAAATTACAACCAGCTCAAAGACAAATATCTGTTTATGTTTCAATTCTAGAGTATTACCTAGAAGTGGAATCCATTCCATGTTTCTTATCAGCTTCCTCTACAGTATTTTTATTCAGTTCTTCGAGAACATACCTAAAATACAAATCAAGCATCGATCACTTACTTGAGAGTGCATTATAAAATCCACAGAAACAAATTTGTTAAAATTTCATGTATTAGAAAACTCGAGACAGAATGAAAATGAGTTCAATTCTTACCCAGGAGGTGAGCCAGATGTATAAAAATACTAGAAAAGACTCAAGATGAACAACAAAAAATACAATGTAGTGTACCTGAACATGAACAAAACTAATAACTCACATAACTATTTTGATCAGTTTCAAAACAAATTGTATGGATCATCTTATTAGATTTTCTAAACAAATACATGTGCCAAATCTCTTACATATTCTCACAAAATACATGCTTATTGAATTTTCAAAAAAGATATCCAATTGCATGAGAAATTTAGGGTTCTAAGTTTTTAACTGTTTCCTCTCTGAATTTTCATGTTCTCTACAAAGGAAAATAATAAGGAACATTAAGTCACTTGAAGAGTATTAGATGGAAGAAAAATAAAGAAAGAGATAGGCTACACTCTATTTCCATAGAGCTCTTAAGAAAGTATGACAAAACCAAATGCACAACAAAAAAATCTGGAAAAGCAACAAAAGTATTTTTCTTTTTTTTTTTCATTTTCATGATTTAAAAATCATTACCTCAAGCATAGAATCCATTTAATGAAACATGACAAAGGACTTGTGGACATTGCTGTAATTTCAGAACTATCTTTCCAGTACAGCAAAAAACACTGTATGTGGAAGACGTATTCAAATTTATTTTGTTCTATTTAGTATCCCTGCATGAGGTATAAGACATGATAAGTGTTTTTTTACCATACATCTCAGACTAGATTAAAATTCAGATTGTATGGTGAATGTGTAACCAGTTAAACTCAAAATTATTTGCTAGTGCCCCAGTTATTTTGTTTTGGTTTTAAGGGACACTAAAATTAATGAATACAAATAGGGTTTTATATGATTTCTTCAATTTGTATCTTATATCTTTGGTTGGGTTTAAATAATCTAGACCCTTCCTGGTGAATTATACGTTTTAGATGGACATGTCTCTCATTTGAATTGCATTCATATTCTAGAAGAGAATGCTATATGCTTCGTTGTTTTCAATTTTAGCTTTTGCACATGGGAATATTTTTCCCTAAACTTTTATCAACATTATGACTCATGAATGTTAATGCTTTCTCGGGATTCAAATATATGAGATATGTGAATCCAAAATACATTGTTACCATCGCAAATTTTATGTTCTGCAAGGAGGTGAGGAGAACAGGAAAACAAGGGGTTGAATGTTAGTGCTTTCTCAGGATTCAAATATATGAGAAATGAAAATCCAAAAAAATCGTTACTATTGAAAATTTTATGTTCTGCAAGGAGGTGAGGAGAACAGGAAAACAAGGGGTTATAAGATAAAACTCTAGTTTTTCAATATAGGCTTTTAATAGTTTCAGGAAAATTCCCTACTTCAGAAAGGAGGCACAAAATGAAATCTACACTCCACTACACAATGTAATACTATTTTCTCATCAAGGAATGCCTAAGTTAAGTCAAATACTTAGAGGGTAAAACTTATCAGCCTGTTATCAATAGACACAATACACAGAAACACCGTTAGCATATCAAAAGTTTACAATTCCTACAACAACATTATACTAGTCAGGAACTAGATTATTGACAACTTGCCACTAACTGAAGCTTACCATGGCTCATTTGCAATTTTCAAAAGCAACAATGGAAAAAACATACAAAGTGGTCACAAATTTTACTATAATATGAGATCTGAAAAGGCAATTGATATAGGAACACATCCCAATGTACTTTCGTGTGGATCAGCTAGGAACACTATAATTTAGAAAGTTGGCCATAAACTTGAAGATGTTATTGAGACTAATTGCCACCAAAATGTAATCCAGATTAAGTCGAGCTCCTATGGCGATCCCATCTTATGCTACCTAGTGTCAGTTAGTCATTCATCCACATCAGGACTGGCATTTAATTGTGAGTAGCCAAAGTAGGATTTTTTTTTTAAGAAGAAGACAACCGTCTAACGAATCCAACCACAAGGATACTAATTTTAATGTTGCGGATTCAAGGTAAAAGTCAAATTCACTTAAGGGTATTCCCAATGAATGAAATAGAGCCCTATGACAACCAGGATTCCAGGCTATGTTCCACCAATTCCCTTCTTGGAAGGGACAGAGAAACATGTGAATGCAAAAGTGGGATCTCTAGAGGTGCGCCCAAAATCCTAAAAAATGTAAATAAGAAAATAGCACGGGGATGGTGATAGGGGGACCCAGGGATGAGAACACTTCTACAAAGGACATACATTCCAGGTCTTTTGGGGATTTATTAATTCGGGTCGCAGTTATAAACCTATTGTCAATGTCAACACTAGAAACAATCTCCTTCATTGTGGGAGCCCCTCCGACGAATTGAGGGGATCCCCTCACAAGGCCGCATATCAATAGCCTGCAGGCCAAGACCAACTACTACTTCTTGATGCAGCTCATCCATAAGAGACAGAAGACGAAAGATTACATGTATAAGACCAGTTGTTCATCTTCCATAAGAGTTTCTTTGCATTCAGTATCACCAATGATATATGTACATACATAGATTGAGTAAGATAAATAAAATAGAGAATTACATTTTTCCTTTGAGAGGACGTCATATAAAGAACATTTAGATTGATAAAAATTCTGGTAGAGTTATATATATATATATATATATATATATATATATATATATATATATGTGTGTGTGTGTGTGTGTGTGTGTGTGTGTGTGTGTGTGTGTGTGTGTGTGTGTGTGTGTGTGTTGCTCTGTTCCTGATTTCTTATTTATAGTTGTTTTAGCGTATTAGACATCCAAATTCGAGCAGTTTAGAGTGTTATCTACTGGATTTATCCGGGGATTCAGATCAGTATTGTATACATTCAACATCATTTCATTGGAGTTTAACTGTTGGCCCCTAGGTGGTAGTTGCCAGGAACTTAGAGGCTACACAAAAACAACATCACCAAGTTAGCACTCACTTAAAACAAAGGAACATTATTATGAAATAGAAAAGTTCAAGTTTAAAGAAAATGCAATAACCAGAGGATGGGATGGGCACCTCATATGGCATTAAACTTGGTGAACTTACCCGCACTTGTGAGTGGGTTTCCCAAAAGTTCAAGGTTTTCAATACAAAACCTCACATTACATAACTACAGCAGACCAAGTTCCCAAAAGTAGAAATGGACTTGGATTCTTCAAAGTGAAATCAAATGAACTTAAGTGCCTCACCAGACATCCTGATTTGTTCTCTTAGTGTGGACTTATATTTACATATAATGAGACAAGTTCAATTCCTTTGAAGTGGTGTGATCTATTCCAACACATGTTAAAAGGGCTTACAACTTCAAATCAACATAAATCATCGCTAAAGGCCCCAGTTTGGTGTGTTGGTGTGGATTTACAACTAAAATGACACAAATTCAATACAAAAAGCTAGATATATTTTTGCCTTATATTTTCAATAAAGAAGAGTTACTCTATAAATCACTTGACAAAGAGGACTCGTATTCTTTCTTGGGTAGTAATATGATTCCTTTCTCTCCTTACCTAAAAATTAACTAACCAATAAATCAAACCATCCAAATTGGTGAGGTAGAATAAGACATAAATAGTTCAAGAAACAGAGTATAGGAAGGGGAGATCAGCATATTAAAATAAAGCATTTCAAGCTGGATTAATTCTTCATCGACTGCCCCTCTCTCTTGAAGAAGACCTAACGATTAGTGACACTTGCAAATTGTTGTGGCATACAATTTCATTGGCTGTGGAAACTGAGGTGTAAGGCTGGCTTTCATGAGACATTGAGAACCCATCTTCGCTCAGCTTTGGGGAGTTTGGAATTTTAAGTCAAAAGTTATAATCAAGTGTGTCATTTAAAAATAATTTTGTCATTGTGACTTAGGGCACAGACTCAAATGTGATTTTTAATAGCTTTTTTAGAAAGAGACTGACCATGTAACTCATTGTTAAATTGAGTTAAATCTTTGTTCCCTGAAGTATTGTAAGATGCATTTCTGAAAAGAAAAAAATATAAAAAGGACGAATTTTACCAGGGATGGGTCACAGTTTCCCTTATTAAATTGGTGTCCAGCGCAAAAAGGGCCCCCACAAACACCACATGCATGGCAGTCATGGCTGCTTTTGTTCCCCATTTTGATTTTCCCCTAACCAATCATTCACAAACCCAAGCAATCTATATAAATCCTCCTTGAAGTGCTACTTAATTATCTTGGAGCAAATAGGTTCTGAAGTAGAACTGTGGAAATGGAAAGGATTGGGTTGGGCGAAGGTGACGCGGGTTGCAAATGGGAGTGGGCGGGGAAATGGGGAGAAGGGAGGAGAGAGGGAATTATTTTTACAAGCTCATTTCTGGTTGAAATCCTCACATGAATCTAGAATCCATGTTTGTTTCCTCTGGCCAGAGGTTTTAATCTAGGATCCATGTTTGTTTGGTTAGTTTAACATCTTGTGTCTCATATTTTTACACACAGTCCTGTAGAACACTATTTCCTTGCATTTTTCTTCTGAGTTTTATTTATTTTCACGTGTAAAAGTGCATGAAGTGAAAAGTGTTTGTGCAGGTTTTAATCTGACTTAAAGTGAAATAAACTTCTTTTGTGAAATTCTTTATCAAACTAGGTCTTTACCACTGTAAATACAATCTTCATCTACATTGGTAAGAAAATATCTCTATTTTCCTAGTGGAACACAAAATTTCTTTCAAAATCTTCAATTAGATCTTGTAACAGAACTCCCTTGCAAGTTTCATAGAAAATTTTGATGATTTGACCCTACAAATGATGAATCCTAGTAGTAGTCTGACTGTAGGTTACCATAAAGACCGAGTACTTAATTTTGTAATAAATTTTGTAATGAGTGACTCGAGTTCCAAATTTGACCTATAGGTTGGAAATGGTATTGTCTTAAAAGAAATATTACCAGTAATCTTCAAATAATGTC
Organism: Taxus wallichiana var. yunnanensis; assembly: GCA_018340775.1. Taxonomy (NCBI): domain Eukaryota; kingdom Viridiplantae; phylum Streptophyta; class Pinopsida; order Cupressales; family Taxaceae; genus Taxus; species Taxus wallichiana. The sequence continues at coordinate 763,175,193 of CM031235.1, read as the reverse complement.
CCTCCATGAAAATCTCCTTCTCTGTTATGCTAGTCATGACTGTGCATGTAAGGTTTAAGCATACAAATAATAATTTCACACAAGGAAATGGATTCACCACTTTATTCTCAGGATTTTTAAGCATAACACAACCCTTTATCAAAAAGGAAAGACAAAAACTGTATTCTTCTTTGCAACTGTATACTCAGGGTTTGAGTTCTAAACCCTCTTACCATAGATAATGAATTTAATCAAACTTATTTCAAGAAAGTTTGTTTAAGTCTAGAGAAACTTATTCATAGCTTCCTTCAATGATCTCAGCCACCTTAAGTCTCCATCACTTTATTAATAAAATAACCTATGTTCCATCTATTTGGGTGGTGTGCAGTCAAATACTCAACATTTTTGGTGTGTTCTAACACGTAAAAAGGAGAAATAGAAAAATTTAATCTCTAATCTCTTGTATACCTTGCCATCAGATTCATACACACCTGCACCACATGAATCCACTTCCCATACTCCCTAAGACACTTACAGATTTGTCCTTTTACTAGAGCACAATAATACATATTATCAAGCATGTTTCAGACTTAAAGTTTTATAACCATACCTCAGGCACACTAAACAAGAAGGAATTCACCATCTACCATTCCAAGTACTTCACAACCATGTTCATTCATATTAATTTAAATATTTATTTAGAATACATTTGCAAGTAATCACAGTATTAAGTAACATATAGCAACATAAAGACTTGCAAGAACAATCTCTCTTTCATACTGAGCTATGCAAAATAGATGCACACTTATTCTTGCATACTGAATGCCTCAATTGCAGGGATGGATGGGTCCAAACTACTCTATTTCTACTACTTGTGAAACAAGCACTTTATATCTCATAGGTGCTACAAATCATTTAATTTGGGGTGAAGTTGTAAGCTGTTTACACTTCTCTTATTACTGGTTGTTTACAAAAGAGATGCATTTCATTACGGAGGCACTGAATCTACAAGTTTTCAAATTGGTGTGTTTTTAGGATGTCATGCTCTTCGATGGCTCTGATGCTACTATTATTCCAATATGTAAAGTCCAGTTTCATCTATTTTCTTCTTGTATTTTTGCTTGTGACTCCAAGTTATCTTTTACAGGATTATGCTATGATTGTATAATAACCATATATTCATATATTTACTTTTACCGAGCTTTACATGGTCACTGTCTAGAAGTATTCTTTGAGTTTTGATCAGGTGAACATATGTTTGCTTGCAGGTCTTGGGGGATTTGTATCTTGTAGTGCATTTTCAAAAAGGAATGATGATCCCACAAGAGCATTACGTTTGGGATGAAGTATGATTATTGGTCCATTATGATGATCCCACAAAAGTATATATTTTTTTCTTTAAATAAGATTATTTAGAGTTAGATATTGTCTAGAAGATTAAGAGGAAATCTATTTTCTTCATGTATTTTGGCGTGTGCCTCCAAGTTATCTTTTACAAGATTATGATATGAATGTATAATAACCATATTCATATAATTACTTTTACCGAGCTTAACATGGTCACAGTCTATAAGTATTCTTTGAGTTTTGATCTAGTGAACATATGTTTTCTTACAGTCTTGGAGGATTTGTAGCTTGAGGTGCATTGTTAGAAAGGAATGATGATCCCACAAGAGCATCACGTCCATGGGATGAAGCATGATTATTGGTCCATTATGATGATCCAACAAAAGCATCATGTCATTGAGCTCCTTTTGCTTTGTTCTGATATCAAAGCATCTCATACTTGATTCTGGCACAAATTTTCAAATTAGCTAAACTAATTGCTCCACTTTTTGATAGGATCATGATTGGTTTTTCATGGGGGACGGAGCAAGAGTTTTGCTTCTTGAGGAATTAGAACATGCAAAGGTACATTCTTTGTCAAGAGGCATCTTTTTCTAGTGACTGAAGTTTGAGGCTATCTAGCTTGTATTTTGAGGTTTGTAATTGTTATATGCTCTAATAGATATGTTGCATTCTCGGTAAGGAATATTTTGCTTTGGCTACTATAAATTCTATGATTGTAGATGTTCTTTGTTATGAATTATATGTTAATTGGTTTTTTCTTTGTTATCTAATCACCCAGAAGCATATGTTAGAAGATCATCTCTTTTTTCAGCATCTCACATATTGATAGCTCTCCATCCATCATATCAAAATATTTAAGTGGCGGTGATGCTGAGATTGCTAAAGGGCTGGAATAGATTCACACTTGGGCTCTTCGTGTTGCGTAAGTTGATTCTGACTTTGAGTGTTATGCGGTATGTACCATATATTAAGTTTAGTGGAATTATTGATTAGTCTCTACTATAAGTTACACCTTACAGTTCATGACCATCCATATCTATTTCACTATTTATTTGATAAACAAATAGAAACTGAATGTGTTAATAACTATTGACAATTTTAGATATACAAATTTTTCTGAGGCATATAGCATTTAACATTTAGGATTTATTATCTTAACAGACCACCTTGGAGAATTGAACTGATTGAGGAAAATACCAATTAATTATGTACTCCATATGTACTATTTTAGACCTTTTGGGGTGATGACAAAAAAACATCTGCAGAACAGTGAACAATATGCAAAACCATTTTTAATGTCATCCATATTCGTCTTACAACAACATGTTCAAACAAGTCTGCATAGTCTGCACTGCTGCAACAGTTGAACAAGAGTTTCCTTAAGGACATGTTAATAATGTATGTTATGGAATTGGCTTAAAGTAAATGTCAGTCTTGAAGTAGCAGAGTCAATCTAAATTATCTATGGTGGTAACTAGCTTCTCTCAATATTTCTCTGTTTACAATTTGAATGATATTTTATTCTTATCATCACTACCATCTTCTTTTGGGTCAATGATGGAGGAGGAAACTTGAATATTGCTGAATTTTTAAGATCATTGTAAAGAGTGGATAAATTGTCTATGTTCATGTAGGATAACATGTTCTTACTCACGCCATGCAAAATCACTTTAATATGTTCCAGTGAACTTCTTGTTTGACTAGAATAAATACACCATTACTTGTTTTGCATATTGCAGGTTTAGTAAATGCTAGAAATTGTGTTGAGTTGGAAGCACATCTTAATGTTGATGGATTTCTAGTCGGAGGACTTCTCTGAAGGTTGGCTGCAAACTGTTTTACCCTCTTTATACCTTTTCGTTGAAGTTTTTCAAGCTCTCCAGATTGTTTACTTCAATACAAACTTTTCTCATCCTGGCCTACAAAATCTCGTGGTCAAGTTATGCTTGGAGGTGACTATACTCTTTGTTATGTGAGCTTGTATCATCAAAATAACTTCAAGTATAAGAGCAATGTTATTATGTATTGTATTTTCAAGTTACCCGTCATATTATGCAAAGGCTCAACATCGGCATATCTTGTTATTAAAGATGGCATTTTTTATCAAAGATTGATGGTTTCTTGTTATATGTTTAATTCAACCTTAGTATTTTAATGAGATGTTTGTCTATTATAAATTTTCAAGTGACAGTTGATAAACGCAACAAGTCATTATAATCTTTGTTTTCATGGAGACTAAAGATGAGTTGCTTGGTGTTATTGATAGTAGAGAATTGTATCAAAGTTGAGACAATCAAAGCGAAGAACATGAAATGATAGGTGCCGATAGAGAGACACTGACTAAAAATTAAAGTTAAGAAAAAAACCTCAAAGTAACACCAGGGAAGCAGACATATCACTTGAAGTTGGGGGTGGAGAGGTGTTCATATTATATGCAAAGGGTTAAAGATATTTAGGCACCATTTTGTATTTAAAGGGTTAACAGTATTTAGACACCCATTTGTATTTTATCTTATTTGATATTAATAAAATGTTTGTGGACCCATTTGTTGGGTACAAGATTCAAATCAAATTATTTTTAATTTATAATATTCCTTACTAGTCTACTATGACATCATAGACGATATGTAGCCGTCGATTACACTATATGATATTTGGTTATTATTTATTCTTGAAATTCAAATTTTTCATTCTTTAAATTCATATCGTCTCTAGAGAGACAATAAAAATTTAAATTAGTATTGTCTCTAGAGAGACAAAATTAGTATTTTGTATTGTCTCTAACGAGACAATAATGATATTGTCTCTAGAGAGACAAAAACTATATTGTCTCTCAAGAGACAAAATATGTATCAACCTCTACTATCTCTGGAGAGACAATAATTAGAGACAATATTAGAGACACCCACTTTGAGACAATAATAGAGACAATTTACAACTTTTTGTTGTCTCTATTTGAGACAATTTGGTTAAGTATTGTCTCTATTATTGTCTCAAAACACCCCCTTGTAGTAGTGAATTAATTAATTAATTAAGAGACCATCATGTTCAAAGGTGAAAAGTGAGGCTCAATGAGTGAATTGATGATCATCATATCCTGACTCTACCATTGTTTTCATATATCTTTGAGAAACAAAAAAAATGAGTTATTTAGGCTAGTGAGACATCCAAGACCATCATGTGTGAAGGATCGAGAAGTCACCTATTCCTATGAGAGGGATATGAGAAATAAGTGTATGAGCATCCTAAATATGATTCCATTCAAGGATTATTTTGAAGACTGGAAAGGTAAGAGTATGATCTTTATATGGAGATTCTGTCATGTGTGAATTGAATAACCCAAAAATGCAAAACTTAAACCATGAAAACCAAGCCACAATGTGAAATATTGTTCTCAAATCTTCTTGATCTCTCTCTGGGCCCACCTTCTTCTTGTGTCATGTTCACCTTGTTCTTAAGGTATTCATAATGCATTTTTGAGCATGTATAAGTTTGTAAAAAGGTTTTTAAAAGTCTATTATTCCATTCATTGAAGTGCAGTAAAAGACTAATTCATTCGCAAGCCCAAAAAGGACAATTTTGGCCATTTCAGAGCCTGTGTGCATCCTATGAGAGGGTTATGAAAATGTATTAAATATCTAAAGGTGGTATTTGAAAGACTTGAAGGTTTTGGAAGAATTTTAGGAAGATTTAGGAAAGTTTTGATCATTCAAGGATATTTTGTTCAACAACGGGCTTTCAAGTGTAAGGAATGAGAGGTCAAATTGTGAGCATTGAATTCTCTAGCTGATTCTTGGAGATCCGTAAGGAGTTAGGAGGGAAAAAAGTAGATATCATAAATCTTGAATAATACATTACATTTTGGGAGCATCCATTTTGATCCAAGGCCACCGAAGGTGATGATAGCAATCATCTCATACTCTCAATCAATATATACCTCCCAAGAGTGTTTCTAAACACTTAATTAGTGCTTGGTAATGATATCAATACATTGTGGAGGTTAGGAACTTGTGATTCACCTTCAATTTTTAATTCCATGTGGATAAAATTGATCAAAAGGGTGTTTTCCACAACCTTATTAGAGTATTCTCCGAAATGGTGTGACTAAAGAAGAATCCTAAGTTTTATAACCCAATTCTAGGTAGATTTATCTTCTAAGAATCCTTATCAGGTGCAATATTAATATTTTATTGTTGAAACATCAAAATAGGGTTTTAGATAACCTAATAGGGAGAAAATTAATATTTCTTATCATACACACCCTTCCTTACTCATTTACCTATTGAATAAGTGTTAGGAGGATTAAATTCAAGTTTCTTATTTTATAATCCAGATTTGTGGATGCCTAATATGCTCCCATAATTAATCTTTAGGTGAGAAAAATCATGAGATTTAACAAAACACATTCAATGTTGGAATTAAATGGTATATGTCATTAAACACCACTATATATTTGTAATCAAATTACTTAGATAGATTTGAATATCAGCCACAATAAAACACCAAGAACACTAAAATGTATATAAATTATCACAATATCGAAATATAAGATATAGGACTGAGGGAGTAGCAATATTTAATCCATTTCTCTTGATAGAAATCAATATGTGCATACTTCCAGTCATTGTGCATCCTTCCTCTAGCTAACCTTCCTTCATTTCAACCTTCACCTTAGCTTAGAGGAAATCCCTAACAAGGTTTAAAAGTTGTTTAGTGTGCAAAGATGATTACCAAAGGTGATAAATTAATTTAGTGAGATTCAATGAAATATATTTTCCTTCAGAGGCCTAAAAAGAACATTTTGGCAATTTTGTAGCGGGTAAACACACTTTGGGAATGTTAAGGGAAATTTTAAAGAATTTGAGGGTTTTTTTGAAGATAATTGAAGGTGTATGAAGTAATTTAGGAAATTTTAGGAAATAAAATATTATTTAGGATTCATTTGTCCAAAATTGGGTATTTAGGGTGTAGGGCATGAGAGTTTTAATGTTGAATGTTGTATTCTATGGAAGATTCTAGGAGTTCCCAAATGAGTTTAGAGGAAAATAAATATGTATTGAAATTTTGTAATAAACAATCACTTGGATAACGGGTGTAATCAAGATAAACATGAGGTCTGTAAAGGATATGAAACATCTAGAACATCATTAAAATTCAAGTCATCAAGGGAAAGATAATCATGAGCATGATGAGAAATTATCACCATGAGTGGTGATGGTTGTCATATTGAGCTCAAAAATGGTGCATATCTCTTGAGATTGTTTCTAAAAACTTAATCAATACTTGGCAATGTGTTCACATCTTGTAATTTAGGGAGTGGCTTTCACAATGCTTAAATGCAGTTGGAGTTCAAGAAAATGGATTTGACCCTCAAAAATTCCTTCAAATATCATTCAGGGGTCAATCCTTCCATATAGAGGAGGAAACCTTTTTACATGAGGAGCAATTGAGTGAAGCTGTGTCTAGATACTATAAGCATGTTGTCACTCATGTGATATCTTTATTAGGGAAGTGAATTGTGAAGTTAGAATGGGCATCATCATGTTCAAAGGTGAAATGAGAAGCTCATGGAGTAAGTGGAGTATCATCATATCTTGACTCTTCCATCATGTTTAAACCTCTTCAAGGAACAAGCCAAGATGAGATATTCAAGCTACCGAGGGATTTATGACCATCATGTGTGAAGGATCAAGCATTCATCTATCTCAATGATAGGCATATGAGAAAAGAGGTGTATGAGTATCCTGAAGTTGATTCCATCCAAAGAGAATTATGGAGCCATGAGGGGTAAGAGGATGATCATCATATAGAGCACCATGTATGTAAGAATGATAAATTATCTGAGTTTCAATTGATCTAAATCACTTGGTAGTGTTATTAAACACTCATTCAAACCTTGTAGTGTGATCACACTTCAAAGGAGGAAGGACATTACAACCACCTCATTTCATTCTAATAGGTGGACACATGACAAAAATATCATTCAATGATAAATCCTTCCATAGACATGGTAAATACCTATTTCAGTAAGTGACACATAATCAAAAAATGGTTTAAGCATCGTGGAGTCGATTTGTGATCACTAGGGTTAATTGTGGAGGCCTTGAAAAGTAAGAGAGTGATCCTCGCTCTTACCTTGTAATTAGAAGAGAGCATCCTATTCCTATCAAAATGTAGATCTCATAACAATATTTCTAAAAACTTAAGTCATCACTTGAGGTTTTAGAAGCATGCTTTGAACTCATGGTAACTCATTTGTTTACCACTTTTTGATGTTAGAAGTTTCTTCACTAAAAAACACAACGTGGGGTGTTAGGAAGGTGTTTTCAACTCACAAAATTTGGTCCCTTCCTCATGAGATCCTCACCCACAGTAAACAATATTATATTTATGAAAGTACCCATTCCGAGAGGTACTCAGCAACATTTAAAAATATTCACCCATAACCATGTGGTGATCGTCTCTCTAGATCTTGCAAATCTAGGGCCATTTTTATCTGGAACTGAAAGGGGTAACTTTACTATTTTAAGATTATTCATAAAACCTTCAAGTCTTAGAGAAAATATATGTTACCAACATGTATAGGATTCACATATCTTTTCGTTTCCTATTTATTTTCCTCCTAACTCCTTACGGAGCTCCCAAAATCATCCGGAGAGGCCAAATTTCACCATTAGAGTGTTTGTTCCCTACACCTAGAAAAACTGTTGTTGAGCATATTGTCCTTTAATGTGAAAACCTTTGCTAAATCTTCCTAAATTTCCTCCAACACTTATAAAAGGCCCCAAAACCTAAACAATGACTATATTATTTACCAAAATAGAAATCGACTGAGAATTTAAAACCTGAAAGCTTTAGGCTGAATTCTAAAATCCTATAACATACCTATGTACTGACCAAGTTAGAATATGAAAAAACATCTTCTAAACCGCGACTGGTAGAGCTATGAGAATAGTTCCATAAGGTACAGAGTGACTATAATTTCTTATATTTACTAAAATAAATTTAAAGTATAAAAAATAATAAAGTATAAAGATTAATAAATAATAGAGTGACCATTTATTTTTGTAAATATATCCCTCCCACAATCACATATACCACATAGCAAATAAGAAAATGAGCTCATTATAAAGCACTCACATTTTAGGCTTGGTAATTACCAATCCTAATAATTCATAACACGATCATGCTTTTCCAAAATGTGCTTGTGTTTCACTTAAAATAAAAAATGTGTCCCTTTTTGGTCCACCATCTCTGTGCACTTTCACACCTATTCATTTCATTTTATTTGTCACTTTCAAAATTCCTTTTCTGGCCTCTCCTTGGTTCAAAAGTTCATTCCATTTTCTAATTCAATGTCACTTCCATGAATATGGTTCTTGATTACACTTGAATTATCATTAGCATACCATGAAAATTATTCTTCACCTGTCATCTCCTTCATGACCACCATTTACAAAGATTGATTCTCATCGGATGTCTCAAAAACGTCATCATTATCACCAAAATATTGATGTTCTCTATTTTAAAAATGTTCTAAGAATTCATATTTCTCATTTTCTAAATATTTCACAACATGCTTTCTTACAAATTGTGTCACATGCATTGCATCATAATCTTGGAAATAAAATGAACTCAAGGCTAGGTATACAACATGGAAATTTCCATGTTCCTCATTTTTTACATCTTGAGCTTCAACATCAATCTTGTTGAAGGCATCCATCCCCTGGGTAGAATGAATAGGGAAAGGTTGAATTCTATTGAGAATGTCTATTTTGAACAAAATCAGCCTTAGGACCAAGCAACAATTGATTTTTCATCAGAAATATTTCCATTCTCCTGAAAAGGAAATGAGCACAAAATTGGAGCTGAAATGTTTTCATTATCGTTTTGGCATTCTTGATCACCAAGAACAAATAAATCCATTTCCATTATGAAATCTTCATCTCCTTGAATAGGTTCACATTCGAGAGGAAAAAACATGTTTCCATTCTTATATTTCTTGTCATCTACTTCCAATGAGAAAGAGAATATTTCAAATTAACTAACATACACATCACATGGGAACTTATATTGAGCCTCGGGAACATGATAAAAAACATTGAGCTTTCCTATTAATAATTTTTTGAGCATTAATCCTTCCTCTTGATCTATGTTTCTCATTACTTCAAGATTAGTTTTTTACAAATTAAGGTCCTCATCACCATCATCACCATCTAATGGATCAAGTTTGTTTATACTCTCATACCATGAGAAGTAAACGCTCTCAAAATTTAACTTCATCACACCATCATGATTTTATTTGATTGGATATATGATTCTTGGACATTCCTCCACCAAAATGAGAAGTGCAAGATCATCTTCAAAGGTCATGAAAAATTTGTAAGATTTAGAATTTTGATATGGGATATCTATTGTTGGGTTTCCTGGTTTTGGCATAGTATACTTCATTTTTGATGGGAAGTAGTTTCTTTATTTTTCCATTGACCGGGATTGTGGCATGTGACCAATACAGTTGCATGTATCCTCCGACATCTCGATAGAAGCCCCAAAAACATACCATAAGAGGTAGGCATGTCTACTACAAGGATTATCATTGTGATTTTCTTGTCAACAAAATATGTCAATGCTACTTTGGCATCCTTGATATGAACCATAAGGGGAAATTATTTCATTTCCTTGGACACACACTAGCCATAGGTAGGGGAAACTGAGATTTCGAGGATTTAGAATTTTTACATACACTACGTTTTATGAGGTAGCGTATTCAATGATGCAATGGTTTAGTTTATACCCATTAACTAACAAGCCTATGTATAACCATTCTACCTTCTCAGAGGTGGAGAGTGTGGAGGGAAGGAAGTTCAAAGATGAAGTAGATTGAGATGCATGAGGTGGTTTTTTAGTGTTGGAATATTTTGAAAAAAGCTATTTCCTTCGATATATTGCACAAATTTCTCATATTACTTGGGATGAGCTATCAAGTACTCAAATTCAGAAATTTCGACTTTGGATCTTTTGAAATGGTCAATGATGTCAAAAGCTAATGAAGTGGTAGGAACATTAGGGGTTATGGAATATTTAACATGGATGTTCTTATTATTTTTAGAAACTTGTTTTTAAAAGAAGTTGAAGAATACTTACTTAGAGAGGAAAAAATATTCTTGGTTGGAGTGATCTCATGCTTCTTCTCAGCTGACACTGCTGAAGTGGACTTCGATGATCTTCCTTTCATTTTTTTTTCTCAAATTATCTATTTGAGGATTCAATTTCTTATCTTGGGTAGCAGAAGAAGAGCCTTCTTTCTATTTTTGTGATTGAGTGAACACCGCATATGAGTAAACTATCTTTGAATTATTAATCATCAAGTGCGCATTCATAAAACCCGATCCAAGCACATTCTTTGTTTCCTTCATCTTCAACTTCTGATTCAAAAATATCTCCATATTAATTGATATAACATATTGCATTTACTGACAGAGCTTCCAAGATGAGCCTTAGAGGTGCTCCTACAATTTGGTTCCTATTCCAGTTTGGATAAGGTGTTCATTGAGAAACCTCCTTTTTTAGCATTGTCAGTTAATTTTCCAACTTGTATAACATTGGATCAGTTCTCTCATCTTTGGAACCCTAGGACCTATCCTTCATTGAAGGATTATTGATCTTACTCAATAAGATGAGCTCATCTTCCACGTCAACCGAAATTTCTTGAGCATTATCTATGTCTCGTGGTTGAACTTTCCGCAGTGTGAAACTTACTTCAGGAAATTGAGCATTCACAAAGAACATATTGACATTATTTACACTGGGAAGAGAAATGGTGGGAATATTTTGATCATCTTGTTGAATTTTTCCATGAAGTCTATCATGGATAGTTGCGGATATTTAGATCATCCGATTCAATTGAGTAAGGAGGGCATGATAATATTTTGTGGTCTTTAACCTCTCTTTGAGCTTATTTTTAATATCACACTAATTGGAGATTGAGCATGATGGAAGGTAGTAGAACCAATCTACCTCCACATCTTGTAATATTTCCACAAATAACCACATAAAAACATCTTTGTGTTGTACTATAAGGATGCCACATGTTGTGATAAAGGATGTGATGTTATCATCAGGATGTTTCTTTCCATCTCCATAGAACTTCGGAAAGCTATTTCTCAATCCTTTTGGAAGCTCATGAAGTGGTGGAGTTGAATCCAATGGGCCAGTGTTTTTTCCTCATGGCACAGGTGGTTTTGCTTCCATTTCTTCCTCTCTTTCTTCTTCTCTTTCTTCTTCCAGTTCTTCCTCCCTTTCTTATGAATCTCTTGGGAATTCAAAGGTGGGTGAAAGATAGAAAAAATTGTAGGAGTGTAAGAAGAATTTTGAATAGGGTTACCATGGGTAGCACTTGATGAATCAAATGGGTATGAGGCTTGATATAATTATCATGGATTACCTCTGACTTGATCTTTCTGATTTTACTAATCTTCAAAAGCAGGGTGAATAATTCCTTCTTAACCTATTACCTCTTGTGTTTCTTCTTTCAGTCTGGATTTCTCAAGAGGTTTACAAAAAGGCTTTTCGATCATTCAAGTACTTTTTTGGTATTTTGTAGAGATATTTATGGGTGGATGAGGTAAGATCTCTCCCCAATAGAGTTGTTAAAAATGTTTCATAAAATAATTTGTAGTATGAAAAATTATGTCTTTCCACCAACACTCAAGGGGATACGCCCCTCCTTCTTATGTATGGGGAGGCTCCCATTATTGAATTTAACTATCCTAATTTTATCTAATTGTTTTGTGGTGGCCAAATAGACTAGGGATCACACATGAACACTTCATTGAACATATAGAAAAGTGTTTTTATGGGGTACAAGGGAGGAATTTGCAATGATGAGGGATAAAAGAGAGGAATTAGGAGAGGGGAGGTTATCGTTGTAATTATAAAAGTGCAATGTTCACACCTAATAACTGAAGGAGTTCAACAATCAATTTGAGGAAAACAATAATGCAATTAGTGAGACTAAAAAACTAGAGGAACAAAGTTCTTTGACTTCATCTATCAAAGACACCATGTTTCTTTTTTATCACCATATTTTCAAAGTTGATGAAAAGAGAGATTAGAGGAAAAAATGAGCAAAGAAATGGAGGAATGTAGCTTTTATTCCTTATGTAGTGATAAAATACAAAACATTAATTAATGTACCACAATTGATAATTGCTACCAACAACTAAAATTTAGGATCCTTTTGCATGGAGAAGCCAATCCAATTTATGGCCTTGTGTATTGAATTTTCATTTCCCCCACATGATTTTTTATGTCCTTATTCCACTTGTGACCTTTCAATTGCCCCCTAGAAGAGAAAAATTAAGTATCTCTCTTATAATTTTGAGAGAATACTATTATAAATTATATATGTCAGTTAAGTGAGTAGGAAAAAATGCAATCATTGTGTAGAATGAAGAATTAGAATAAAATGAGAGAGGAGAATGAGGGAAAGGTATTGAATAATTTGTTGAAGAAGCTCGATTTGATGTAGATATTGTTTTGATAATCTTAATTTTCTCTTCCTGTCAGCTGCACAGATACTTTGGGATGCTGAATGAGTTTTTAGAAACATTGTTGAGAGATCCTCCTATGTGAGCTCAATATGATTACAGACATTTCTCATGATGATCCCTTGATTCTTGATTGATTAAATACTTTATATCATTTTGATCAATGATCTCATCCTATCCATCTCATCAAGTTTTCCAAAGATCATTTGGTTCACTGTAATTCAACTAGCTCACCCAACTTGCTTGACCTAGCTCACTTGCATAAGCTCTTCATGAAAAAGGATGATCTCTAGACTAGCTCACCACCACATCTAGCCCAACCCAAACTTACTGCAACCATCTGAAATTAACTCAAATAAGATCAATCCACAAAATTATCCAACTAACATGATGAGCTCACTTCAACTCAACTCACGCAGTTACCTCAACTCATTGTAACCATCTCACTTTAACCAACTCACCCAAAGGTGCACCACTCACCTAGCTCATGAAATCAATCAAATCACAAAGAGATGATGATGGATCCCACCTAACCAATGAGATATTATGACATTTTCTGATGAATTAATGAATTTCGTGACACCCTTTGAATAGTTTCTAGTTGCTCAGTGATATGGACTTTCCTTTGTTATGCTTCACCATGATCCTTGGCACAACCGTGATCCATAAGATGCTTCCAAGACCCTTATGGAGGTTTTATTTCTCATTTTTATTCCTAGAATTATCATACAACCCTGTGAAGATGTAAAAAGTGGAAAGATGAGTGAAAAGGGAGGTAGCTATAATTTTCTACATCCAAAATGAAGACTTTCTATTTTTAGCAGGTAGGACCAGGACCTACTATTTTGGGACATATCACTTATTTTTCTCAAATATGACCTTCCGACCCTTCTCAAAAACTCAATCCTATTTCAGTGATGATGCATTTCTATTTTTAGCAAATTTCTCTTTTTAGAAAGTTACTTTTTCTGGACCTGTTATTTTTGGAAAATTACCAATTTTGCCCTGCCTTCCATTTTGCATCATTTTTGACTATTTCAGGTGATCCGAACATACAATATTGAGTGGCTTACTATTTCTATTATGCAAAGGGGCATCATAGTGAGAAAAATAAAGTATTTGATATCTCTAAAAATAATGAACTTTTATTAGAGTTTCCAGATCTCTAATGAAAAATGAATGCACGAGAAATTTTAGAAACTGGAATAACTAACAATAAGATGCAATATGATCAAAAAACATATGGCAAGAATGATACCAAATCAACTCAATGCTCAATATTATCCATGAGATAAACATATTCAAGTCATGTACATATAGGAGTTGAATGTGTAACCTCTTCCTAGATCAGTGGGGAGTAACTCTCAGTAACTGATACTAGAAGTAGAGTTGACTCCACAAACCTAGTAGGATAAATCAAAAAAAGTTTATGCTAGCTCAACAAAACTGGTAAAATAACTCAACAAAAATACTATAAATAAGTAAGCATATCCCATGAGTGTAATAAAATTCTAAGTAAATAAACAAATACAAGGAAAATAAATATCCTACACTAACACCCCCATAAGAACAACTTAGGTGGCCAGTGAAAAGGAAAGTGGGTCCCAACAACAAGGCCTGATGAGGTACCCATGTACAATGCAAATATCTCATAAAGTGGAGAAAATGAGAAAACCTAGTGGGAAAAAACTCCCCCTAAAGAGAGACATGAAGAAGTGAAGAGGATGGAAGGCCCCCCTAAAGATGATGAAGTTGCTGATGTACATAGAAGAATTAGGTCCTAAAACAAGGACATGTTAGGTACCCAAGTACATAAAAATATGAAATGGGAATAAATAAGACAACCCAATAGGAATCCAATATTAGATGAGGAAATGATAAAGAATCTCCAAAAATTAGAAATTTCTTCAAAGATCGCCTTCCAATAAGCATAACTTGCACGAACAAATATGTGCAATATTGTTTTAAAACCATTGATTGGCCAAGTAGGCAAGAAACATAGAAGCCAAATTTAACACTATAGAGGAATGGAGAAGTTGTGTGAACATGTTGTTAGCATAATTATGTATTGTAAATTGATGGTTCCTTCTAACTATTATTTAACCGTCTTCTATTCCTATTTATTTCTCCCATTCGTGGGTGCTTAAAAGATACACGCATTGAATAAAATACATAATTCTATATATATCTCCTCTATCTCCCACTCTTGTTATCATTGGTATCAGAGCGTTCTTCTGTCTAGACCTGTGTGTAAGAGGAGTCGCTGGCATAGACTTGCAGCATAGAGATCTGCATGAGGAGGATATAAATCATATATATTTCTTTCTTATTGGTACGTGGGAAAATGAGAAGCATTGTTTAGAGATCGATCCATTCAAAAGCAGAGCAGAAGTCATCAAATCTAGCCACCAAAAAGGCATCCAAAGAGCATAGCACAATTGGAAAATGTGGAGAAGAAAAATCCAAACACATTTTACCCTGCTTCAAAAGCTGTGTAGGAGATTTTATGTGGAGAATACATTTATCTTTGGTTGTACGTGACAAGCATTTTTATGTTGTTCTTTCTTGGCTGAAGTAATTGATGATTGGAAAGTGGTGTATGCTTGTGTGCTGAATATATTTTGTCTTAGACCATGACAGATCTGTCTCGTGTTTGGCTGACTAGTAATTTACTTCATACTTCATCATTTTTTGTTTCTTTAGTAGTTATTATGGACATTCACTTGGAAACATACTCGGGGTTAAAGTTTCATACATGGAAGGTGAAAATTCAATTGCAACTTATGCATAAAAACTTATGGGGTATAGTAGATGGGAAAGAGAAAAATCCCACAGACGCCACCAAATTAGCAGAATAGCAGTGCAAAGATGATAAAGCAAAAGCCATTATTGGCTTTTCTCTTTCCGATTCTAAACTCCATCATGTTGATCTCAATAAATCTTCCTGAACTCCATCATGTTGATCTCAATAAATCTTCCAAGGACATGTGGGATAATTTAAATCAATTATTTGGAGTGAAAACAGTGAACGCAAAGTTTTCCTTAAAACTTCAGTTATATAGACTTAAAATGGAAGAAAGCATTTCTATGTCTAGTCACATTAATAATCTTCGATCTATGCTCCAACAACTAGCAGAAGTCAAAGTTGTGATAGAAGACAAGGATGCAAAAGCTATCCTATTAAACAATCTATCTTTCAAATACAACAATGTTGATTTTACTCTCAGTAAAATTCAATCTAAATATTTAGATGACATGATCACGGCTCTTATCACAGAGGAAAAGCATAATTGAAAATGCTGCAGAAGGTGCTACTCAACAAGAAAGTGCACTTTATTCCACAAACAAAAAATTTCATAGGTAATCAAATAAAAATAAACAAGGGCATAAACAAGAGATTGAATGCCACTATTGTCAGAAGAAAGGTCATACAATGTGGAACTATCATAGCCAAGCAAGAGATGTTCTACAAGGAAATATAAAACACAATGGAGCTAATACTGCTCATATAGAAGATCCACAAGATTCTGACGAGAGTGAGGAAGCTGTTGATGATGAGTTTGGCTTCACATCATCTCTAGTACTGTAAGCAACAACACAGGAGAACGAAGGAAAATGGAGGCTGGAGGAAATCCAGCAACCTCTTACAAGCGCAAGCGATGAGGCCACCGACAGATATTGTGGCAAATAAGGTATTGAGGACCAATTCCTAAATTTTGGTTTGTTTATTTCAGTTTTGTGTTGGTTGTTATGTTGTTTTTCAATAAAGTACAGATGATACGGAATTTCCTATGTGGGACCTCCTAACTGAAGAGTGTCATGGGGAACATAAAAGCACTAAAAGCAGCGCATGGTACTCACTCTGGGTTCGTGGTAATCCTGTAAAACCACCGAGGTATCATCCTCTTGGGTTCATGGTACGCCTGTAAAACCACCGAGGTATCATCCTCTTGGTTCGTGGTAAGCATGTAAAACCACCGAGGTGAACAATCAGAAAGTGTTTCTGTCCCTCTAGGTTTCTGGTTAACCTTAGAAAAACCATGTGAGACCATGAAGGCACATGCTTGTGTGAAGACTCTCATTGCGGTGTTCTCATTAAGGGGGTGACTCTCTATTTGGAAATGTATGTTTGTATGAACAATGTAATAAGGGAGGGAATGTTAGCATAATTACATTGTAAATTGATGGTTCCTTTTAACTATTTTGTAACCATCTTCTATTCCTATTTATTTCTCCCATTCGTGGGTGCTTAAAAGATGCACACATTGAATAGAATACATAATTTTGTATCTATCTCCTCTATCTCCTGCTCATGCTATCACATGCCATGCTAAAAAACTACAATGGAAATTCACATAAGCTACAAGGAAGACCCCGTGATTCTCAATATGGGTTCCGATAATAGGCACCCTTTTAGATACCCATTTACAATGCATGTACAAAATTCTTCTCAACAGAAACACATGAACTAAATGTTCTTATTGTAGAAAGAAGAAATGAAACAAATAAGTCATAATGGGGTGGTTTGGTATCCTACCAAACCGGGCCCCATCCTTTGGTCTTCAAAATAGATTTCCAAAAAATGAACCAAGTGATCATCGTCTTCTTCATCATCCATTGCAAGAACCCCCCAAAAAGTGGCACTTTATAAAGTAGTGTGTTTACAAAAATAAATAAATCCATCATGTAGAGAACGAGAAAACATTCACTTTTGACCAAAACAATGCTCAAATCCGAGCTATCGATCAAAAGTTATAGTAAATACAATTTCCCATAAATAATGACTTATTTAATTAAAATTTTGAAAACTGATTTAAAAATGCCGGAAATGAGAGGAATTGGGGTCATGCGTATACTCGTTAAAATTGGGATGGAATGAAGAACACATTGATTTAATTTATGAGGGGGAATTGACCTTTTGCCATCCCGGACCTCACCCTTCATCTTCAATAAGTGAAGATACAAGTTTAAAAACCACTTAATTCTCCCTTAATAGATTAAATCCAATTGACTTATATTTCAAAAGCATAAAATAGTAATCTAAGGAAAAAATCAAAATGAGAAAATTAATGTAATTTAATCCTTAAACATGGAGTCCATGTGGAGAGAGGAACAAATGTAGGTTTTAGAAAACTTAAAAAATGTTATCTTTGATGCTGGTTTTTTTTTACTGTTTACTATTGTTGGCACCTTCATAGACTAAAAATGAAGGTTGCAGATCCATCCAAAGGCATGGATACCACCAAGGAAGGTAAATGCAGGTTTTCGAAGCCAAAAATCACTTAATGCAAGCCAAAAAATGCCTTAGACCTGCAAAAAATGCCCAATGCAAGCAAAAGACCTTTTTTTTTGTTGTAGTCTAATTTTCATCCAACAAAAACAAAAAATAGTCATATGCAGGTAAATATAGCTCAATACCAGAAGATGTAAGGGTGTTGCAGAGGTTTAGGTGACATTTTAGGCCTAGAATGACTGAAATTTAGCAAAAAAACATTTTTAAAAACCTCAAGAATCCAAAAATGCCCTTCACATAGCAAAAACACCCCTCCAAACTGCAAAAATGTGGCCCCGAATAACAAAAAATGCCCAGGTTATATAGTAAAAACATGGATTTTAAGGTTAAAATAGCAACCCAAATCTAAGGATGCCCTCATTGATTTATGAGTGAAACCAAATCAGAATCACACTGAACAATGCCTTTGAAAGATTCCTCGTGTAGTGCCGACTTCCCTTCGACACCTTTTGATATTGATCATGATAATGTTGAGTATATTATGGGTGTTATTATAGTTTTCATTTACTATGATGTTATATGTTGGATCATGGATTATTGTTGACTTTGATTCTTATATGACATCTGCATGATGATTATTAGAGGCATTTTTATATTGATGACGATATACTGTTCGACATGGTTATATGTATGGATGTTGTTTGGACATGTGATATTTGGATATATTGAGTAGACCTAGAAAATGGAATTAATTTGATGATCATGTAGTTGTTGATTAATTTACAAATGATATTGTTGGTTGCCTTGATGTTGTTCATATATATATATATATATATATATATATATATATATATAGATGATTTTAGAATTATATTTATATGTATTTTGGATGTTCTGATATGGCCATGAGGCTGAAGGAGGTAATTGTGTTTTTCAGGTTAAAATATCACAACAAACATCGGGGGATTGGAGACCAACCACATTAGAATTCTAGGTGAATTCAACAAAGGTCATCATGACAACATGTAATTGTTTGTGTGTGTTGTTTTATTGTTAGGGATTCCCGTGGGAGGGATCACCTTTGAATGTGACCAAGGGATTTTATGTAATTATTTTATTTGGTCCTTTTTTAATGTTGTTTATGTTTTAGTAGGTGTATTTACCACTTTTTAATTATTAAATTGTGTGCAAATATTGTGAGTAATCATATTGTTAAAATTAAGTAATCAAATTGGGTCATAAGAAAGTAATTATTAGAGTTGTTGTGTCTTGTATTAAATGTTGTAAGATATGTGTAAGTAATATGTAAGTAATGTATAAGAGATATGTAAGTAAATTTGGAGTACGAAACACTTCATCTTATTTGAAATTCGAATCTGTCCTTGGAGGCTAATTTTGGAGGCTTGTGGGACAAGTTACACTTGTCCCACACCTCTTAAATTTATATACCAACCTTACCTATGGTTGGAGAGTTAAAATTAGACCTTCATGATGTTTTTTTATAAGACAAGTTGGATGTTTTAGTTACACTTTCTTACATGTTTTAAATTTCAGTCCTTATGGGGTGTGGTCTTGTTGGAGTGTGTAAGTAACCTCTCATATTATTTACCCACCTATATTTTTATGCATTGGAGATTGAAGTTGACTTATGTGTTGGAGTTGAGGATGTGTGATGTGGCATCATACATGGATCCACCTCATCCTCCCTTTTCCCTCTTCTATATATTTGAGTTCCTTTACTTGTTTTTGGGTTGCTTCACTTTTGGATACTTCATTTTGGGCGACTTCTTTTGATGTTGGAGCTCTTGCTTTTGGAGAAGATTGGAGATTGTTGCATGTTGGTAGATTATTACTTTCTTGGATTGTTTTGCATTGGAAAGTTTGTTGTTTTGCAACCTTGGAACAAAATCCATTATGGAGAGGTAGGAGCTTGGCTCTTGAAATAATCTTCTTTCATTTTTATGCTTATGTGAATGGTTGAATGTTTGAATGTGTTGTTTTATTTGTTGGTTGGTTGGGTAGATGGCCTAGGAATGGTGTAGGAGAAGACTATGAGGACTCTTGTGGGGAGACATAAGTGTTATGGGGAGGTATAAGTGTGGAGGGAGTTAGATTTGCATTCCACCTTGCAAAAAGAAATAGCTTGCATTTCTTTACTCGTTATGGGGTGCCATAAGAGGTTCGGGAGGCATAAGGAAATGGGAGGAATAAGGGGTACTTGGGGGAGACACAAGGGCATGTCAAGGTTTTGAAATGATATATTTTGGCAGTTTGTTCTCAGGTGGTAGTACCCATTTCCCCTTGAGAGGCATAAGAAACATCCCCCATAGTTTATTTCTCCTTTGGCTTGCATGATGAAGCATGAGTGTTGTTTGTTGTCTTTATTTTGTGGTTGTAAACTGTAATTTTGCTTTGACTATGTTTTAAATGTGAAATTTTCTTGTGTGTTGTGGAAGCCTGTTGTTGTCATGTGTTGGAAAAAATGTCTTATTGCATTTTGGTTGGGGCTCGGGGTCAATGAAGAGGGAAGATTCTCCTTTTCATTTAATGTCTTGGTTAGGTGGAGAGCTTTACCCTTCCCCTGCTTTTGTTGTGCTCAAACTAGAAAATGGAGGAACTTCATGTTGTTGTTCTTGAACTGAGAAAGAAGACAAAGTTTTGAAGTCCTTTGTGAGACTTCTTTTTGTAAACATTTTTCCCACTTCAAGTGGATGACTTGTAATATTATTTGTATTGGATAGTTATTTTGTTTTGGAAATGAAATCCTATGTTTAAATGAGAAAGAGATATGCACTGAAATTTGTACTGTAAAAGAAATGTGAAAGTGCATTTGAATGAAAGGAAAAGAGAAAGAGCTGTAATTTGTAAAGTTGTATTTGATCAATATAAATAGAAGTTGTATTCTTTTCCACAAATGGAGTTACTATTGTTTAAAATATGTGTTGAAATATGTTGAGGAATTTTTGTTTGAAAGAAAGAAATACGTATGAAGAAAATACATTACTCTGTTTTGTTGAAATGCATGATTTGAAAAATAGAAGTTGTATTCTTGTTTCTACATTTTGATTGAAGGAAAGATAACTATTTAAAACTAGCATGGAATGAATTCAATGTTTTTATAGTATGGAAAAAGAAATAGATTAATCTCTGTTTTTGAAATGTATAAACTTCATTTTTATTTCATTGTAAACTTTGTAATTTTTTTATCAAAAGATACAGAACAACCCTGTAAAACTATGAAAAACATTTGAAACACTAATACAATCTAAGGAAGATCAAAATGATCCCAAACAAACCAAAATACTTATGAAAATTTTATAGAACCTTTCAAATCGGGCAAAGGCAAAATTGCAGACATTTTGTTGTATAAAAATTGGTAAATTGAATTGCAAATCAATCAAACAATTTAACCTTGCAATCTATCCTAAAAAATCTCCCAAGTGAAATCCTCCATGCTTGTTTGGCATGTTGAGAAAGAATTAATGGCGAATTTGAACAAATTGTGCAAGTTAAAAATACCAGTTCACTTTTTAAGTGACAGAAAAACGTTTTCTCAAAATTGACCCTTAAAAATTTATCCAAATTAAATTTTTAAGGTTTATGTGTAAAGAGGACGTTGAGATCTTTCCAGAAAGTCCTCGTTTTCCAAAACCCAAGTTCCCTATCAAAAGTTATGGCCTTCTGAATTTTTACTTCATTTGGCTTCAAAAAATTCTAATTGTCAAATTTTAACTATCAAAATATTCCCTGGTGGACCCATGGGAGAAAATATTCCCACACCCTGCCTTTCTGCGGCTGGGAAAAATTTCTTCTCGCGTTGCTTTTCGGTGCTCGGGAAAAATTTCTTCCCACACCCCACCTTTTGTGCTTGGGAAAAAAAAATTCTTCCCGTGCCATGCCTTCCGTGCTCAGGAAAGATTCCTTCCCGCGACCTGCAAGCCCACTTTTGGAAAAATTTTCCTCCCAAGGCCTGTCGGCCCATAACTTGAGAAATATGAGGAGTTAGAAGGACTTATTTATATCACTGTGAAGGGGAGGAAATTTCCTATCTAATGGGAAATTTCATTATTAGGATTACTTGTCCTTGAAACATTGTTGTGAAAACTATAGTTTTCTAAGCCGGTATCAGGACATGCATTTCAAAAAAATAAAATTATTCCATAAGTTTTCTAACTAAACCTAGGTTGTTCTTGGGTCTCGAGTGGGAGTTTTTGAAGGTGTTACACCCTATAACAAGCAATGGCCCAAACACATTTCCAGAAGCTTTGTCCTACGTAGAAATGTCCACCACAATAGAAAAACTACAAATATTTTTCCTTTACAAACAATAAAGTAATGTTTTTTTACAAATAACAATCTTAGTTGAAAAAGAACCAAGACGTAGTCAAATATATTTGCACATGAACTATTAGTTTCACAAACGAAGTATTCAAAACTACAAATAACCTAGTAATGGTAAACGTATCAGCAAAATCTCTATGATACCATATTAGAGTTTCAAGATCTCTGATAAAAAATGAATGCAGGAGCAATTGCTAAAACTGGAATAACTAACAATAGGATGCAATATGATCAAAACTCACAAGGCAAGAATAGCTCCACATCAACTCAATGCACCATATGCTCCATATTATTGATGAGATAGACTAATGAAATTCATGTACATATAGGAGGTGAATGTGTAACCTCCTCCTAAATCAGTGGGGAATAAATCCCACGATCTTATACTAGAAGTAGAGTTGACTTCACATAACTAGTAGGCTAACTCAACAAAACTGTTATGCTAACTCAACAAAACTCGTAAGATAACTAAACAAAACTGCTAAAACTAAGAAAGCATATCCCATGAGTGTAGGAAAGGTCAAATACAATAAACATATACAAGGAAAATAAATATCCTACACTAACAACATTATCGTGCAAAAACTAGTTTCCATGAAATTAGATATTTTGAAGATCCTTGCCTCTAAATTTCAGATGATTTTACCTGCTGGATTTTTTGAAAATTGAAATTTTATTCAAGGAGGGAATAATTCTAAAGAAAAACATAGTCATACATATCCCAAAAAATTAGGGACTTCATGGCACGAAAACTTGTTCACGTGAAAATAGATTTTGCAAGGATTGTTTCCTCCAATTTTCATGCAATTCCACCCACAAGAACCTCAAGAAGTGAAGATGAGCCTCGTTTTCCTTTCACTGTGTCATGATAGACATTAATAGAGGATTGAAGCTTTTATAGGTGTAGAAATGGAGGGTGAATGAATAATTCCAAGCAGTTAGTAAAAAAATGAGTTTTCATGACCTTTTTGCCATCCCAGTTAACTACAACTTGACCGTGGAGGAGAGAAATCATGGTGGGTTAAAAATATGGTTTACACTTCATGGGTTTGGGAAGATTTTACCGTATGAATTGTACCCACTGTCATGGGACATTTGGGACATTTAGGGAAATAAAATGTGCCCCCTTCCCTAGGCTTGACACATGGTGAGAAATGAGTGGTGAGCATGGAGGATGAGAGAGAAATATTATAACACCTGGGAGACAAAATTTGAGGTCACATGAAGAACTTGTGCAATAGATAGTGCTAGGGAATATTTTTTTGTCTCAACTGTCCTAGACAACTGGGATAGATGGAGCAGAAAAATGTGCCCAAGGGTTAAGAGGCTAGGACTTAGCAAAATTTACAAACATTATCACTTAACACTTTACAGAAGGAACAGGGTCCCATGAGGGTCCTAGGGCTATAACTAGGGGGTGGAGAACATTTTTTTATTCATTCTTTCCCCACCATCCCCATTTTCCTTTAAAGTTGGGACAATTGGGACAATTTTGATAGTTGGGACAATCGGGACACCCAAATGTGTTAGGCTTCCAACTGTGAATTTGACTAACTCCTGAAATCATGAAACCAACTTTCCCGAGTTCTAGGAACTCTTTTTGGAAAAATGTTATACCGTATTGACTCCCAAGACCATTTTAAGATCAATGGGAGGGTTTTCAAGACTTGATTCTTCTTCCTTCACCAGAAAATTCCACTTTTTCGTTCGGGACCGTAAGGTGAATCTGCTTAGATTGATCCTAAGTGAGAAGGTATTAGTTATTGTGAAAGATGTGAAAACTACATCATGTATATGATCCTCTAATATTTCCAATGGTATCTTGTTTTCTTCTTGAATCATCATGGAGCTCCTAGAATCCTCCTTTGAGTTTCTTGTACCTTTTTCCATTGTAATCTCCTTAAGCCTCCAAAGCCTACTTTCACTGTTCTTGCTCCAAAACCTCATAATTTTTCCCAAATATTCTTAAACATGTTCCAATTAATTTTAACTCTTCATTAATATCTCCAAATGAATTTAGGATTCTTGATCAACCCAGTAAGATGCACACCTACCCCAGATAGCCTAGAGAATAGCCTTCCTAGACTTATTGAAGAACTCACCTTTAGAAGAACTGCATTGAAATGACATGTGTCACCCTATATCAAAAAATTTAACACTTGGGCAGTATGTATAACACATATTCAGACTTGCAATGATAGGATAGACACCACAAAGAGGGAAGACTAATCTGGAGAGGGTTTAGGAAGCCTTATGAGCAAACATTTTGAAACTTGGGTCCGTTGTCATGCTTGAAAATTTGAAATTTTCATGTTGCATATTTTCATGAAAAAAATGCTTAATAGTTGATCTTCATCATTCTCTTTTGAGTAACACTCTAAGATAAAAATGAGGTATGTTTAAAAAAATAATTCTTGAAGAAAATGGTTTACGCAACAACATGTATGTCTCTAATAAATGTGACTAAATTATATTTCTTTCCATTCTTTTCCAAATGAAAATTTTATCATTATGATTATTTACATGAGTTATTATCAATCTAATTATGGAATACATTTTTCACTATCCTATGATGCCAAAAATAAGTGAATATCACACACATAGGCCATGCACATGCCACATCTATTGCTTGCATGCTTAAGAAAAAACACCCAAATCGAAGCTTACATTTTAACATTAAATCTAGGTTAGTAACACATATTACTACACCAATATCTCTGTTGATTCCTTGCTTACTTCCTATCCTTCAAGCAGATTTGACTAGGTAACTTCTTATAGTTAGTCAAACTAGTAGCAAGTCAAACATCGTTTGCAACTTTCTAGATGAGTTGGAAAAGTCGTTCTACTCTCCTTTGAAAATGACCCACATTCATTTCTATCTTGTTGAAGCTTAGTGTCTAAATATATTTCTTTTTCCAAAATCAGGAAGTATTTGATGTTATATCTCGTATCTTAAAAGACTCAAAACACCGATGGCATGCATTTGATGTATATCTTCTCTTGGTTAATGGTGTTATTATGACATGTAACTGCAAATATATGTGAGTATCTAGTTTTAAGTTTAATTACATGCTATTGTGCTTGCTTGACATGGGGCAAGGTAAGCCTTCGTAGCGGGTTAAAAAGTTTTGGCACTAATGTTCCATTTTAAGCGATAAAACATTAGTGCACAAAAGCCACATGCCATGAATTATTGAGCATTTTGAAAGAGTCAGAAGTTGTGCACTTGTGTTTAAATATAGATATCAATATCTCTAGCTTAGATATCGAAAAAATTATGACATTTTGTATGTCTCCTATTCATTCCAAACTCTATTTTGAGGTTGGTTACTTTCTTTTAATTGGTAACAATTGAATTATATAGATATCAATATTTCTAACTTAAAAGTTTTAACATAAATATCGATATCTTTACCTTAAATATCATAAAAAAGTTGACACTTTGTATCTTATTAATTTGTAGAGTAGCAATACAAATGTTGATATCTTTCTCATTCTTTTGTACACATTTGGATAAAAATTTTGTCACTTTTTTTACCAGATATATAAAAAATTTATTTTAAACAATATTATTTCTTTTCATGCTACATGGAAGGTGCTTGTTATGGCTACATTGTGCTCATTATATGGATGAACCAATAAAAATTGGTCCCTGATGCTCATGTTATAGACTATGTTGCTTCCACAGAGCTCGGTAATAAATTTTCCATCTTCCTTTACTTATCGATGGAAGGCCTTTCTTTAGCCGTTCTAAATTTCGTATTGTGTGTTTCTGACATTTTATTCACACTTGGTAGTTGTTGGTATATGCAGGAAACAAGGAACCTTCACTGAAATAAGATATTCCCTTGTCAAATTACATGTGTCATAAGTGATAAAGCAAAAAAAATCATTTTAACTGGGGGAATACAACCCTCCTGTTACCAAATGCTTCTTTCGTTGCAAACAAACCTCTGACAGCTTCAAGCATTCTCCCCTCTACATGCATGTCATTTACTTTCATGTTTCTCAAATTGTGTATCTCCTTCACAAATTGATGCAACAATGTATGTCATTCTTTGAAGTTACATTAAGAAAAAACAATATGTCATTTCAATACATCAACACTTTTACCGGTCAATACATATTTCTAGTTCACAATGATACTTATTAACTTTCGCCCCATCTGTTGTTTGCTTCTCTTTTCTCCACCCCTATCATCGTGTCTACCGCATCTTCGGTGCAATTGCCGCTTTAACTCAATAACTATGTGTATCATTGTATGTCAAGGGTTAACGACATTTAGGCACCCTTGTGTATTTTATCTTATTTGATATTAATAAAATGTTTGTAGACCCATCTCTCTAGAGAGACAAAAAAATGAAATTAATATTATCTCTAGAGAGAAAAAAATTGGAACTAATAGTCTCGAGAGAGAAAAAAATTGAAACTAGTATTGTCTCTAGAGGGACAATAAATTAATGTTCTATATTGTCTCTAGGGAGAGAAAACTCATAGTTTCATAGACAAAAATGATATTGTTTCTCAATAAATAAAATATGTATTAATCTATATTATCTGTGGAGAGACAATAATTAGAGACACCCACTTTGAGATAATATACAACTTTTTTATTGTATCTATTTGAAACTATTTGATTAAGTATTGGCTGAAGACACCGCCTTTCTTGTAGTGAAAAGAGAAATCGAGTGGATTGATTTGTTTTTGCCCTTGCTGGTTAAGCAATTGCTCAAAACATTTAGTAAAATATTTTATATTTACATTTCCATTAACAGCATTTCCCACATACTGGAACAATAGTCCCCAACATGGGACCGCAGGTCACTGGTTTTTGTGATAGATGGGCCCTCGGCAAATCTCATATTCTCTTACTCGTGCCGCTGGCAATTAGTGTATATAATATCGTGTTCCAACTTCCTTATCGTGCTTCGCTGCACGCGTTTAAATTGGTGGTGCATGATAGTTGATTTGTAAGTTTATTGAAAAACGCCTGTGTCTGAAATAGTTGTATTAAAATTTTAATTGGGTATATTGGGAATTTGGCAGGTTGATATTAATATATGGATATGCTCGGATTGACTATCCACAAAAGTGATAAGTATGTGCAGAAATTAAAGCCAAAACGCACCGGCCTGTTCATGAAGAAATCATCCACCTCATCTCCCCGAAATGCATTACAGTTTTCCTATATAAGCTTCCATGATCCACCTACTTTAATCTCAAGATAAGAAAATAATGAAGTCGATCTATCTGAGAATATTGTGTTGCACAGGATGGATGTTAATGTTCATATTTCCCCCAGTCTTCTCTTGTGATCCATGTCTACACAAATCCAAAGTAGCCTATTATGCTTCCTCACAGGATGTCGACGGTATGTAAATTATATCTTTCTTCTTAACCATGTTATGTTATTTTTATCGTATTCGAAAATACTATTTGCAGGGCAACTTACCGTTCGATCCAAAAATAACAGCTATATTTAAGTAATTGTTTATTATGCATTACAGTTGGAGCATGTGGGTATGAATCCTTTGCATCAACTTTGAACGGCGGAGCGGCGGCTTCAGCAAGCGCCAAAATATACAGGGAAGGGATTGGATGCGGGGCCTGCTATCAGGTACCGATTAATTATATCACACATTTTGTTTTGCCTGATTGAGGATAAGGTGGTTTATAATGTTAAAACTCTGATATTTTCTGTAATCACTTTGATGTAGATAAGATGCACAAACCAGACGATTTGCACGAAATCAGGTGTGAAAGTTGTGGTTACAGACTACACCGAAAACAACGAGAGAGATTTTGTGTTAACCACTCCCACGTTCTCGAGATTAGCTCAGCCCTCAAAATCTGCCGAGCTTATGAAGATCGGCATTCCGGATATCGAGTACAAACGGTGAGTAGTAGCCAGAAATAGGAAGAAACTTGTATATGAAACATTGTTAAGAGTTTTGTAGAGAAATGGGATGATTCGCCATTTAAAAAATAATGCCGTTTTTGTTATTTTCACAGTATCCCATGCGAGTACCCAGGGCAAAACATGACAGTGGAAATATCCAAAATTAGCAGTTATCCTTCCTTTTTTGCATTTCTATTTCTGTACCAAGGAGGCCAGACGGATATCACCAGCGTTGATGTAGCTCAGGTGAGAGAAAAACTGGAAATAATGGTACATATTATGTGTTCAAATAGAGATGGGTAATGGGTGAATTATGGAAATTAATGCAGGTGGGGTCTTCGGATTGGAAACACATGACGCATAACTACGGTGCGGTTTGGAGTATGTTGGACCCTCCGATGGGGGACTTGTCTATTCGCATGGTGGTGACGAGTGGATACGACGAGTATACGTTGTGGAGTAGAGAAGGCGTGTTGCCCTCTAACGGGAAGGTGAGATCCGTTTACGACACTGGTGTTCAAATTAAGCAAATAGCAGCCCAAGGGTGTTCTCCCTCCTGCGACAATATGACCGAAATATCAGCACAAGAAGACTGCTCTTCCTGCGATACCCAATATTGCAACCGTATTAATTGAATTCATTCCGGCAGCTCTACACTCTGATGTCAATTCGGAGGGATCTACTCTAAATATCTTTTTTATCCGTTTGAATGTAAGATTTTGCTTTTCTCCACGCTGCAGCTAATCATTTTCATAGTGTTTCTCGCCATCTCGCTTTCTCGGGTCTCTGTTGAAAATAACGAAGATGGAAGCCAGTGCAGCTCTGGTTGGGACGTGCCCAGTAGCCTGTCTGGCTTTGATTGTCTTAATTTTTCTGATTTAGTGCTTTCTAATGTTTTGTAATAAGATATGTTCTTAAGTTTTGTTGTTGCCTAGTTTGATTCTTGAAACGTATTCTTTGGGTGAATTATTTTGTATCATTTTACTAGTTAATAATTTAAGACCTTATTCATAATATATCTTAAATTATATCCGTGTGAGTTGAAATTTCAAATTTTTATTCCACTATAAGTCTTGGAATTATATTACATTGAGAAGATTTCTTTACGTCGACCACAACATTTTGTACCATGCACGTAATTGCTATTTCAGTTTTATACTCTTATCTAGAATCGATATATTTTCTACGCTTCATTCATCTTTTTATATTGATTTGTTTCTCAGTCTCTTACATCCAGAGTTGTATCTTAATTCCCCAAAATCAAATAATATCCAACAAATTTTAATTATTTGTAACAATTTAATTGATTACTATTTATATCTCGTTAGATCTTAATTAAAAATGGATATGGTTATTTTTAGTATATTTGATAGTGTAATAATTAGGTACTCTCACTTCTATTGATAGGGTTTCATGTTTTTGGTGAACTCCAACTTTATCCTATACTCAATTCTTAGGGATTTCTTTTTAGTAAATTCAGGTCACACTCATCCCTTTGGGTTTTCTTTTGATAAACCCGACTAGACTCACATTCATCCCTTAGGGTTTTCACTTTTCTCAAAGTCTTAATGTTTGTAACATTCTAGAGATTATTATATTTAAGCCTCTTGCTAATAATTTTTTTCATTATTTATTCCAATATTTTAGCCCTTTATGTGTGTGATATAGATTATAAAAAGTTTTTTTACATCCAAATTAAATACATCTATATAAAGTGTTATGTTAAATTCCAATACACTTTGTCTTGTAAAAATTCCCTTGAATGATCCTAGGTGAACTCCACCTTTATCTTATACTCAATTCTTAGGGATTTCTTTGTAGTAAATCCAAGTCACACTCATCCTTTTGGGTTTTCTTTTGATAAACCCGACTGGACTTACATTTGTCCATCAAGGTTTTCACTTTTCTCAAACTCGTAATGTTTTTAACATCCTAGAGATTGCTATCTTCAAGCCTCTTGCCAATAGACTTTTTTGTTATTTATTCCAATATTTTAGCCCTTATGTGTGTGATATTGATTATGAAAAGTTTCTTTACATGAAATATACTCTAGGTCATCCAAATTAAATACATCTAAATGAAGCATTATATTAAATTCCAATACACTTAATCTTGTAGAAATTCCCTTCATTTATCCTAGGTTTTTTTTTAATAAAAAAATGATTTTATTCTTAATAAGACTCATATTAACCTAATTGAAATTATACTAACCCCTCTTAAGACTCATATGAAAGAAAATATTTTAAATCTAGTTCTTATCTTTCTAACGAAAGCCAAAGTAGTAAAGGGAAAGAAGTCATTCTAAAGGATCAAATGAGAAATCAATACTTCTTCAATCTTCGATAATATTTTATGTAGATAGGGTAGAGGAGTCTAGTGAAGGACGACCATAAACCTCGCATCAACTAGAATGTAATAACAACAATACTTAAATATGTATACATTAACGAAATGATGAAATGAACATAGATTTAATTGAAAACAAAGATCTATGATATCTTATTGAAAGAAACAACATCAGACCAAGTGTCAATGATTCAACATGTTACATAATTTCATCTTATATGACATGTCAGATCACATGCAAAAAAATCATCTAATTATCTGCTCTCATGTCACAATTTCTTCATTCTTCCTATTCACAATGAGCATTAAGCTCACATCTCTACTCTATCCTTAAGCACGCCCCTTGATGTAACACCTACTAAAAAAACCCACTTGAGACCCAAAAACAACCTAGGATTAGTGAGGAAAATTATGGAATAATTTTTGTTTTGGTTAAAAGAATTGACAACTAGGTTACAAGACAACAGTTGTCACTAACAGGATTCTAGAACAATTCTAAACCACTAGAATATAATTTTATTTTATTAACAATTATTAGAGGTCACAAGGTCCCAAAATTTAGGGTTAGAAGGTTCAATTAGGTTTAGAGGGTAATTCCTCACCATACCCACTCTCTGACAGGCTTAAATATTCAACTTGATTTTTTCTCAAACTTAATGCATTCAATTTTTTCCTAAATCACTCCCATTGGATAGGAAATTTCCTTACCTTTCCATTGATATAAAGAAGTCTTCCTATCTCCTCATATTTCTTAAGTTATGGGCCAACAAATCCTTGGGGTGAAAATGTGCCCTAAGGGGGAGTCGGGTCATCGGGGTGGCGGGAGACTTTCGGAAAATTTCCTGCATGGGATAAACAACCAACTTTGTGCCCACTCTCCGGCGAGTCTACTAGGGACACGTGGAGCCTTTTAAGCCAACACAACGAAAGCAGGGTGGCAGGGATAAAAGAGTTTTAACACCCCGAAGGGTGAAAAGGGTAAAATTCACCCACACCTCTGTCGACACCTCACGATGCCACGTGGAAGCTATTGATTAGTTGTGGGCCGTTGGGGAAAATTTAGAAAATTTTCCCATTTTTTTTCTGACAACACAAAAGGCAAAAAAGAACCGCTCCTCTACCGATGCCTAGCGGCGCCACATGGTAGCTTCTGATTGGCTGCGGGCAGGTGGGGCGGCAGAGAAAATTTAGAAAAATTTCTCAAATTTTTTTGAGAGCTAAGTTAAAAAAAGGATCCACCCCTCCATTAATGCCCCTTGGTGCTATGTGGTAGCCTCTGATTGGCTACGAGTTGGTGGGGCGGTGGGAAAAATTAGGAAAATTTTCCCAAATTTTTTCTAAAGCGCTAAACATAAAAAGGGGTCTGCCCATCCAACAATAGCTCGTGGTGCCATGTGGTAGCCTATGATTTTCTGCGGGTCGATGGGGTGGCAGGGAAAATTAGGAAAATTTTCTCAAAATTTTTCCGAAGTTCTAAGGGAAAAATTCGGGCCCTTGGGCTCAATAAGGAAATTTTTCCCATTTTTTTTACGCCAAGCTAAGGAAAATTTTCAAAAGACCATAAATTTTGATAGAGAACTTGGTTTTGGGAAAAAAAGGAATTTCTGGATATCTCTCGATGTCCTCTTTACTCAGAAATCATTAAATTTTAATTTTGAAAAGTTTTAAGGAGTCAATTTGAAGAAAACAAGCTGCTATCTTTTACAGTGCAAACTGGTAAAAATTAACCTTTAAAATTTGTTCAATTTGATGTTCTTCCTCTCTCAACATGTCAAATAGGCATGGAGAATTGTTCTTAGGTGGTTTTAGCATAAGTTGTGAGGTAGATCTATTTGATTGAGTTCCAATTTGAAATTTTACAACTTTGACAACAAAACAACTATGAAAGCTTTGAACTCAGTTTTGCTAGGTTTTGAAAGATTTCTTTTAAGTATTTTTGTCTAATTGAACTCATTTATATCTTGGCATGTTCAATTTTAATATTTCATTATTATTTCTTGATTGCAGGTTTGGTCTGTTCATTTAGGATAAAAGTTAGAGTTTATGTGAAGCAAAAACGGAAACAAAAAAATTAGCTCAATGGTTCTGATTTTACTTGCCTAACAAATGAATAAATTTCATGCTAGTTTCAAAAGGGTTTCATTCCTTCAATCAAATGATAAAGAAAAAATTGCAACTTTTATTCTTATCAAATCATGCACTTCATAAAACAGAGTACTAGATTTCCTTCATACACATTTCTTTATTTCAAACATAGATTACAATTACATTTAAAAGATCATATTCAATACCATAATGTAATTTGAGAAAGGTAATACATCATTTATTGATTCCAAAAGACAACTTTGTAACATCCTTCTTTTATTCTTCGAATGCAATTTCTTTCACATTCTTTCAAAACAAAAACAAAGTTTATCTCTTTTACATTTCACTTTACAACTTTCATGATCAACACAATATCTTTCCATTACAAAACATTTACAAGTTCATCCACTTCAAGTGGGAAAGGTTACCATAAAATTTATCTCAACAAGGGACTATCCAACTGTCTTTTTCCTTGCTCTAGAACAGCAACATGCATATTTCTCATTCTTCTAATTTGATCACAACAAGAGTAGGGGAAAGGAAACACTCTCCACCCAACTAAGACATCCAATGAAGAGGATAATTCATCCTTCTTCATTGGCCCTCGAGCCCCAACCACAATGCAATAGAAGATGTGATGTAACTCATGGCAACAATAGGCTTCAAAAAACACACAAGCAATATTTTCACAATAAAACTCAATCCAAAACAGAATGTAGTTTACAACTACATTAAAGCATGAAAAACATTACTAAGGCTTCATCCAGAAGGCCAAAGTAGCAAAAAACTATGGGGGATGCTACTTGTGCCTTCCAAAGTGGAAATGGGTATCAGCACCTGATTTCAACCCGCCAATATATAGTATATAAAAACCCTAACATTCCTTATGCCTCCCCAAAGTACCCCTTATTCCTCACATTTTCTTATGCCTCCCCAATCTCTTATGGCACCCCATAATGAGTAAATAAATGCAAGCTATTTCTTTTAAGGTGGAACCCAAATCCCCACTCCCTCCACCCTTATACCTACCTAAAACACACTTGTGCTTCGCACAAAATAAACTCCATAGTCTTCTCTTACACCATTCCTAGGCCATCTACCCAACAGCCCACAAACATGCCAAAACATTCACACATTAAAATTTACATTCATAAAAGAAGAGCATTTCAAGAGCCAAGATCTTACCTCTCCATGATGGAGTTATTCTAAGTTTCAAAAAAACAAGCTTTATCCCAACACAAGCAATCTAAATCAGCCAAGCACAAGCATGCAACAATATTTCAAAAAAAAACTTCTTCAAAGCATCAAGGAATTCACCCAAGAATCTAGTCTCAAAAATCATGCAACCCAAAACAAGGCAAGTAATTCAAATTTTAGAGAAGAGGGAAGGGAAGAGGATGAGGTGGGTCTAGGTAGGATGTCACATCATGCATCCTCAACCCCAAACCCCAAAGTCAGCTTCATTCTCCAAATCATGATAAATACGTGGGTGAATAATATAACAGTTTACTTACACACTCAATTCCAACCCACAC
Organism: Taxus wallichiana var. yunnanensis; assembly: GCA_018340775.1. Taxonomy (NCBI): domain Eukaryota; kingdom Viridiplantae; phylum Streptophyta; class Pinopsida; order Cupressales; family Taxaceae; genus Taxus; species Taxus wallichiana. The sequence goes on along the minus strand of CM031235.1, from coordinate 763,140,876 downwards.
CCCAAAGGACTGAAATTAAATCATGTAAGAAAAGTGTAATTAAAACCTACAATATGCCTTCTCAAAAAGAATTATAAAAGTCTAATCTCAACTCTCCAACTTTAGGTATGGTTGGTAATTAAATTTAAGAGGTATGAGACAAGTTTAACTTGTCCCACAAGCCTCCAAAATCAGCCTCCAAGGACAATTCCGAATTTCCAAGAAGGTTGAGTGTTTCACACTCAATAGTTAACTTACACATCACTTACACATCTCTTACAACACTTTAATTCGAGGCCAACAATTCTATTAATTACTTTCTTATGACATATTTTAATTAATTAACTTAACAACATGATTACTCACAATATTACACACCATTTAATGAATAATCAAAAGGGTAAAAGCACTACAAAATAAACACATGAAAACATAAACAAAGGGACCAAAATAAAAGAAATACATAAAACACCTTGGTCACAATTAAAGGTGATCCCCCCATGGGAATCCCTAACACACACAAACACACACAAACAAATTCTAGTTACCATGGTGACCTTGTTTAATTCATCTAGAATTCCAATGTGGTTGGTCTCCAATTCCCGGATGTTTTTTGTGTTATTTAAACCTAAAAATCACAAATACCTCCTTTGGCCTTATGGACATATCAGAACATCCAAAATAATATAAATATAATTCCCAAAATCATTTAGATATACGAATCACAACAATATCAAAGCAATCTAACAATATCATTTATAGTTTTATCAATAACTATATTATCATCCAATAATTTCCATTTCTAGCTCTACTCACAATATCCAAATATCACAAGTTCGAACAACATCCATTATATAACCATGTCAAATAGTATATCATCATCAACATATAAAATGTCTCTAGTAATCATCATGCATCATAACTAAATCAAGTCAACAATAATCTATGATCTAACATTTAACATCATACTATAATAAAGTCCATAATCATGTCCATAATATAATCAACAATATCATGATTAGTATAAAAAAGGTGTTAAAGGGAAGTGGGCACTACATACCCATCTCCTTAGACTTGACTTCCTCCTGGAAGTCACTGGAAAAAATGTGGAAAATGAACTCGTAGGAAAGTAGCATCCTCCCATGTAGGTACACTCTCAAAATATATGTCCCACCGCACCTGGACTCGATCAACCTCTCTACGTCGAAGGCCTAGTGTCTTGCGATCTAGGATGTGAATGGTCTCCACCATCACTTGCCCCTAATCCTACACATGCAATGATGTCCAATCTAGCACTTAGGAAGGATCTACAACATATCTCCTAAGAACTGAAACATGAAACGTTGTAATGCTAGACAAGGTAGGTTGTAATGCTAGATGGTAGGCCAAAAGGCCAATAGATTCCAGGATCTCAAAAAAGAGCCATGAATCTAGGAGCTAACTTAGAACCTTTTTCATAATGGATAGGGCTCTTATATGACCTGACACGAAGGAAAACTTTCATGCCCACATACAAACTACGGTCGGTCCTATATTGATCTCATACTTCTTTTGCCTGTCTTCTACCTCCTGTAGTCTCTCTCTGATCAAAACCACCTACTACTCCATGTCCTACAACAAATCTTGTCCAAGAGAAACCCTGTCCTCTATCCTATCCCAGTTAAGAGGTGTTCTTCACTCTCTACCATACAAAGCCTGAAAAGGATCCATACCTATAGAACTCTGAAAAACTATTATTGTAGGCAAACTCCACCAAGTATAGGTACTCCCCCCATCTAGATTGCTGATCCATCACATACATATTGAGCATGTCCTCTAAAATATGATTCTCTCGCTCAGTCTGTCCATCTATCTCAGGGTGATATGCTGTACAGAAATTGATCTTTGTCCTGAGGGAATACTGTAGTGTAGTCAAAAAATGAGAAGTGTAAAAAGGATCGTGGTCACTCATGATCTTCTGTGGAATCTTGTGCAACCTGAAAATCTCATCCAAATATACCTGTGCCACTGCACTAGTTGTATAAGTGGTCTTCACCAGAGAAAAAGTGAGCCACTTTTGTCAACTTATCAACCATGACCATGATAGTTTCATGGTGATATCTCGACATTGGTATCCCAACAATGAAGTCCATGGAAATGGTGTCCCATTTCCACTCCAGTATAGCATGAGGAAAGATAAGGATAGATAGATACAAATGCTCATCCTTTACTTTCTAGCACTATAAACATCATGACACAAACTGGGCCATGTTTCTACGAAGTCCTCTCTAGTGATACAACTATCTCAAGGTGGCATCCATCTTCTTCACCTCGGGATGTGCTGAATAGGGTGCACGATGTGCCTCTGCCAAGATGTCCTTCCTTAAGCCTCCATCTCTGGCAACATAAATCCATCCTCTGTTCCTGAGAAGACCATTTTCCTCTAAAGAAAAACCATCAAAACTCCCGTCAAGGGGTCTCTGAGACTCAATCTTTGCTCGAACTATAATGTAGAAGTTGTCAAGAGGAAGTTGTTGAAGAATCATGCTCTATAAATCTATGCTCAATTAGGTGGCCATAGCCACATGTTTCCATCTGTTGAGAGTGTCTGCCACCACATTCTCCTTCCCCTTCACATGCTCTATCTCTATATCATACTCACAAAGCAACTCCATCGAATGACATTAACGAGCATTGAGATTGGGCTATGTGAAGAGGTGGTGAAGACTCAGGTGATTTTTCCTGAGTGTGAATCTCTGACCAAGTAGAAAGTGCCTCCATCGAACCAAAGCATGCACAACTACTGTAAGCTCAAGATCATGAGTCAGATAATTAAGCTCATAATATTTGAGTTTGCAAGATTCAAAAGCCACTACTATACCCTCATGCATCAACACACCTCCAAGCCATGTTAAAGAAGCATCCGTGCAAATGAAAAACTCACGCTATGGATCTGGCACTACAAGAATAGATGTTTTAGTGAGACATTACTTCAGTGTACTAAAGGCCTGCTCGCACCTCTGACCAAACAAACTTCTTCCCTTTCCTCTGAAGGGAAGTGATGGGGTTTGCAATCTGAGAGAAGTCCTAAATAAATCTCCGGTAGTAACCTATTAATCCCATGAAGCTTCGCACCTCAATCACAATAGTGGGTGCTGGCCAATCCATAATAGCTCTAATCTTGGAAGGATTGACGGTGATACCTTCCCTAGAAATGATATGACCTAAATACTATACCTCTATCTGAAAGAATGCACTTCTCCAAGTTCCTATAAAGTTGCTGCTCCTGAAGACACTAAAGAACTTGGCGAAGGTGCCCCTCATGCTCCTCACGCATACGTGAGTAAATCAAAATGTTGTCAAGGAAGATGAGCACGAACCAATCTAAGAAGGTTCTAAATACCCCATTCATAAAACTCATTAACACTGTGGGGGAATTTGTCAAACCAAAAGGTACCACTATGCACTCATAGTGGCCATATCTTGTACGGAAGGCAGTTTTATAAATTTTCACCTTTGAAATCCTCAGCTGATGGTAACCTAACTTAAGGTCTATCTTAGAGAAATTTGTGGCTCCCTTCATCTGATCAAACAAATCATTAATGTGCAGAAGGGAATAACGATTCTTGATCATTACCTTATTCAGCTAGAGGTAATCAATACACAACCGCAAGAATTTGTCCTTCTTCTTTACAAAGATCACCGGTGCAACCTAAGGGGATACACTAGGATGGATAAGGCCTTTCTCCAAAAGGACATCAAGCTATAACTTGATCTCACAGAGCTCTGGTGTGGTCATCCGATAAGGTGCTCATGAGATAGGCTCTGCTCCCGGAACTAGATATATATGAAAATCAATCTCACGTGGGGGTGATAATCCTTGTAGCTCCTTCGAAAGACATCTAAAAACTCACTCAAAATGGGATGATCATCTAGCGATGGTACACTAGATCCATCCTCTGATATTTCAATGACTATAACAACATACATCTGACAACCCCGTCACACACAACACTTAAGCTACATAGTAGAGATGGTGCAAATAGAAACGGGTCTCCTAACCCCTGAAATCACCGACTCAACTCCCAAATCATCTACACAAGATATAATCTTATGATAACAATCCACTCTGGCCCTATGCGTAGACAACCAATCCATACCCAAGATGACTCCATAAGAGCCCAAAGGAAGGATACAAAGATCTGAGGTAGTGCTGAAACGTCCCAAATCCACCACACACTCCTTAACTAAGGAGTCTATAGAGATCTTGGCTCCAGAAGCCGTCTCAACATCCCAATTATGACCCTACCTAACTGCCACCAGCCTACATCACTCTACTAAAGATGGTGTAATAAAAGAATCATAAAAAATAGAATCAAACAAAATGGAGATAGGAATGCCACCAATGATACTTGTGGTCTCAATAACTGTACTCTAATGCTCTACCTAGTGGTTCTCAACTACTGCGTACATCCTATGACTAATCCCTATATCACCAATAGTAGGCTCTAAGATCTTTGTCTTACCCTTGTTATTAGGGTTTTATAGTCAATCTCTCCAAACATGTTCAGTAACACCACAACCAAAATAACTGCTTGATCCTCTCCCCTGTGTAGTAGGTCCAACAGGTACTCTGGAGGTCTATGGTGTGGATCTTGATGATCTGGCTATAGTTTTCTGAGGTCTCTACTAGTGAGCTCATGCTGAGTGAGCTCTATGGTCACCCTATGTCCTGCTAGGACCCCTAGGAGGAGGCCCCATACTCCGACCTCTCTATGCATCAAATCTCTGTGAAGGTCTATAAGGTGGGCGGGAATGTTGCTGGTGCTGTTGTCTAAAAGATGACGGTGCTGATCGTTGTCTACCACAAGGAAGAGGTACCGACCCCCTCAATATGTTATCCTGCATCTTCTATATGTGGCTCCGGACTCGGTCTCTAGCCTGATGAGTCTTTCCTCGAGTCTCCTATGGTATATAGGCCTTCTCAATGACCTCAACTAATTTATGAGGATAATGGATCCACACTTCACCTCGAATTTCTAGATCCAAGCCCCGGATGAACCTATGGATCTGCAGCTTGCTCATTCTGCATGTAATCAACATACTTGAGTAGATCTAGAAATCTACTCTCATACTCAACCACTGTAAGTGATGTCTGTCAGAGGTCATGGAACTCATCTATCTATTGTTGTATGAACCTCCGTGACAAATAT